>CM028350.1:15142321-15677674 GCA_016618105.1 Dendrobium huoshanense
TTCTGGGATAGTCGAAGAGGAGAGAATTGACCAGGAATTAGAAAAGTGAAGATGAACCGGATACAAAAGTCTCAACTAGATCCTAACCAAAACTCACAGAAATCATTGCCCTCATGGATTTGAAGAATTATTCGATATGGCTAAGTATAAAGGATACTTACCCCTTGATCCTAAGTCAATTGGGGATAGACCGGTCGAGGAGGTAGTTCAAGAAATAAGAAACATCTTGTTGAACAAAAAAGGAATGGCTTCTTTTGACCCTGATATGGATGATCTCCTTGGAGATGAAGATGATTATGTTGGGGGCATTCATGTGATCGAAACTAGAGGGTCTAATAAAGAAGCTGAGCCCAGCAAGCGCCGATTTGCTAAAGATGATGATCCACATACTGTTGAGTCAGATTCAGATGAGTCTGTGAAAGACAGAGAGAAGAAAACACATAAAAACTTGGAGACTCAGCTTGCTAGCATGATGCACAAGTTAAGGAGATGCAAGAGAAGTTGGATAAATCACAGCAAGAGTCTTTTAAGATCCACCCAGTCAGCTCGAGAGCTCACAGAAAAGGCCAAAAGGGCAGAATTTAGCCAGACCTCTCGAGTCACCACCTGTGACCTTTCCTTGTCCGTAGAGACACCTCCAGTTCACCCTGCAGTCTCCACCATTCCTCCGATCCTACCTCAGAAGGATATTAAGCAGTTAATTGAGGACCAGGTAAGGGAGGCCTTAGCCCTTTCTCAAGGAACCGTGTCTATTTCAAAGGGTAGACCCTACCCCGAGGAATATGACTTAGTTCCTTACCCAAAGGGCTTTGTGCCACCAACTTTTAAAGTTTTCACTGGAATTGAAAATCCGAGACAGCATCTGGCCCACTTCCGAGCAAGCTGTTGCAATGCAGGAGGGTCAGATGCTCTACTATTTCGTCAATTTGTAAGTAGTCTATCCGGTATTACTTTTGAATGGTACTCCAATCTGCCCAACGGTTCAGTAAGAACCTTTAGCGACCTAGAAAACCTCTTTCTTAAGAGATTTTCTGGAGCGCAACAACACACCACCGTGGGCGATCTCGTGGTTGAAAAGCAAAAGCCGGGAGAGTCTCTGGTTGAGTACATCTTGAGGTGGCGAAACCTCTCGATGAAGTGTGAACCCCAGTTGCAAGAGCAACATGCTGTGGAGATTCTTTTGAAAATATCCACGGCCCTGTTGCTTTTCTCCTGAAGGGTTTCACTATTAAAACTTTTGAAAACTTCTTAATAAGGCTAATAATTTGCAGGAAGAGGCTCCTAGGATGCCATTCTTACGAGAGCAGTCTGAAGAAAGGAAGGGTCCAAAATTGGTGAAAACATTTGAAAAGAAAGCTGTGGTCTCAGCAGTAGATAAAGGAAAGAGGCCAGTGATTAGTCAGCCTAGCACTCCACTTCCACCACAACCGCCTCAGAAGCAGCCCTTTCAGATAGTTCCTTAATACACTAGAGATCCCGCCTTCATCTCTTTTAGAGAGAGATTGGCAAAGCCTTATCCATTTAAAAGGGAGTCAGTTAAGAAGATCTTCAGGAGTTTGTTAAAGAAACAAGATTTTCAGTTGCCAGAGGCCAGGAGGCCTGAGGATGAGAGCAAGAAAGATGATCCCAAGTATTGCCCGTACCACAGGATGCTTAGTCACCCTCTTGAGGACTGTGTTGTGTTCAAAGATGGCTTGAGAGGAACTACACCCAAGGTAACATCATAATACCTAAGGAATACTTGGTCGATCCAGAAAAGGCTTCAATTAAAACCATTTCAGGTAATCCTCTTAACTCTTCTTGTCTTGTTGAAGATGGTTGGGATATTGCTTTGTCCCGGACACTTAAAAAGTCGATTAACAAGTCTTTTCATCTTTCTCAACAGCTGACTACGATAGCCCAGGCCCCGGTGTGGAAGGTTGACCTGGACGCTTCGCAGAAGGATGTTGAGCCACTTCCCTCTCCAGTAGTCTTAGGAAACTACTGAGAAAAATGTAAAAGAAGAGAAATTTGATTTTGTAGAGAGGAAGTGTGTAGATGAGAGATGTATTAGAATGGCGGATGGCGGTGTTAAAACACTTTCCCCTCTTTTGTTATCTGACTTTTACTTTGCCCCATCAAAGGCAAAGGGTGAAAAGATGAATAAAAAACATCCTTCTACTTCTATCTTGATGATTAACCATGAATCTCAAATGCAAATTGATGACTCTCCTGTTCTGAATCAAACTCCTAATGAAATAAATATTGAGGTTAATCAAACCGACCTCCCGAATCGACTATTCAAGAAGAGGTCGAATGTGAAGTTTATCAGAAAGTGATTTCCCTCAAATCAATTTCCAAGAAAATCCTATCTTGATAGAACTTTCAGATTCTGACTCGCTTTCAGGAAATGATGATCCAACACATATGGTGTGTGTAGACACTGCCCTAGTTTGCCCGCCCGAAGACATCGAGCAGGTGCAACTCCGTGGCGGTAAAGTCTTACCTCCTAGGTTGCCCCCTCAAAACAAAGGCAAGCAATCCTCATTCGAAAATTTAAATCTAGATTCCCCTCAACGACCAAAATTTCCTTTAATTCCTCCGGGTTTCGAGTCTGTCGTTCCTAAGGTTGATTACAATTTTCTAGCCCACCTTAGGAAGTTGCCAGCAAAATTAAGTATTTACGACGCCCTCCTTCTCTCCCAAGAAATGAGGGAGTCTTTAATTAAAGCACTTCTCGATCCCGAGATTTGCTTAACACAGTTGGCTGCAACTTCAGAAGGTGAGGCTCTTTACTTCAAAGAGGTCCCTGGGGTTACCTTTTCAGACGAAGATTTACTCTTGGGAACTGCTGACCACAATCGTCCCCTCTACATTACTGTAGATGTGGGAAACTTCAAGTTATCAAGAGTCCTTGTTGATCCGGGTGCATCGGTCAACGTGATGAACATAAAGACTCTTGCTTATCTCAGAGTTGATACTAGCAAGCTTTCAACCGACAGGTTGGTGCTTCGTGGGTTCAACAAGAAGGGCGAGAGAGCTTTAGGATCAATCACTTTACTCCTGGAAATAGGAGGGTTAAAAACTGAAGCTAAATTTCATATAATTGATTCGACTACGTCCTTTAACACACTCCTAGGTAGACCTTGGATTCACGAATATAAAATGGTTCCATCTACCCTGCACCAATGCGTTAAGTATCAACGAGACGGCATTGAACATGTGATTAAGGGTGATTTGCAACCATTCTCGATTCAAGAAATTGGGATCTACGAAAATTGGGTCCTCGTCCCGTTCTAAACTGGAGATCAAATTTGAGGAGAAAATGGTTGGACAAAAATTCGACCAAAAGAAAGAAAAAGATAAAAATATCAATCAAGAAATGACGCAATCGAGTAGTGAAGACGACTCTGATATCGTTATCCTTAGGCCTCCAAGCACATTACCTCAAAGAGGTGGGAGGATGGTTTTAAGGGCACGAGGACGAGGCCGTGCTTCATTAGATAGGAGAGTAGCACCTGTGTATATTGATTTGGAATCAGATTCCGATGGTGAACTAGAAAGTCAAGGTGCTGCCCTCTCTCTCGATTATCAGAACATAAATGCTCCTTTAAAATTTGATCTCACCTTAGACCAGGAAAGTGACCCTGAGGTATATATTTCAAAAGTTAAAAGTGACGAGCCTGAATTAACAATGTATGAAAAACTCACTAGAAGGATTGAGGCCCTTTCTCTGACCCCACTGTCGGCAGGCAGGGTTGTAGGGTTGGAAGTCAAAGTGGCCCCCAACTTGGATGGTGAAGTTAAGAAAGTCCAGAAATTCTTTCCTGGCTCCTCCTCCGCAAGGGACGAAGGTGATGTAACCCTTAAGGAGGCAGATTTTAATGAATTAATGGAATTACCTTTCGGCTACTTCCCTGTTTGTGTGAAAAACACTTTTTCTAAAGGTTCTATACCATACCGATGGATTAAGGGTCAAGCTAGATACCACGAGAATATTTGGCGAACAAAAATAAATAAAAATCCAATAAGTGGTATTGGCTTTGGAACAGTTAGTTCATTCGATGATGATGAGTATTGCCTAATGATAACTTACCATCTCAATTCTCCAAATGTCCCTACAGATCCTCCTTGTCCTCTAGATGGACTCTGTTTGGAGACTTTAGACGATCCCGATGATCTTCAAGTTCGGAATGCACCCCCTGAATTTGAAGAGGAAATTAAGTCGACAGTCGATGAGTTGAGAGAAATTAACCTGGGAAACGATGATGACCCCCGTCCGATTTTCATAAGTACTTTGTTGAGCGAGGGTGAAACCCAAGACGTAATCCAGTTGTTATTCGAGTTCAAGGATTGCTTTGCCTGGACATACGACGAAATGCCAGGTTTGCCTGCTGAGGTAGCAGTTCACAAACTTGGGGTTCGGCATGATGCCATTCCTGTTAAACAAGCTCCTCGACGCATGCGCTTAGAGATTGAGCAACAAGTCGTTTCTGAAGTTAAGAAATTGGTAGAAGCCGGATTCATTCGAGAGGAGAAATATCCCTCTTGGGTGGCCAGCGTCGTGTCAGTTCGAAAGAAAATGGTCAAATTCGGATTTGTGTCGACTATAGGGATCTGAATAAGGCATGTCCTAAAGATGAGTTCCCTCTACCAATACCAGAACTCATGGTGGACATTGCCTCCTCACATGCTATTTTCTCATTCATGGATGGCTCGTCGGGTTATAACCAAATCAAGATGGCCCCTGAAGATGAGAGAAATACGGCGTTCAGAACCCCTATTGGAATCTTTTGTTATAAGGTAATGCCATTCGGCTTAAAGAATGCCGGAGCAACCTACCAACGGGCCATGACCCGTATCTTTGACGACTTAATTCATAATCAAGTTGAATGTTATATTGATGATTTAGTTGTCAAGAGCAAGGTTAAAGAGGCTCACCTGTATGACTTAAGAGTTATTTTCGAACGGTTGTGTCACTACGATTTGAAAATGAACCCCTTGAACTGCGCCTTCGACGTCGCCTCGGGAAAATTCTTAGGATTCGTAGTGAGGCACCGCGGAATCGAGATCGATCCTGCTAAAATTGAAGCCATCTTAGATATGCCATCCCCTAAGAGCCTTACCCAGTTAAGGTCTCTACAAGGTAGATTGGCATATATAAGGAGGTTTATTTCTAATCTTTCCGGGAGATGTCAACCCTTTTCTGTCCTTGCGAAAAAGGATACTAAATTCGTATGGGGCGAGAAGTGTCAAAATGCTTTTGACAATATCAAACAATACCTTTCTAATCCGCCAGTCTTGGCAACTCCGATTCCCGTCAATTGAGAAGCATTATCTTGCTCTGGTTTTTGCAGCTCAGAAACTGAGGCATTACATGCTCTCCCACTCAGTCAGTCTGATTTCAAGAGTTAATCCTTTGCAATATCTTATGACCCGACCTACGTTGTCAGGACGTTTAGCTCGTTGGTCTATGATATTGTTGCAATATGAGATTACTTTCACTCCCCTCCGTGCTGTGAAGGGACAAGCCGTCGCCGACTTTCTGGAAGCACACCCGCTGCCGGCAGATTCTCCTCTGAACGATGACCTACCCGACGAACAAATCATGAGTTTGAGGGAATTTGGCGAGGCCACCTGGGAATTATATTTTGATGGGGCAGCATCCTCTCGAAGGATTGCGACCCAACAATCTGTAATTCCTGGAAAGGCTGGAGTCGGTCTGATTTTCATTACACCAGAAAAAGGAATGATGCATTTTTCCTACCATTTATCGGAGCCTTGCACAAACAACGAAGCTGAATACGAAGCTCTGATAACTGGTTTGGAACTTGCAATTCTAATGGGAATTAAAGAGATTAAGATCTTTGGAGATTCCCAACTGGTTATTAACCAAGTCGCCGGAACTTATAAAGTCTTGAATCCGAATCTCCTAAGATATCACCAGTACACACTTCACTTGTTGGAACAAATCCCTATTGCTACTTTGTATAGGGTTCCCCGTGGAAGCAATTCCGCGGCGGATGCCTTAGCAAAACTTGCGAAGGAATTTGCATGTCCTGAGGAGGATTCCATCCCTATAGAGATTCAGGGTCGTAAGACCCTCTCCCTTATAGATTTGGAACACATTAGTAAGACTCCCCTTCAGATCCTTTCTGCCTCTTCGACAACCGACGAAGAAGGCGATTGGAGACGACCCTTAATCGATTACCTTAAAGAAGGGAAGCTTCCCCAGGATAAATCACTCTCCAACCAGATTAAGAAACGTGCCCTATCATATGCACTAGTTAACGATCTGTTGTACCGTCGGTCCTTCGATCACATGTGGCTGCGCTGTTTGAACAAGCGAGAAGCCCAGAAAATTATTAATGAAGTTCATTCAGGACTGTGCGGTGCACATCAATCGGGTCCAAAAATGAAATTAAAGATTAAAAGACTTGGATACTATTGGCCTACAATGATTGACGATTGCATGAATACTGCAAAGCACTGTCATCAATGTCAGGTCCATGGTGTGGTTTTACATCAGCCGCCTAATGTGTTACACCCTACGATAGCCTCGTGGCCCTTCGAGAGTTGGGGCACGGATATCATTGGGCCGATTGACCCTCCCTCCGCGAGAGGTCATCGTTTCATATTAGCAGCGACTGATTACTTTTCAAAGTGGGCGGAAGCAATTCCCCTACGAAGTGTAACATCACACCATGTCTTAAAATTCTTTCGTGACCATATTGTATATCGATTCGGCGTACCTCGCAGAATCATATCCGATAATGGGTCCGCATTCAAGTCTACAAAAATCAATAATTTTTTAAGGCGCCATAATATTGATTGGAGATATTCGACGATCTATTACCCTCGGGCGAATGGATTGGCCGAGGCCTTCAACAAAACCTTCGTGCAAATTGTTAAAAAGACCCTTGATGATAACAAACGGCAGTGGGATGAGCGGTTGGTGGAAGCTTTGTGGGCTTATCGTACCACTTATAGAACCCCGACCCAATCCACCCCGTTTGCACTAGTGTATGGATCTGAGGCTGTTTTACCCTTGGAAATACAAATCCCTTCGCTCAGAATTGCAGTTCAGAATCAAATTACAAATGAACAAAATGCAAAACTACAATTGGAAGAACTCGAAGGCCTTGAAGAGCGACGTCTCCAAGCTCAACAAAGTTTAGAGTTGTATAAATCCCGTATGGTTCAAGCCCATGACAAGTTAGTGCGACCTAGGACCTTCCGAGCGAGAGACTTGGTATTGGTCCTTCGGAGGCCTATCTTGGCCCATCGGAAGCTGGGAGGCAAATTTGAACCTACGTGGGAAGGACCCTTCGTTATAGAGACTGTCTACGAAGGAGGCTCGTATCAGTTAGTAGATTGTAAAGGGAACCACCCAATGCTACCTGTCAATGGGCGTTTCCTTAAGAAATACTATGCTTGATGTAGCTCATTCTATCAATTAATAAAACTTCCTTTTCTTGATTTGCAACTTGATTCTACCTTTTTTTTAAGGTCTTTCCTTTTTTTAACGCTCTTCGCCTTCTCCTTAAGGTTAGGTCCTTCCTTCCCTTAGGATTAGACCCGCTAGTGGTGGAATACGCCCACCGTAGCACCACCCTAGCATTTGTCCCGGGGATTAGTGCTGGAGTACGCCCTCCGTGGCACCATCCTGATTCTCATTCTCTAGTGATGGAGTACGCCCTTCGTGGCACCATCCTAGTTTGCCAGTTGAGTCTTCTATCAGTCCTCTGTGTGGAGCACCTTGGTTTCCAGTTTCCTCTAGGAGTAAGTCCCACATGACCTAAGGTTGGGTGATTTCGTATTCCCTACCTAGTGATGGAGTACGCCCTTCGTGGCACCATCCTAGTTTGCCAGTTAATCTGCTTTTTTGGAGTAAGTCTTCTATCAGCATCCTATAGCCCTTCCTTAGCCTAAGGTTGGGTGATGCCCTTCCTTAGACCCAAGGTTAGGTATTCCCTACCTTGGTTTCCAGTTGATCCGTCTACTAGGAGTAAGTCTTCTATCAGCATCCTGTAGACCTAAGGTTTGGTGATGCCCTTCCTTAGACCCAAAGTTAGGTATTCCCTACTTTGGTTTCCAGTTAATCTGCCTATTTGGAGTAAGTCTTCTATCAGCATCCTATAGGCCTAAGGTTGGGTGATGCCCTTCCTTAGACCCAAGGCTAGGTATTCCCTACCTTGGTTTCCAGTTGATCCGTCTACTAGGAGTAAGTCTTCTATCAGCATCCTGTAGACCTAAGGTTGGGTGATGCCCTTCCTTAGACCCAAAGTTAGGTATTCCCTACTTTTGTTTCCAGTTAATTTGCCTATTTGGAGTAAGTCTTCTATCAGCATCCTATAGGCCTAAGGTTGGGTGATGCCCTTCCTTAGACCCAAGGCTAGGTATTCCCTACCTTGGTTTTCTAGTTAATTTGTCCATTAGGAGTAAGTCTTCTATCAGCATCCTATGGACCTAAGGTTGGGTGATGCTCTTCCTTAGACCCAAGGTTAGGTATTCCCTACCTTGGTTTCTCCAGTCCTCTCTTCAGAATAGGTGTAAGCTTTTCCTTAGTTTCCAATGGACCTAAGGTTGGGTGATGCCCTTCCTTTAAACTCTTCAAGATCCTACTCCTATTCGGTCAACGCCAATGTGTGCAGCAGAAGTTCCTTCTACCACACACATTGGGGGTCCATTTGTTGACCTCATTTTTGTATGAGGTCACTAAAGCCCTTCCAAACTCCAAATTAGTTTTTGATCCTAGATCTTAGGATTCTTCCCTAGAGCTAGACCTTAGAGCCTACTCTAGAGTCTAGGATTCCCTTAAATCCTAGATCTTAGAATCTCTCTAGATTCTAGGACAATTCCAGAGTCAAATCAATCTCTACCCTTGATCAATTCAAACCTCAAATCAACCTGAACTCCATTCAATTCAAATCCAAATTAATTCAAATTTCAAACATATCCAAACTTTGACTCAATCCACTTGAGAATCCAAATTTCAACCTAGACTTTGATCCTACCCTTAATCTAGCCTTGACCCTATCCATCCATTAACAATCACAACATGATTGTAAATGGTTTGGATATTTCAATTTTAATAATTCAAACCTGAAATTCATTTCAAAGCCAGAAGTCCAGACTCAAATCCTAAGTCTTAAGGCCTTGTCCTAAAGACCCTTTTTAGAGATTTTTCAAACATTTCAAAACCCAGTCAAATGGTCTCTGATTCAGGGTCTATCACTTGCAAAGTGATAAGACATGTCTTTAGAGGTTACCCTCCAACTTTGAGCTCATTCTGAGGTCTCTAACCCTAGAATCTGAGTTAAAATCCAAAGGCTGTAAAACCTTCAAATATTTACAACCTATGCCATTGAACCTAACCCCTTTGAGATCTTGACCTTGGAACCCTTATCCAAGCCTCCAATCACTTTCAGACTCTTGATTTTATCTCACTGAGCAGTAAACTGCATTTTTCAGAACCTTTTTTGGCCATAATTGACCAATGAGCCAAAATTGACCAAAATACCCTTATGGGATTTCAAATGGCTATTTCAATTCAAATCAATTCCAAACTCTTTGAAACCACTTTCAATGAATTTCAAATATCAAACCCAACTTGTTGAACTCAAACCCAGACCTTGGGTTAGCCTGGTTGACCAAGTCAACCAAGTTTGACCCATGGACCCATACACCCCCCTTCTTTCAAATTTTTGAATCTAGTCCATTCCAAGTCCTTTGAATGTATGGGATGAACCCTTGGGTACCCAAGAGACCCCTCTTGGCGACCCAAGCCTTGGGTTCACTTTGGTTAGCCTTATGGCTTGACACGTGACCCAAGAGAGGCCTCTTTTGAGCTATCTTTTGATCTTAATCAAATTGAATCCAAATCAAGGTGCCATTGGGTTCCCATTGACCCAATACACCTTCCTTGACAAGCCCAATCCTTGGGCTCACTTGGGTCAAGAGTTAGGCTAACCCAGAGTGCCCAAAAGCACTTGGGATTGAGCCAACTCTCAACCTAAGCCCAATTGAACCCGGCCAACACCTCCCATAGGTGGCCCTAGGTCCAATACACCCCCTCCAGCCAGCCCATGCCTTGGGCTAGCTTGGGTCAATAGTTAGGCTAACCCAAAGTAGCCAAAAACACTTGGACCCGAGCCATTTTCCAGCTCAGATCAAATTGGACCCAATTGCCACTTGCATTGGGTGCACCAGACCCAGACCCACTTCCCACCTCAAGCCCAGGGTCTGGCCTGACCTGGGTTGAGCCCAAATCGACCCGAACCGAGCAGATTTGGATCAACCCGAGCCAACCTTTGACACAAGCCAAATTGGACCCAATTGCCACTTGCATTGGGTGCACCAGACCAAGACCTACCTCCCATATCCGGTCCAGGGTCTGGCCTGACCTGGATCGAGCTCAATTCGACTCAAACCAAGCAGGTTTGAGCCAAACCGAGCCACCGGATCGATCCCTGCTTCCCCAGACTGATTTGACTCCGCTCCCAGCTCCAGTATGTCCCCATCGGACTTCCCTGGTCAACCCGACCCAGACCGTGGCCGGCGGCGGTCGGAACCAATGGAGAGCAAGTTCCGGTGGTCCCCCCAGGCCGATCCTGACCGAAAGCCTTCCAAAGGCTGTGGCTCACCGGCTTGAGGCTCACGAGCTCTCTGGAATGGTGCCCCTTTCCACTTGGCATCAATCCGAGAGCTCCTCCGATTTAATCCTGGCCGTCCGAGCTCGCGGGAGGAGGCTGAATAGGCTGGTGCTCCCCAGAGCTCGAGGTTGGATCCCAGCATTTCGAAACGATTCCCCAGAGTTCCCTCAATCTCCCAGCGTCTCCCCTTGAGCTCCCAGACCTCTCCTTCCATTACTTCGAGCGAACTCCGGTGAAAGGCTTCGGCGTCCCGCTCAAAGTCCTACCTCCGGCCATCCTCTAGTCGCGGTCTCTGAAGGAAACCTGCTCGCCTTCGTCCCCTGAAGCTTCCAGATAGATAAGCTCATTCGTTGAGACTTTCTCTGCGGTAATTCCTTCATCCCGAGCTCCCTAGCTAAGTAGTCCGGTCAAGTGTGAAGGAAACCTTCACCCCAACGGATTTCCACCGTTGGATTGAAGGTTTCCACCCCCCTGATCCTCCCTGTGAAATTTTGTCGAAGTTCGCAGGCGGGATCAATCGGATCACGCCGGAGAAGGTTCACGGCCTCGGATAAGAGCGGAGGTTGAAGACGAAATCTCAGCCGTTGATCCCGATCAACGGCTCGGATTAGATCCCGCAGTTTTGGAGCGCGTCTGATCCCAACCGTCCGATCCGCCATCCAACGGCTGTGGTTAATCCGACCGTTAACAGTTGGCGCCAATGATTGCCCAGCCAATCAGCGCGCGGCGCGTGTAAAGCGAGCGCTGACTGTGTAATGGGCGAATTAATAATTCCAGAAATTCAAGAAAACTTCAGAAATTCATATCTCCCTGCACACTTGTCCAAATTAGGTGTTCTTAGGCTCATTGTAAAGGTCTCAGGGAGACCTACAAAAGCCCTATGGTTCCATGCCCTAGTTAGTTCAGTGCTAGGTTTAATTTGAGTTTGAGCATTTTATTAATTTCCTTAATTATTCTTTAAATACAACTCCACCAGGCATGGAATTTTGGGAGATTGAATTTGAACATGTTTTTGACTTGTCCAAATTTTATCTACCCCTTTTAAGATGTTCAAGGGCATTTTCCCCAAATTTCAAATTTAAGGGTCATGGTTTGACCCTTAAATTCAAAATGGGGTATAGACCTATCCAATGGGATTTAGGGTGTGATTTTTTGTGTGCTAATGATGTGTAGGATAAGAAGTGTAGAGCCACTGATTTTGCCCCAATCCAAGCTTAGGATACACCCCTATAGTGGTTTGAAGGTGACTTAGAGTTCACCTTAGGTGGTTTCGTTAACCACCTTAGAGTACTCCATTTGGGCTCAAATTTGGTGAGTTTGGTCCTCAGGGTCAGGTGATCCTATGGTCCAAATTTCATCAAATTTGGAGTCCATTTGGTTTCCCAAATAGGAACCATAATAATCCCCTTAGAAATCACCCTTTAGCCTTAATAAAATTTTAATAATTCTAATTTAATTCTTAAAATTACCTAAAATACCCCCAATTAACTTAAATTTATCTCTTAATCAGTGAAATTTGAAATCACTTTAATTTGACATTAAAATCCACTTTAATTTAATTTTAATTAAAATCAATGTTTAACCAATTTTAATTAATTAAAAATTATTTAAAATCCCAAAAAATCTTTAAACACTTGCTGATCTCTCCTTAGATCGTTTCTGATCTTTGGAGTTGATTTCAAGAAGTTTGGGACTCATTTGGGATTAAACCACTAAAAGGGCCCTTAATTGAAACAATTTAATAATTTCAATAAATACTCAAACTTCCTAAAATCATAACTTTTGATAGAAAACTCCAAATTGAATGTGCCACATGTCTAACAACTCATAAGTAGGTCTAGTATTTTAATAAAATACAAATATTCTAGAATTTGTGCTTAATCATAAATTCAACTTTTAACCCTTTAATTAAGTGATTAAAATATTCAAAAATTCTTAAAAAACTCAAACTCATTCTAAAATTCAGAAAATATTGGTTTAATGCTTAAAACACTTAACAAATCCTTTAAAACACAACAACCACAGTAAAGATGAAGTTTATTGGCTGGACTACTCTGGGCTGCGGGGCTAAGTGTCCTAAGGAGGATGGTTCCTCGAGCCTGGTGGCAAAACGCCACGAATGGATTCTAAGGGGTGTTGAATCTTAAAGTGGATTAATTTTTAATTATTTAACATTTTAAAAATCTCTAATTCAATTACATTAATTTGGTTTATCGGCTGGACTACTCCGGGTTGCGGGGCTAAGTGTCCTAAGGAGGCTGGTTCCTCGAGCCTGGTGGCACAACGCCACGAATCAATTGATGGAAAACTTAAATTAATCAAGCTTTAAAAATCAGCAACTAACTCTTTTTTTTATATATCAATCTACTCTTTTAATTCCTACCAATTTAAATAACTTAATCAACCCCGATTGCTACTAGGTAACCCAGGCCTACGAGGCTATTAGCTTAGCCCAAAGGAAGGTGAAATAAACTTCACGGCCTCGGTGTGAAACAAAGGTAGTAATCAATTAACATTTAAAATATGTTTAATTAAAATTCTTAATCTATTAATACTTAAATTTTAATCTAAATCCCCTTCTAAGCCTTAACAAATCCAAACTTTTAGACAACTTCAATTAATAACCTGCTTTAGGATCTATCCCAACAACACGACCTTTCTCACACACTTTAGATGATGTGCTAGGACGACCAACTCTAGATCTAGGTTAGGCCGGTGTTTACTTTACTGCTGTGTGCCGGGTTTTTCGTAGTTTTCACTACATGTTGTGGATGAAATTGCTTTGCTGTGTCTGCTTACTTTTTCTGTACTATGTGGATGGATTGACGTGTTTGGCGACTAGATTACCCTTAGGTTAGGTGCGATCTGGATGTTGACATAGTTTTTTGCAGGTGGCCACGCTCATGCAGGGCAATATAAAAAGGGGGCAAATAAAAAAATGCATAAATATTATAAACTCTTTGCACAGGTGCTTCAGCTGCTAAAGCCCCCAAATCATAAAAAGGGCGTGGCCAGTGTGTTTACTTTCTTTTCTTCTCATATACAACTGCTTGGGAATAACCTTTTTTTTATATTAATTGCTTAGGATAACCCTGCAGGTGAGTCTAGATTTTTATTTTGATGTTAATGTAATTTGTGTAAGTGTCAAGTGTTGTGAAAGTATATTTTGAGTTGGGATATATAGGTCCGAAGCTTGGATTCCAAAGAGGAAAGGATACCCCTTTGGGGAACACTCCTTTTCCATTTGGAAATCCAAATTTGGATCATACCTCTTCCTTACCCAAAGAGGAAAGAGTGGCCTTCCCCTTAGAGGGAAGTGCCCTTTTGTCCATTTGGGTAATCCACTACGAAGATTCCAAGGAGATTGAAGAAAAGGAGTCCAAAGAAGAATGAGATTGAAGATTTGAAGATTTGAAGATTGAGAGTATCCCACTCAAAATAACTTGCGTCATTACTAGGTTTAGAATCCGGGTTATTGTCAGTGGTGCCTGGCCACTTTACTTTCTGTAATATTCTGGTTTGTAATAAGCAAAGCAATTCTGCCTATGGACATTTATTAATTAATTTGTATTTGATGTGATGATTTGATTGCCTTTAGGATTACTTATTTTTACTAGTTTTTTGGCGATTGCATGCCGCTTTTTGTTTTTGCCTGGACTCGTGAGGCTCGTGAGGGTGTGAAAATTTTCTACTCATACATTTAAAAGTCTAAAATTTTAGTGAGTCTAAATAATATAGAAAGATAACGAACCTAGGGAATTAGTCGGGGATCGCCCCCGGGGTCGCATGCATATTTTTGCACTTCTTCTTTCCTTGTTTTAGACCCTTCCCCGCCTGCGGGTAGAGTCCGGATAGTCTGACCTATGAGGACGAGGTGCCGGACCTGGGGAAGTCCAGTCTTCTAAAAAATTATTTTATAAGCCTGTTTTTAAAATTTCAAGCATATCTGATTTAGAGTTATTAACCAGCATGCATTGCATTAGAAATGAATTAAAAGAGTCAAAATTTTAATTTCATAGTCCTTAGCATTTTAGCACCCAACATAAGTCAATGGGGCCAATTAGGAGAATCTCTAGATGTCGGCCCCAACTCTCCAAAACTTTAATTATAATGTCCCTACCATTCTTTCATAAAAAGACCGGATTCATATATTTTAAATCGATTAGGTGGTTAGCTGGCTCCCCAATCCAGGCCAGGGTAAGTCCAGACCTTGCACTGCATTAGTTAGGATCGGACGACTGTGGTCCAGTGTCCAAAATAGATTTAGGATCCGGGGCAGATCTTTGATTATAAGACCCCAAACTTCGGGAATCTAATCCCAAATTTCTAATAAAATGCTCAACTCTAATTAAATATTATTTCAATCCAAAACATAAAGCCCAACACTTAGATTAAGTTGGGACACTTTCGGATGGTTCTGGAATCTCAAGGTGTCCCCTACCTCTCCTCCTTTAACTCCGTTAATAACTGCTCAAATTTTGATCCATTCCCTTTTGATTTTCTAATAACTCTATTCATACTTTGATATCACTCCTAGAAACTCTAACAAAATTCTTCCACCATTTTAATTGGGAGTTTTTGTAGGAGATTTTTGTCTCCCTACGATGTAATTAACTACGAGGGCTTGCGCTCGTAGGAGATTTGGAACCACACACACCTGATTTTTTTTTTTTTTTTTTAAATTTTAATTTTAAAAAATTTTATTAGATTTTCTTGGGAAAAGTTAAGTAATGATCGTCATAGTTGCATTAGAAGGATTATCGTAGAATGGTCTCATTTCCCCTTGGGGAGATACACCCTTCTTCGACAAGGCTTTGGACATGAATGCGACGATCATATTTCTTGAATGTTGTAATTGAGTACTTGGTTGAACTATACTTTGCCCCCCTCCCGGGGCCATATAAAGTTCTCCTTAGAACCCGATCATAACATTCAAGATGAGTTTACATAATTCTAAGTCTGAACACCGCTATGAAAGTTTATTTTCATCTTTCGGGATGCTATACTCTTTCTAACGAGTTGATTCAACCTTAGAATCAGAACTCAACCTTAATCTTAAAGCCCCCAAAGAAAACTAATAATTTTCAAAACCTGTTTTCCATAATTCCACCAACAGTACTTGGAGGCCTTTTGTTAAGAATGCAATGCATATGTTTGGGTTTCTAAATCTGACATTTGATAATTTTGTCGGCAAGCTCTAACAAAAGGCCTCATGAAAGGATGTGGTACTTGGATAGCGGATGCTCTCAACATATGACTAGCGATGCCAATCAATTCATAGTGCTAGAGACCAAGATAAGAGGCAAGGTGACTCTTGGAGATAACACCACTTCAAAGGTGGTGGGAGTATGTATAATTTGTAATTTCAAGAATCTTCTGAATGAAAATGTTTTGCTTGTAGATGGACAGAAACACAATTTGCTCAACATCATTCAGTTTGGCAATAAGGGCTTCATCATAAAATTTTTGACAAATTCATGTATTATGAGCTTAAATATTAACACTATTTTGAAGGGAAAGCAAATCAACAATGTTTATATACTTGATTTAAATAATATTGAATGTGCTGCTTCATTTTGCTTAAAAACTGCTATTGATGATTTGTGATTGTGGCACAGGAGATTATGTCATGCCAGTATTATAACGCATAGGAAAGTGACTCAAAAAGACCTAGTTAGAGGTGTCCCCAAGCTTAAGTTTTCAAAAGACCACCTTTGTGATGTCTACCAGTTAGGAAAGCAAATCCAATTAGGAAAGAAAATACACTCCACTTTTCACTCCATTAAGGACATTAGCACTTCTAAACCTTTAGAAGTCCTTCACATGGATTTGTTTAGACCTGTTAGCACTGCCAGCCTGGGAGGGAAAGTCAATAGTTTTGTGATTGTCGATGACTACTTGAGGTTTACTTGGATTAGATTTCTATCACACAAAAATTAGTCATTTGATGAGTTTAGAGCCTTCTTTACTTCGATTCAGAAAAAGCTAGGTTGTGAGATATTGACCATCCATAGTAATCATGGGGAGAGTTTGAAAATGAGAGATTTGGAGGTTTTTTATGAGGACAAGGAGATTAGTCACAACTTCTCAGCTCCTAGGACCCCTCAACAGAACAAGGTAGCTGAAAAGAAGAATCGGATCTTAGTGGAAGCCGCTAGAGTCCTGCTTGCTGAGTATTCACTTCCAAATTAGTTTTGAGCTAAAGTAGTTAACACAGCTTGTTATGTGTTGAATAAGGTGAATGTTAGATCCAAATTAGATAAGACACCCTGTGAGATCCTTAAGGTTAGCACACCCAATCTTTCCCACCTTTATGTCTTTGGTTATATGATTTTCATTCACAATAATGTGAAGTCTCACTTAGGAAAATTCGATTCATAATCTGATGGAGTGTTCTTAGGATATTCTAGTGTTGGGAAGTCTTTTAGGGTGTTTAATAAGAAGACTTTGGTGGTGAAGAGACTATATATGTAGTGTTTGATGAGTCTGATCCTAGAAAGCATAGAGTTGAGGATGATGATGATGTTGGAGAGATTACCACTGGAGTAGAAGATTTAGAGAAGAGGGTAGAGCACCAAAACACTTAAGGAGTAGGAGAGGTTACCCAAGAAGTAGAAAATGTAGATATGTAGGAAAGGGATGAATCTTCACAAACTTTGCCTAGAGATTGGAGATACTCTTCGAGTCATCCTAAAGATCTGATCTTACGAGACCCTTCTGATGGAGTTAAGACTAGACATGGACAGGAAGGAAGTGAACCACTATGTATTTATCTCAATGACTGAACCCACCAACATAAACCAAACCCTTCTTGATGAGTTTGGATCTTAGCCATGTAGGAGGAGTTGAACCAATTTGTTAGGAATGATGTTTGGGAACTTATAGAAAGACCTAAGGGACAAAGTGTAGTTGGAACCAAGTGGGTCTTTAAGAACAAGGTGAATGATTCTAGAGTGGTGGCTAGGAATAAGGGAAGATTAATGGTTAAGGGGTATAACTAAATAGAAGTGATAGATTTGAGGAGTCTTTTTCCCCTTTAGCTAGATTTGAAGCCATTAGAGTGCTATTAGACTTTGCCTGTTATAAGGGATCTAAGCTATTCCAAATGGACATTAAGAGTTCCTTTTTAAATGGGAAAATAAAAGAGGATGTGTTTGTAGAACAACCCCCAAGTTTTGAGAGTTCCCAATTTCCAAATCATTTTTTCAAATTAAAAAATACCTTATGTGGATTAAAGCAGGCACCCAGAGTTTGGTATGAGAGGCTTAGCACATTCTTACTAGAAAGGGAGTTTATTAAGGGGATTGTAGACACTACCCTTTTCTGGAGGAAAGTAGGAGATGATTTACTCATTATTCAGATCTATGTCGATGATATAACTTTTGGATCTTCTGATAAAAGGCTATGTGATGATTTTTTTAAAATAATGATTAAGGAGTTTGAGATGAGTATGATTAGAAAATTATCCTTCTTTTTAGGGTTTACCATTAGACAATTAGATTATGCAACTTTTTTGAGCCAAAAAAAGTACATAAACAATATCTTGAAGAAATATGAAATGGACAAAGCCAAGACAATTAATACTCCCATGACCTCAGAAATTCAACTAGTCAATGACCCAAATGGAAAATTAGTTAATCAGAAGAAGTACAGAGGGATGATTGGATGTTTACTTTACCTAACTGCTAGCCGACCTGATATAATGTTTAGTGTTTGTCTTTGTGCTAGATTTTAAGCTGACCCTAAGAAATTCCACCTGACTGCAGTTAAGAGAATTCTTAGATACTTTTTAGGACTCAAAACCTAGGAATCTGGTACCCTAGGTATAGCACTTCTTTTGAGATTATTGGATTTTCTGATTCTAATTTTGTAGGATGTAAGGTAGATAGAAAAAGCCCTTTTGGAACTTGCCAATTAATAGGATAGTATTTAGTCTCCTGATATAGTAGAAAGCAAAACTCTATTGCTCTTTCCACTGGTGAAGTTGTGTATATTTCTTTAGGAAATTGTGTGGCCTAAGTTCTTTGGCTAAAATAGAAAGTGTTGGATTTAGGATTACCTGTATGCACCATCTCAATTCTTTGTGACAACACTAGTGCCATATGTATTTCTAAGGATCCTATCCATCATTCAAGGACTAAGCACATTGACATTAGGCATCACTTTATTTTAGACCATTGTTGGTGGAATTTTGAAAACAGGTTTTGAAAAGTATTAGTTTTATTTGGAAATTTTAAAATTGAGATTGAATTCTAATTCTAGAAGTCAAATCAACTCATTCGGAAGAGTATATCACCCCGAAGGATGAAAATAAAATTTCATAATGGTGTTCAGACTTAGAATTATGTAATTCATCTTGAATACCATGGCTAGATTCTAAAGAGAACTTTACACGGCCCCGAAGGCCCAAGGTAAAGTTCAACTAAATATCTAGTTATGTAATTCAAGGAGTATGATTGTCGAATTCATATCCAAAGCATTATCAAAGAAGGACGTATCTCCCCAAAGGGAGATAACACCTTTCGATGATAATTCTTCTAATATGATAACGACAATCATTTTTTAACTTTTCCCAAAGAAATCTATTTTTTTTTTTTAAAAGATTAATTTTGAAATCAGGTGTGTGTGGTTCCAAATCTCCTTCGAGCGCAAGCCCTCATAGTTAATTACATCGTAGGGAGACAGAGTCCCCTACGAAAACTCTCGATTAAAATAAGAATAAAATTTTGTTAGATTTTCTAGGAGTGATATAAAAAACATCGAATAGGATCTTTTGGAAAATCAAAAGGGAATGGACCAAGATTGAACATTTATTAACAGAATCAAAGGAAGAGAGGTAGGAGACACTTTGAGATTCCAGAGCCATCCGAAAGTGTCCCAACTTAATCTAAGTGTTGGGCTTTTTGTTTTGGATTGAAATGATGTTTAATTAGAGTTGAGCATTTTATTAGAAATTTGGGATTAGATTCCCGAAGTTTGGGGTCTTATAATCAAAGATCTGCCCCGGATCCTAAATCTAATTTGGACACTGGACCACAGTCGTCCGAACCTAACTAATGCAGTGCAAAACCTGGACTTACATAGACCTGGATTACGGAGCCAGCTAACCACCTAGTCGATTTAAAAGAGATGAGTCTGGTCTTTTTATGAAAGAGTGGTAGGGATGTTGTACTTAAAGTTTTGGAGAATCGGGGCCAACATTTAGAAATTTTCCTAATTGGCCCCTTTGACTTATGTTGCATGCTAAAAAGCTAAAACAGATGCATTTAAAATTTTTGACTCTTTTAATTTGTATCTAATGCAATGCATGTTGGTCGACAACTTCCAAATCAAATATGCTTGAAATTTTAAAAACAGGCTTATAAAATAATTTTTTTTAGAAGATAGACTTCCCCAGGTCCGGCACCTGGACCTCATAGGTCAGACTATCCAGACTCTACCCGCAGGCGAGGAAGGGTCTAAAACAAGGAAAGAAGAAATGCAGAAATATACATGCGACCCTGGGGTCGATCCCCGGCTAATTCCCTAGGTTCATTATCTTTCTATGTTATATAGACTCACTAAAATTTTAGACTTTTAAAGTTATGAGTAGAAAACTTTCACACCCTCACGAGTCTCACGTATCAAGGCAAAAAAAAAGCGGCATACAATCGCAAAAAAAAAAATTTAGGAAAAGCAGGCAATCAATTCATCACATCAAATATTAACTAATTAATAAATGTCCATAGGAAAAGTTGTCTTTCTTATTACAAACCATAGTTTTGCAGAAAGTAAAGTGGTCGGACACCACTGACATTAACCCGGATTCTAAACCTAGTAATGACGCAAGTAGTTTTGAGTGGGATACTCTCAATCTTCAAGTCTTCAATCTTGTTCTTCTTTGGACTCCTTTTCCTCAAACTCCTTGGATTCTTCGTGGTAATCTACCCAAATGGATAAGAGGCACTTCCATTTTAAGGGGAAGGCCACTCTTTCCTCTTTGGGTATAAGAGAAGTGTGATCCAAATTTGGATTTCCGAATGGAAAAAGGAATACTTCCCAAAAGGGTATCCTTTCCTCTTTGGAATCCAAGCTTTGGACCTATGTATCACAACTCAAAATTAACTTTCACAATACTTAATAATTACACAAATTATATTTATATCAAATCAAAAATCTAGACTCTCCTGCAAGGTTATCCTAAGCAGTTGATAAATAAGAAGCAGTTATTCCCAAGCAGTTATATAAGTGTAGAAAAGAAAGTAAAGCACACTGGCCACGCTCTTTTATTTGGGGGCTTTAGCAGCTGAAGCACATGTGCAAGCATTTATAATAATTAATAATTTTTTTTATTGATTTAGCCCCCTTTTACTGCCCTACAGAAAAGTAAGCAGACACAGCAAAGCAATTTCATCCACAACATGAAGTGAAAACTATGATAAATCAGGCACACAGCAGTAAAGTAAACACCGGCCTAACCTAGATCTAGAGTCGGTTGTCCTAGCACATCATCTAAAGTGTGTATAAAAGGTCGTGTGGCTGGGATAAATCTTAAGTTGGGTGATTAGTCAAAGTTATCTAAAGTTTTGGGTTTATTAAGGCTTAAAAGGGGGATTTAAGTTAAACTTTAAATATAAAAAAAAATTAGGAATTTTAATTAAATATATTTTAAAAGTTGATTGATTACTACCTTTGTTTCACACCGAGGCCGTGAAGTTTATTTCACCTTCCTTAGGGCTAAGTTAATAGCCTCGTAGGCCTGGGTTACCCAGTAGCAATCGGGGTTAATTAAGTTATTTTAAATTAGTTGGAATTAAAGGTGTGCGTTAATATTAAGGGGAGTTGACTACTGATTTTAATGGGTTGGTTGAGAATTTTAATAACCTATTAAAAGAATTTTAGAAGTTGGAGAAGTTGACAGATTTTAAAGAGTTATCCGGATACGTTAACTAAGGGGTCATAATTCGACTTTCAAAACTAGAATCAATCTTAAGGGTTTCAGATTTTTAATAAATACTAGACCTAATTATGAGTTGTTAGATAGGTGGTACACTCAATTTGGAGTTTTCTATAAAAAGTTATGATTTTTTTTTTAAAAAAGTTCTGACCCGTTTTGACCTAAGTCACCTAAGATGATGAGTCCTTGACTTTGACCAAATTATGGAGGTTTAATATTTTTAGAGAATGATAGATTCTAATTGAAATTATTAGCTATTAAGTTTGATTAGTCAAAATATTTCTATAATTAACTGTGAATTTTAGAAGTTTTACATATTCGTAGGAATTACCAAGTTATTACAACTAAGGGGCCTGCTTAAGGATTTGAACCCAAATGAGTCCTAAACTCCTTGGAATCAATTCCAAAGGTCATAAATGACCTAAGAACATATCAAAAAGTGTTTAAAGAACTTTTGGGATTTTTAAGATTTTTAAGATTGATTAAAATTGGTTAAACCCTAAGTTTAGCTAAGGACTAAATTAAGACAAATATAGAGATCAATTTAAGAGAGTTTCAATTCTTATTGATCAGGAGATTAATTAGGGACAATTAAGGACATTTTAATGGATTTTACAAGTTAAGAATAGTTCAGTATCAAGTGATTAGGGTTAACAGGCCATTTCTTAGAAGGATTTTTTAGGCTCCTACTTGGGGAATCAAATGAACTCCAAATTTGATGAAATTTGGACCATAGGATCACCTGACGCTAAGGACTAAACCCACCAAATTTGAGATCAAATGGAATACTCTAAGTTTATTAACTAAACCACCCAAGGTGAGCTCTAAGTCACCTTCAAATCACTATAGGGGTCTATCCTAAGCTTGGATTGAGGAAAAATCAGTGGCTCTACCCTCCTTATTTTACTCATCATCAGCATACCAAAAATCACACCCTAAATCCCATTGGATAGGTCTATATCCCATTTTGAATTTAAGGGTCAAACCATGACCCTTAAACTTAAAAATTGGGGAAAATGCCCTTGAACAACTTAAAATGGGGAGATAAAATTTGGACATGTCAGAAACATGTTCAATTTCAATCTCCCAAAATTTCAAATCTGGTGGATCTGTATTTAAAAAGTAATTAAAGAAATTCATAAAATGCTCAAATTAAAATTAAGCATAACACTGACCTAACCAGGGTCTAAAACCATAAAGCTTTTCTAGATCTCCATGAGACCTTTCCAATGAGCCTAAGAACACCTAATTTGGACAAGTGTGGAGGGAGTTATGAATTTTTGAAATTCCCTTGAATTTCTGGATTTATTAATTTGGCAATTACACAGTCAGCGGCTCTTTACACGCGCCGCGCGCTGATTGGCCAAGCAATCATTGGCGCTAAACGTTAACAGCCAGATTAACCACAACCGTCGGATGGATGATCAAACGGCTGGGATCAAAGGCGCTCCGATACCGCGGGATCTAATCCGAGCCGTTGATTGAGATCAACGGCTGAGATTTTGTCTTCAACCTCCCGCTCGTATCCGAGACTACAGAGCTTCTCTGGCTTGATCCGGGCGATCCCACCGGCGAACTCCGATGAAATTTTACAAGGAGGATCAGGATGGTAGAAACCTTCAATCCAATAGTGGAGCTCTGTTGGGGTGAAGGTTTCCTTCACACTTGACCAGACTACCTAGCTAGGGGGCTCGGGATGGAGGGATTACCGTAGAGAAGACCTCAACGAATGAGCTTCTCTATCAAGAAGCTTCAGGGCACAATGGAAAACTATTCTACTTTAGGCGTCGAGATTGGAGGACGGCCAGAGGTGCGACTTTGAGCGGGACGCTGAAAGCTTTCACGGGCACTAGCTCGAACGGAAGGAGGGATTGATCTGGGAGCTTGAAGGGAGCATCTGGGAGTTTGAAGGAGCTCTCTGAAGCGATTGAGAATGAATGTGGATGCTTCTGGCAATCAAGGGAGCTCAAGGCTATTCGGCCACCTTTCAGGAGCTTGGATGGCCAGGATTAAGTTGGAGAGGGCTCGTATCGCTGCCAGGTGGACGATGGCGACGTCCTGGGAAGATCGTGGGGATCAAACCGGCGGATAGCAGCCTTGGACAAGGAATTGTCTGGGGGGACCACCGGAACTCATTTCCCATTGGTTCTGACCGCCGTCGGCCATGGTCTGGGTTGCGTTGACTGGGGGAGGCCGATGGAGACATGCTGGAGCCAAGGGTGGAGTCAATTTGGCATGGGAATGCCTGGATTGAACTAGTGGCTGGGTTGGACCCAAACCTGCTCGATTCAAGTCGAATTGAGCTCAATCCAGGTCAGGTCAGATCCTGTGTTTGGTATGGGAGATAGGCCTGGGTCTGGTGCACCAAATGCAAGTGTCAATTGGATCTAATTTAGTCTGGGTTAAAAGATGGCTCGGGTTGATCCAAATCTTCTCAGTTCGGGTCGATTTGGGCTCACCCAGGTCAGGCCAGACCCTGGGCTTGAGGTGGGAATTGGGTCTGGGTCTGGTGGACCTAATGCAAGTGGCAATTGGGTCCAATTTGGTCTGGGTTGGAAGATGGCTCAGGTCCAAGTGTCTTTGGCTACTTTGGGTTAGCCTAATCCTTTACACATGTTAGCCCAAGGCATGGGCTGACTGAAGGGGGTGTGTTGGACCTAAGGCCATCTATGGGAGGTGTTAATCAAGTTCAATTAGGCTTAGGTTGAGAGTTGGCTCAATCCCAAGTGATCTTGGGCACTTTGGGTTAGCCTAACTCTTAACCCAAGTTAGCCTAAGGGTTGGGCTGGTCAAGGAAGGTGCATTGGGTTAATGGGAACCCAATGACACCTTGATTTGGATTTAATTTGATTAAGGTCAAGAGATGGCTCAAGGGAGGCCTCTCTTTTGTCACTTGGGTCAAGACATATGGCTAACCCAAGTGAGCCCAAGGCTTGGGTCTCCAAGAGAGGTCTCTTGGGTACCCAAGGGGTCATCCCTTACATTCAAAAGGACTTGGAATGGAATTGATTCAAAGGTTTGAAAGAGAAGGAGTTTATGGGTTAATGGGTCAAACTTGGTTGACTTGGTCAACCAGGTTGACCCAAGGTCTGGGTTTGGGCTCAACAAGTTGGGTTCAATGTTTGAAACTTGATGAAAGTGGTTTCAAAGAATTTGTAATTGATTTGAGTTGAAATGAGCATTTGAAAATCCCATAATGGTATTTTGGTCAATTATGACCCATTGGTCAACTAGGGTCAAAAATAGGTCTGAAAAATGCACTTTACTGCTCAATGGGTTACAATCAAGGGTTTGGAAGTGATTGGAGGCTTTGATAAAGGCTCCAAGATCAAAATCTTAAAGGTGTTAAGTCCATTGGCATAGGCTGTAAATATTTAAAAATTTTACAGCCTTTGGATTTTAATTCAGATTCTAGGGTTAGAGACCTCAGAATGGGCTCAAAATTAGAGGGTAACCTCTAGAGACATGTCTTATCACTTTGTAGGTGATGGACTCTGAATCAGAGGCCATTTGACTGGGTTTTGAAATGTTTGAAAAATCTTTAAAAAGGGTCTTTAGGACAGGGTCTTAAGACTTTGGATTTGAGTCCAGATTTCTAGATTTTGAATGGATTTTATGTTTGAATGATTAATGTTGGAGTATCCAAATCATTTAAAATCATGTGGTGATTATCAATGAATGGATAGGGTCAAAGCTAGATTAAAGGTAGGATCAAAGTCTAGGTTGAAGTTTGGATTATCAAATTGATTGGGTTAAAGTTTGGGTATGTTTGAGGCTTGAATGAAGTTTGGGATTTGAGCTGAATGAAGCTTGAGATTTGAATTGATGAAGGGTTGGGATTGACTTGAAGTTGGAGTTGATCAAAGGTAGGGATTGATTTGAGTCTGGAATGGTCCTAGGATCTAGAGGTTTTCTAAGATCTAGGATCTAGAGAATCCCAAGCTCTAGAGTAAGCCCTAAGGTTTAGAGTGGATCCTAAAGTCTGGCTCTATGAAAGGATCTTAAGGTCCTTTCCTAGAGCTAGGCCTTAGGATCCACTCTAGACCTTAAGACCCTTTTCTAGAGCCAGGCCTTAGGATCCACTCTGGATCTTAGGGTCTAGAGTGGATCCTAAGGCCTAGCTCTAGGAAAGGATATTAAGGTCTAGAGTGGATCCTAAGGCCTAAAATTAATCTGGATTTTGGAAGGGCCTTAGTGACCTCATACAAAAATGAGGTCAATAAATGGACCCCCAATGTGTGTGGTAGAAGGAACTTCTACTACACACATTGGCGTTGATCGAATAGAAGTGGAATCTTAAGAGTGTAAGGGAGGGCATCACCCAATCTTAGGCCTATAGGATGCTTATAGAAGGCTTACACCTAATGGGAAAGAGAACTGGAGAAACCAAGGTAGGGAATACCTAACCTTGGGTCTAAGGAAGGGCATCACCCAACCTTAAGCCTCTAGGATGCTGATAGAAGACTTACTCCAAATAGGCAGATTAACCGGAAACAAAAGTAGGGAATACCTAACTTTGGGTCTAAGGAAGGGCATCACCCAAACTTAGGTCTACAGGATGCTTCTAGAAGACTTACTCCTAGTAGACGGATCAACTGGAAACCAAGGTAGGAAATACCTAACCTTGGGTCTAAGGAAGGGCATCACCCAACCTCAGGCCTATAGGATGCTGATAGAAGACTTACTCCAAATAGGCAGATTAACTGGAAACCAAAATAGGGAATACCTAACTTTGGGTCTAAGGAAGGGCGTCACCCAACCTTAGGTCTATAGGATATTGATAGAAGACTTACTCCTAGTAGACGGATCAGCTGGAAACCAAGGTAGGGAATACCTAGCCTTGGGTCTAAGGAACGGCATCACCCAACCTTAGGCCTATAGGATGCTGATAGAAGACTTACTCCAAATAGGCAGATTAACTGGAAACCAAAGTAGGGAATACCTAACTTTGGATCTAAGGAAGGGCATCACCCAACCTTAGGCCTATAGAATGCTGATTGAAGACTTACTCCTAGTAGACGGATCAACTGGAAACCAAGGTAGGGAATATCTAGCCTTGGGTCTAAGGAAGGGCATCACCCAACCTTAGGCCTATAGGATGCATATAGAAGACTTACTCCAAATAGACAGATTAACTGGAAACCAAAGTAGGGAATACCTAACTTTGGGTCTAAGGAAGGACATCACCCAACCTTAGGTCTACAGGATGCTGATAGAAGATTTACTCCTAGTAGACGGATCAACTAGCAAACTAGGATGGTACCTCAAAGGGCGTACTCCACCACTAGCAAATGGTCTTGTGGGGATGAAACTTGCTCCACACAGAGGATCGAAACTGGCAAACTAGGATGGTGCCACGAAGGGCGTACTCCACCACTAGCAAGTGTGAATCAGGATGGTGCCACGAAGGGCGTACTCCACCACTAATCCCCTAGTCAAATGCCAGGTGATGCCATAGAGGGCGTACTCCACCACTAGCAGGTGTGATCCTAAGGGAGGGAACGATCCGACCCTAAGGAGGAGGTGAAGGGCGTTAAAAAAAAAAGCAAGAGAATTTAAAAAAGGAAAGGACCGGATTGCGAATCAAGAAAGAAAATTCATTAATTGATAAAATGAGCTATATTAAGCATAGTATTTCTTAAGGAAACACCCATTGACAGGTAACATTGGGTGGTTTCATTTATAATCTACTAACTGATACGAGCCTCCTTCGTAGACAGTCTCTATAACGAAGGGTCCTTCCCAAGTAGGTTCAAATTTGCCTCCCAACTTTCGATGGGCTAAGATAGGCCTCCGAAGGACCAACACCAAGTCTCCCGCTTGGAAGGTCCTAGGTCGCACTAGCTTATCATGGGCTTGAACCATACGGGACTTATATAACTCTAAACTTTGTTGAGCTTGGAGACATCGCTCTTCAAGGCCTTCGAGTTCTTCCAACTGCCGTTTTGTATTTTGTTCATTTGTGATTTGATTCTGAACTGCAATCCTGAGCGAAGGGATTTATATTTCCAAGGGTAGAACAGCCTCAGATCCATACACTAGTGCAAACGGGGTGGATTCTGTCGGGGTTCTATAAGTGGTACGATTAGCCCACAAAGCTTCCACCAACCGCTCATCCCACTGTCGTTTGTTATCATCAAGGGTCTTCTTAACAATTTACACCAAGGTTTTATTGAAGGCCTCGGCTAATCCATTTGCCCGAGGGTAATAGATCGTCGAGTATTTCCAATCATTATTATGGTGTCTAATAAAACTATTTATTTTTGTAAACTTGAATGCGAACCCATTATCAGATATGATTCTGTGGGGTACGCTGAATCGATATACGATATGGTCACGAAAGAATTTTAAGATATGGTGTGATGTTACGTTGCGTAGGAGAATTGCTTCCGCCCACTTTGAAAAGTAATCAGTCGCTGCTAAAGGTAACTCCAGGAACCTCTTTGAAGTAGAATGCCTCACCTTTTGAAGTTGCAGCCAACTGGGTTAAGCAAATCTCGGGGTCGAGAAGCGCTTTAATTAAAGACTCCCTCATTTCTTTGGAGAGAAGGAGGGCGTCATAAATACTTAATTTTTCTGGCAACTTCCTAAGTTGGGCTAAAACGTTGTAATCAATTTAGGAATGACGGACTCAAAACCCGGAGGGATTAAAGGAAATTCTGGTTGCTGAGGGGAATTTGGATTTAGATCTTTGAAGAGAATTTGCTTGCCTTTCTCCTGAGGGGGAAGCCTAGGGGGTAAGACTTTACCGCTACGGAGTTGCACCTGCTCGATATCTTCGGGAGGGCAAACTAGGGCAGTGTCTACGCACACCATAGGCGTTGGATCATCATTTCCCGAAAGTGAGTCAAAATCTGAAAGTTCTATCAAGATAGGATTCCCTTGAAAATTGCTTTGAGGGAAATCACTTTCTGATAAAGCTTCACATTCGACCTCTTCTTGAATAACTTATTCAGGAAGGTCAATTTTTTTGATATTAAAACTTTCTTCAGCGGAACTTTGATTTAAAACATGAGAGTCATCAACTTGCATTTCGTTTTCATGGTTAATCATCAAGACAGAAGCAGAAGGATTTTTTTTATTCATCTTCTGACCCTTCGCCTTTGATGGGGCAAAGTAAAAGTCAGATAACAAAAGAGGGGAGAGGGTTTTAACACCCCCATCCGCCATCCTAATACATCTCTCATCTACACACTTCCTCTCTACAAAATCAACTTCCTTGTCTTTTAAGCATTTGATAGTAGTTCCTGTGACTACTGGAGAGGAAAGTGGCTTAACATCCTCCTACGAAGCATCCAGGTCAACCTTCCACATCGGGGCCTGAGCTATCATAGTCAGCTATTGAGAAAGATGAAAAGACTTGTTAATCAAATTTTTAAGTGGCCGGGACAAAGCAATGTCCCAACCATCTTCAACAAAACAAGGAGAGTTAAGAGGGTTACCTGAAATGGTTTTAATTGAAGCTTTCTCTGGATCGACCAAGTATTTCTTAGGTATTATGATGTTACCTTGGGTGTAGTTCCGCTCAAGCCAATCTTTGAACACAACATAATCTTTAAGAGGGTGACTAAGCATCCGGTGGTATGGACAATACTTGGGATCATCTTTCTTACTTTCATCTCCAGGCCTCCTATCCTCTGGCAGCTGAAAATATGGTTTCTTTAACAGACTCTTAAAAATCCTCTTAACTGATTCCCTCTTAAATGGATATGGTTTTGCCCATCTCTCTCTAAAAGGGACAAAGTTAGGGTCCCTGGTGTACCGAGGAGTGACCTGAAAGGGCTGTCTCTGAGCTGGCTGTGGCGGCGGTGGTGGAGGAACACGGGGCTGACTAGCCATTGGCCTTTTTCCCTTGTCAATTGCCGACACTACTGCCTTTTTCTCAAATGTCTTAACCAATCTGGGACCCTTCTTGTCTTCAGACTGCTCTCGTAGGAATTGTATCTTATGAGCCTCTTCCTGTAAATTACTAGCCTTATTAAGAAGTTTTTTAAAAGTTTTAATGGTGAAACCCTTCAGGAGAAAAGCAACAAGGCCGTAGATATTCTTAAGAAGGATCTCCACCGCATGTTGCTCTTGCTACTGGGGTTCACACTTCATCGAGAGGTTTTGCCACCTCAAGATGTACTCAACTAGAGACTCTCCTAGCTTTTATTTCTCAACAACAAGATCGCCCACAGTAGTTCGTTGTTGCGCTCCAGAAAATCATTTAAGAAAAAGATTTTCTAGATCGCTAAAGGTTTTTACCGAACCATTGGGCAGATCAGCGTACCATTCAAAAGCAATGCCGGATAGACTACTTACAAATTAGCAAAATAGTAGAGCATCTGACCCTCCCGCATTGCAACAACTTGCTCTGAAGTGGGCTAGATGCTATCTCGGGTTTTCTATTCCAGTGAAATTTTTAAAAGTTGGTGGTACAAAGCCTTTTGGGTAAGGAACTGAATCATATTCTTCGGGGTAGGGTCTACCCTTTGGAATAGATGTGGTTCCTTGAGAAAAGGCTAAGGCCTCCCTTACCTGGTCCTCAATCAGTTGCTTAATATCTTTCAGAGGCAGAGTTAAAGGAACAGGGGGAACTGAAGGTGCTGCTTGAGATGCCTCTAATAGGCAAGGAGGAATCACTGGTGTTGACTCGGGAGGCTTGGGACTAGACTCTGTCTTTTTAACCCTTTCCACAATCTCTCAAGCCGTTTGTTGAATCTTATGTGAATCCTACTCTGACTTGTCAAATCTTTCTTGCATTTCTTTGACTTGTGACATCATAGTCATCAACTGATTCTCCAAATCTTTAATATGCTCTTCACCCCTAGTCCTTACGGACTCATCTAAATCGGACCCAGCAACCTGTGGATCATCATCTTTAGCAAGCCGGCGGCTACCAGGTTTGGCCTCCTTGTTGGAACTTCTAGTTTCGACCATGGAGACGCTACCAACATAATCATCTTCCTCTTGAAGGAGGTCATCCAGGTCTGGATCAAAAGAAGCCATTCCCTCTTTATTTAACAGAATATTTTTTATTTATTGAACTACCTCCTCGACCGGTCTATCCCCAATTGACTTAGGATCGAAGGGTAAGTATCCCTTGTACTCAACCGTATCAAATAATTCTTCAGAATCCAGGAGAGCAATGATTTCTATAAGCTTCAGGTTAGGATCTGATTGAGACTCTGTAACTGGCTCTTCTTCTGTCTCAAGATTTAGGTCAATTCCTTCCTTCTTGACTGTCCCAAGAACGGTAGTCGGAGAAGTGGCATTCTCTACAGGGAGAGGGACATATACCTCAGGAGGTGAAGCAGGAGCTTGTAGAGAAATAGCTCCTACATTAGGTAGGGTAAGGTCCTCAGACTCTTGTGTAGGAAGCCTAGGAATGGCACATAAATCTATGCTATCTACAACTGTATCATCAACGGGAATCATAACTGAATCAGGAACTGGACTAGATGCAAGAGAACTATCCACTGCAACAACTGGAGAACTAGGTTGAACATCCATCGACTTAATCAAAACTGGAGGAGGTTTAACTGGGACTCGTTGGAGTTGGAGAATGAACTTTGAGGTTCTTGGAGGTGGTGGTAAATTCTCCAACTTAGTCCTTTTTGGGACAAACTTCTTCTCAGGGGATTTGGACCTCTTGCCCTTGATATCCAGATATTTTAGAGTTTCATTCCCATAATGTTTGACAACTACTGAGGCCAACCTTACAGCTTTAGAAGAGGGTACTGGGGGTCTACCAACAGAATGACGGCCTCTCTCGGACCCAGTCAACACAATACCCTCCGTCTTGGAAGAAGGAGGGCGTGGCGCCCAGTGGTATCCATCAATTAGTACTGAAGTGGCGGGCTGTCTGATATACTTCTTATTTCTCCTAATAGGTTGTGGAGTCAGATTCTTTGCCTCAGATGCCTCTTCTTTCAACACTTCTTTTTGGAAGCGATGAGAGATCACTCCCTTCAGCTGTTTCATGTATTGCTCCTTTGTTTGCTTAGATTGTGCAGCGCAGGTATGGATTATATTTCTCAAAGCCCTTATTTTCTGCAGATGCTTTTCTTTTGGAGTCTTTTTAGTCGAGTAGTCGACCGGGCATGGTGGGGAATGGGCTATCCTAGCTATCCTCTCCTCCCCTTGAGCAGGAGTTAAGGGGTAAAATCAGCTCCCTTTCAGAAGGGGAGAGGAGGCAGGGATAGGTAGCTCCTCATCAGCCTCAGGCTCTCCTTGAGCTAAAGTCTTAAAAGGCACAATTCTCTTTGCCTTAGAGATCTTCTTTCTAAGTCTCCTCAAGTAGTTCTTCTTTTGATTCTTAGTAGAAAAGTCAAGTCCAGAACTAGATCTTTCCTCAAAAACAGATTTGATTTCAGTGAGAGGCTCAACAATTGGCTCAGGCTGTTTCTGGTCATCACTAATTACTGGCAAGGTGGGTGCAGATCCCACAATCAACTCAACCACTGGAGGAACTTCCTTACTGGCATCCAAACTAACAATCTGGTGTCCATCCATAGAAAGCTCAAGGGTAATGAATCCCATTCCAAAGATGATAGTGCTCCCTTGGTCATTAACAGTTGAGGACAACTCTCGGTCGAAAGAGAAAATCAATTGGCCAACCATTTGAATTTTCTGAAAGTTAAAGAGAGGATTGAAATTAGATTTCTTTTTTTTAAGAGAAGTGAAAAAGAGTTTGTTATTTAAAACCTAAGGCTTGTAGAATAGTCTCAACCTTCCAACACATGTTGAGTGGTAAAAAAAAACACACCCAACACACGTTAGGAAGATAAAGGGACTAAATACATGCCAAAAGGAAGGTCTTCTCAAAAGGTCAACATATGTTAGCCCATAGACAGTTGTATGGGGTAACATATGAAGATTTGGAACTTGGAGAAAATTGTCTTGCTTTCCACATTTTGAAGGGAATTGGACTTTTAAATGACTTAAGATGGGGTTCTTTCTACGGAATCCAAAACACAACGGACAGAGTTTCCCCTTGCCCGAAGGCTTATGGAGTTGTAAGAAAGACCCAAGTAAAGTAAATATTCTAACCCTCCTCATTCCTAAAAGTTCAAGGGGAGTAAAGGGGTCAAAGCTAAAATACTTCAAAACTTTCTTAAAGTCAAAGATTTTTCAAACTCCTTTCAATCTTAAAAGGTTGGCATAATGAATGTGGCATTTGTTAATCATAATTTTAAAAAGAATGCTTAGGGACCTGATTTGACACTATCGCCTCATAGGAAATCCCAGGGCAGAAGGTCAAAATCAGGACGATTAAGTTAGCAAATAACAAATTTTGGGAGGTAGAACATCTCTTTTAATGTTTTAAAATTATTTTTAGATGTTGGCCACACTCCCCCAAGGAAGAAATGGGTTGAGGGACAAACAGAAGGAAGGTATTTAAGACTACCGATGAAACAAAATTTCATTCTTATTAAAGATGGAGAGAGATTGGTCCCACCAGGCGTGCCATTTTTTGTTGGTGGAGTTTTGAAAACAGCTTTTGAAAAGTATTAATTTTCTTTGGGAATTTTAAAATTGAGATTGAATTCTAATTCTAGAAGTCGAATCAACTCATTCGGAAGAGTATATCACCCTGAAGGATGAAAATAAAATTCCATAACGGTGTTCAGACTTAGAATTATGTAATTCATCTTGAGTACCATGGCTAGATTCTAAAGAGAACTTCACACGGCCCTGAGGGGACAAGGTAAAGTTCAACTAAATATCTTGTTATGATATTCAAGGAGTATGATTATTGAATTCAAATCCAAAGCCTTATCAAAGAAGGACGTATCTCCCCAAAGGGAGATAACACCTTTCGATGATACTTCTTCTAATATGATAACGACAATCATTTTTTAACTTTTCCCAAAGAAATCTAAAAAATATATATTTTTTTTAAAATAAAGATTAATTTTGAAATCAGGTGTGTGTGGTTCCAAATCTCCTACGAGCGCAAGCCCTCATAGTTAATTACATCGTAGGGAGACAGAGTCCCCTACGAAAACTCTCGATTAAAATAAGAATGAAATTTTATTAGATTTTCTAGGAGTGATATCAAAAAAGTAGAATAGGATCTTTTGGAAAATCAAAAGGGAATGGACCAAGATTGAACATTTATTAACATAATCAAAGAAAGAGAGGTAGGGGACACTTTGAGATTCCAGAACCATCCTGAAGTATCCCAACTTAATCTAAGTGTTGGGCTTTATATTTTGGATTGAAATGATATTTAATTAGAGTTGAGCATTTTATTAGAAATTTGGGATTAGATTCCTGAAGTTTGGGGTCTTATAATAAAAGATCTGCCCCGGATCCTAAATCTAATTTGGACACTGGACCACAGTCGTCCGAACCTAACTAATGTAGTGCAAAACCTAGACTTACCCTGGCCTGGATTAGGGAGCCAGCTAACCACCTAGTCGATTTAAAAGAGATGAGTCCGGTCTTTTTAAGAAAGAGTGGTAGGGACGTTGTACTTAAAGTTTGGGATACTCTCAATCTTCAAGTCTTCAATCCTGTTCTTCTTTGGACTCCTTTTCCTCAAACTCCTTGGATTCTTCGTGGTATTTTACCCAAATGGATAAGAAGGCACTTCCCTTTTAAGGGGAAGGCCACTCTTTCCTCTTTGGGTATAAGAGAAGTGTGATCCAAATTTGGATTTTCGAATGAAAAAAGGAATACTTCCCAAAAGGGTATCATTTCCTCTTTGGAATCCAAGCTTTGGACCTATGTATCCCAACTCAAAATTAACTTTCACAACACTTAATAATTACACAAATTATATTTATATCAAATAAAAAATCTAGACTCTCCTGCAAGGTTATCCTAAGCAGTTGATAAATAAGAAGCAGTTAATCCCAAGCAGTTATATAAGTGCAGAAAAAAAAGTAAATCACACTGTCCACGCTCTTTTATTTGGGGGCTTTAGCAGCTGAAGCACCTGTGCAAGCATTTATAATAATTAATAAATTTTTTTTATTGATTTAGCCCCCTTTTACTGCCTTGCATGAGCGTGGCCACCTGCAGAAAACTATGTGAACATCCAGATCGTACCTAACCTAAGGGTAATCTTGTCGCCAAACACATCAACTCATCCACAGAGTGCAGAAAAGTAAGCAGACACAGCAAAGCAATTTCATCCACAACATGTAGTGAAAACTACAAAAAATCTGGCACACAGTAGTAAAGTAAACACCGGCCTAACCTAGATCTAGAGTCGGTTGTCCTAGCACATCATCTAAAGTGTGTGTAAAAGGTCGTGTGGCTGGGATAAATCTTAAGTTGGGTGATTAGTCAAAGTTATCTAAAGTTATGGGTTTGTTAAGGCTTAAAAGGGGGATTTAAGTTAAACTTTTAATATAAAAAAAATTAGGAATTTTAATTAAATATATTTTAAAAGTTGATTGATTACTACCTTTGTTTCACACCGAGGCCGTGAAGTTTATTTCGTCTTCCTTAGTGCTAAGTTAATAGCCTCGTAGGCCTGGGTTACCCAATAGCAATCAGGGTTAATTAAGTTATTTTGAATTGGTTGAAATTAAAGGAGTGTGTTAATATTAAGGGGAGTTGACTACTGATTTTAATGGGTTGGTTGAGAATTTTAATAACCTATTAAAAGAATTTTAGGAGTTGGAGAAGTTGACAGATTTTAAAGAGTTATCCGGATACGTTAACTAAGGGGTCAAAATTTGACTTTCAAAACTAGAATCAATCTTAAGGGTTTCAGATTTTTAATAAATACTAGATCTAATTATGAGTTGTTAGATAGGTGGTACACTCAATTTGGAGTTTTTTATAAAAATTTATGATTTTTTTTTTAAAAAAAAAGTTCTGGCCTGTTTTGACCTAAGGTCACCTACGATGATGAGTCCTTGACTTTGAACAAATTATGGAGGTTTAATATTTTTAGAGAATGATAGATTCTAATTGAAATTATTAGCCATTAAGTTTGATTAGTCAAAATCTTTCTATAATTAACTGTGAATTTTAGAAGTTTTACATATTCGTAGGAATTACCAAGTTATTACAACTAAGGGGGCTGCTTAAGGATTTGAACCCAAATAAGTCCTAAACTCTTTGGGATCAATTACAAAGGTCATAAATGACCTAAGGATAGATCAACAAGTGTTTAAAGCCCTTTTGGTATTTTTAGGATTTTTAAGATTGATTAAATTTTGTTAAACCCTAATTTTAGCTAAGGACTAAATTAAGACAAATCTAGAGTTCAATTTAAGGGAGTTTCAATTCTTATAGATAAGGGGATTAATTAGGGACAATTAAGGACATTTTAATGGATTTTACAAGTTAAGAATAGTTCATTATCAAGTGATTAGGGCTAACAGGCAATTTCTAAGAAAGATTTTTTAGGCTCCTACTTAGGGAATCAAATGAACTCCAAATTTGATGAAATTTGGACCATAGGATCACCTGATCCTAAGGACTAAACCCATCAAATTTGGGCTTAAATGGAATACTCTAAGGTGGTTAACAAAACCACCCAAGGTGACCTCTAAGTCACCTTCAAATCACTATAGGGGTCTATCCTAAGCTTGGATTGGGGAAACATCAGTGGCTCTACCCTCCTTATCCTGCTCATTATCAGCACACCAAAAATCACACCCTAAATCTCATTGGATAGGTCTATATCCCATTTTGAATTTAAGGGTCAAACCATGACCCTTAAACCTAAAAATTGGGGAAAATGCCCTGGAACAACTTAAAATGGGGAGATAAAATTTTGATATGTCAGAAACATGTTCAAATTCAATCTCCCAAAATTCCAGACCTGGTAAACATGTATTTAAAAAGTAATCAAAGAAATTCATACAATGCTCAAATTGATATTAAGCCTAACACTGACCTAACTAGGGTCTAGAACTATAGGGCTTTTATAGATCTCCCTGAGACCTTTCCAATGATCCTAAGAACACCTAATTTGGACAAGTGTGGAGGGAGTTATGAATTTTTGAAGTTCCCTTGAATTTTTGGATTTATTAATTCGGCAATTACACAGTCAGTGGCTCTTTACACACGCCGCGCGCTGATTGGCCAAGCAATCATTGGCGCTAACCATTAACGACCGGATTAACCACAGCCGTCGGATGGCGGATCGAACGGTTGGGATCAAAGGTGCTCCGATACCGCGGGATCTAATTCGAGCCGTTGATCGAGATCAACGGCTGAGATTTCGTCTTCAACCTCCCGCTTGTATCCGAGACCACAGAGCTTCTCCGGCCTGATCCGGGCGATCCCGCCGGTGAACTCCGATGAAATTTCACAGGGAGGACCAGGACGGTAGAAACTTTCAGTCCAACGGTGGAGATCCGTTGGGGTGAAGGTTTCCTTCACACTTGACCGGACTACCTAGCTAGGGAGCTCTTAGATGGAGGGATTACCACAGAGAAGGCCTCAATGAATGAGCTTCTCTATCAGGAAGCTTTAGGGGATAATGGCGAACTATTCTCCTTCAGGCGTCGGGATTGGAGGACGGCTAGAGGTGCGACTTCGAGCGGGACGCTGAAAGCTTTCATGGGCGCTAGCTCGAACAGAAGGAGGAATCAATCTGGGAGCTCGAAGGGAGCGTCTGGGAGTTCGAAGGAGCTCTCTGAAGCTATTGAGAATGAATGTAGATGCTTCTGGCAATCTGGGGAGCTCGAGGCTATTCAGCCACCTTTCAGGAGCTTGGACGGCCGGGATTAAGTTGGAGAGGGATCGGATCACTACCAGGTGGACGATGGAGATGTCCTGGGGAGATAGTGGGGAACAAACCGATGGACAACAGCCTTGGACCAAGAATTGTTTGGGGGGGACCACCGGAACTCATTTCCCATTGGTTCCGACCGCTGTAGGCCATGGTCTGGGTCAGGTTGACTGGGGGAGGCCGATGGGGACATGCTGGAGCCAAGGGTGGAGTCAATTTGGCCTGGGAATACCTGGATTGAACTGGTGGCTGGGTTGGACCCAAACATGCTCGGTTCGAGTCGAAGTGAGCTCGATCTAGGTCAGGTCAGACCCTGGGTTTGGTATGGAAGATAGGTCTGGGTCTGGTGCACCCAATGCAAGTGGCAATTGAATCCAATTTGGTCTGGGTTAAAAGATGGCTCGGGTTGATCCAAATCTGCTCAGTTCGGGTCGATTTGGGCTCAACCCAGGTCAGGCGACCCTGGGCTTGAGGTGGGAAGTGGGTCTGGGTCTGGTGGACCCAATGCAAGTGGCAATTGGATCCAATTTGGTTTGGGTTGGAAGATGGCTTGGGTCCAAGTGTCTTTGACTACTTTGGGTTACCCTAAACCCTGACCCAGGTTAGCAAAAGGCATGGGCTGGCTGGAGGGGGTGTGTTGGACCTAGGGCCATCTATGGGAGGTGTTAATCAAGTTCAATTAGGCTTAGGTTGAGCGTTGGTTCAATCCCAAGTGATCTTGGGCACTTTGGGTTAGCCTAACTCTTAACCCAAGTTAGCCCAAGGGTTGGGCTGGTCAAGGAAGGTGCATTGGGTCAATGGGAACCCAATGACACCTTGATTTGGATTCAATTTGATTAAGGTCAAGAGATGGCTCAAGGGAGGCCTCTCTTTGGTCACTTGGGTCAAGCCATATCGCTAACCCAAGTGAGCCCAAGGCTTGGGTCTCCAAGAGAGGTCTCTAGGGTACCCAAGGGGTCATCCCTTACATTCAAAAGGACTTGGAATGGACTTGATTCAAAGGTTTGAAAGAGGAGTGTATGGGTTAATGGGTCAAACTTGGTTGACTTGGTCAACCAGGTTGACCCATGGTCTAGGTTTGGGCTCAACAAGTTGGGTTCAATGTTTGAAACTTGTTGAAAGTGGTTTCAAAGAATTTGGAATTGATTTGAGTTGAAATGAGCATTTGAAAATCCCATAAGGGTATTTTGGTCAATTCTGACCCATTTGTCAACTAAGGTCAAAAATAGGTCTGAAAAATGCAGTTTGCTGCTCAATGGGTTACAATCAAGGGTTTGGAAGTGATTGGAGGCTTTGATAAAGGCTCCAAGATCAAAATCTTCAGGGTGTTAAGTACAATGGCATAGGCTGTAAATATTTGAAGGTTTTACAGCCTTCGGATTTTAATTCAGATTTTTGGGTTAGAGACCTCAGAATGGGCTCAAAATTGGAGGGTAACCTCTAGAGACATGTCTTATCACTTTGTAGGTGATGTACTCTGAATCAAATTCCATTTGACTGGGTTTTGAAATGTTTGAAAAATCTTTAAAAAGGGTCTTTAGGACAGGGCCTTAAGACTTTGGATTTGAGTCTGGATTTCTGGATTTGGAATGGATTTTAAGTTTGAATGATTAATGTTGGAGTATCCAATTCATTTACAATCATGTGGTGATTGTCAATGAATGGATAGGGTCAAAGCTAGATTAAACGTAGGATCAAAGTCTAGGTTGAAGTTTAGATTGTCAAATTGATTGGGTCAAAGTTTGGGTATGTTTGAGGCTTGAATGAAGTTTGGGATTTGAGTTGAATGAAGCTTGAGATTTGAAATCATCAAGGGTTGGGATTGACTTGAAGTTGGAGTTGATTAAAGGTAGGGATTGATTTGAGTCTGGAATGATCCTAGGATCTAGAGGGTTTCTAAGATCTAGGATCTGGAGAATCCCAAGCTTTAGAGTAAGCCCTAAGGTCTAGAGTAGATCCTAAGGTCTGGCTCTAGGAAAGGATCTTAAGGTCCAGAGTGGATCTTAAGGCCTGGCTCTAGGAAAGGATCTTAAGGTCTAGAGTGGATCCTAAGGCCTAGCTCTAGGAAAGGATCTTAAGGTCTAGAGTGGATCCTAAGGCCTAGCTCTAGGAAAGGATCTTAAGGCCCTTAGAGTGGATCCTAAGGCCTAAAATTAACTTGGATTTTGGAAGGGCCTTAGTGACCTCATACAAAAATGAGGTCAACAACCATGTGACTAAGGGAGACATTGAGTTATATCATGTGGCGATTGAGAATCAACTGGCTAACATTTTTTACTAAATCACTGGCCTTCGACACTTTCAGCAATTTAAAGATTGGGTGTGATTAACATTAATGCATGAACTTGATTTCTACTGATATTTTTTCTGCTGATTACTTTGTTGTATTTTTCTAGTTTTTATTGTTTAATATTTTTGGTTAGTTGATTTTTTGTTTTGTTTTTTGTACTTTATTTTTCCATATGCCTTGCTTTGTTTTTTCTTTTTAAATCATCACTGAATTGATATCTTATGCCTTAATTTTTATTTTGAAAATTTGGAGTTAATGTTTTACATCTCTTAATCTGCTAAAGGGTAAAAACACTGTTGATTGTGTCTCTTGCTCTAAACTATTTTGGTGGTAAACATTTAAAGTCTATCTCATATTAACAATTAGATTTTGCAATTGAGATATTTTCTACCTTGCTACAGTAATCTAACTTATACCATAATAGTCAAAAATTTTATGTTACTTCAAGATTTATTGTTATCTTATCAATGCCTCTCTCACATGATTTTTTATTTTGTTTTGTGGATTATTCTTCCCTATATTCGAGAGTGAGTTTTTTCTTCTCTAATATCTAGAAGATAAACTCAGAACTAAGAATATTTAAGAGTTTTTGGAAAAGAATCTAGCTTGCAAAAAAAAAAGTGCAATGACGCCAATTTGAAATATATATATATATATATATATATATATATATATATATATATATATATATATATACAAAGTGTATCAAAAATCAAAAGATGCGCAAAGTGCGCCATTCAATGGACAAGAGGCATAAAATGAGCTCATCAAAAAGCAAGCTATCTTCCTTTCTTCCAACTCTTAAAACTTAGAAGATTTCATGTATCACTTGATCTTTTTAAGAACTTGATTTTGAGTTTTGCGATTTAACAAACTACTTTGATATATTATTTTATAAGATATTTTTCTGAAACCAAATCTTGATCGGATCTCTTTTTCTTATCCAAATGTTTTTTCTGAGTTACGCCTTTTTATTTCAAAAGAAGATTTTGCCCTAAAAGAAGTCCGAGCTTAATGTTAATATGATCAAATATTTTATCAATTTTTGGATTTTTGAAGTTGTTAACTCATTAACTTACAAATTTTTAAAATCAATCACATGGTGACTATATCATGTTCAGGCCTTGATTAAAAAAAATTAAAAATAAAAAACATTTTTGGCTTTTGTTTTATCATTGTTATTTTTTATTGATCTTATTATTTTTGGGCATTCTCTAGTCATCTCCATCCTTCCTTTGATTTAAAATTTTTTGTCACAACGTCCTGGCCGATTTTTATATCATTATGGATGATCGATTTTTTGTTCTTCAAAAAACTCCATCTACTGAATATTCTGATATTTCTGCTCTCATCGTCTTGGACGATCATTTATCATCTTAGACGATATGATCGACCTCTACTACAATTATCTTGATCATCCTGGATGATGCATTTATTGGTTATCATCCCAATCGATACACCTGTTCATCTTGGATGATACACATGTTAGTACGTTTAAAATCTTTAAAATTGCCTTGAACAATCCATTTTTATGCAATCGTCCTATACGATCCACTATTCATCCTGGATGATACATGTGGCGCATTAATTAAAACGTTTTAAATTCAGTCAGTACAATCCATTATTGAGCATCATCCTGGATGATCCACCTAATCGGCCTGGACGATATACTTTTTCAACAGTCGTCTGGCATTACACCTCGGGACGATCGCCTGTGTCTAATCATCCTGGACGATATCTAATTGTCCGGGATGATTGGACCACCTTTTTTCCCAATCAGCATATTCACAATAATTGCACCGGATCGTCCTAAATGATCCTGCGATTGGCCAAGATGATCCAGCCGATCCTTTAAATTTAGAGCCTTGTAGTTAATGTTTATCACTTCAAACTTCTTCTCCTCTCTTGTTTACTTCCGATTTGCTTATGGCTGGCGGAAAGGATGCTCTTTAGACATCTAGAAGCTCTTCGAGGGGCACTCTAGTCCCTCATTTTTAGGAGGCAGATGATCAGGCTGCCTACCATCATTACAAAGAGTGCAGCATTACTCTCTCCCTAATAATCAATCAGCCTATCTCTCCAATCCGGTACTAGATCTTTTCACTCACACCTCTCTTTGATTTATTCTCACCCTCGAAGTCCCCATTAATTCTAAACTTCTTTTTGAATTTTACGTAAACCTCCGCATAAATTCTTCCTACATTGCTCACACCTCTTATCTGAATCGACGTCCTGTCGAGATCACATATCAGGATTATACTGAACTTTTACACCTGTCCACCACTAGGGATAAGCTGCATACCCTTATCTCCTATCCTAACTTTGACTGGTCCACTGCAAATCACTTTCTTAGCCACACCAACACACACTTTCATATTGGAGATACTAGCTCTGTACTCAAAGATGCTTGGACAATCTAGTATGTCCTTCGCACTTCTATTATTCCAAAAGCCGGGGACCAAGTCCACATCACTCCACTTCTTTCACTTACTACCTTTTACATTCTGGACCATAGAGAATTCAATGCCATAGACCTGATCTTTTGCTACGTCGAGCATTTAACAACAATCCACGATCCAGGTCATAAGAGGGAACCCAATCTTGCTCTAGGATACCTCATTGCTTATATTCTAGAATCTAAATACCAGCTTCAATATCCTGCTCCTCCCGACCTTCAGTAACCCGTCTACTCAGATAATTCCTTCAACATCCTTCATAGTACTCATCTCCACCCAAGGGATGGGGAAGCTCGGGGGGTCAAGGAGGAGGAGGCTCCTGTTCCTGAACCTATTCTTCTCCGCCAGCACTCTTAGCTGGATTAGTTTATGGAGAGATTTGATCAATGGGAGACCCATTTCAATGTCTATGTTGCACACCAGCAGTAGCAGCATGACCAGGACATGGCCTAGTTTGGGTCACAGTTTGATACGCTCTCCAGTTACTTTCAGCAGCCACCACTACCACCAACTCCATCTGATGATCAGGGTCCCTCATTTTTCTAGTTTTAGTCTTCATTTTTTATAGTTTGTTTTTCTAATATTTTGTTTTAGTTTTTTTTTTATGTTTTTTATTTGTGTTTTGTTATGTTTCCCTCCTTTTTGTGATGTCAAAAGGGGGAGTAGTCTGATGTATCTTGTACTTTGAATTCTAGAAAATTGTTAACTGTTTTTTTGTCACATGTTTTTTACTAAACTGCCAAACTGCTTGAAATTTTTTGGGTGTGTTTGCCTTCATCAAAAAGGGAGAGATTGTGGCAAATCTGAGTTTATGGATTAGACTTTTAATGATAGCAAACATTCATGATTTCCTACAACTTCCTTGCCTACTAACTTTTCGGGTCCACAAGTTTGAATGCAACTCAATCCAGCTCAAGATCGGGTAGATTTAGGTTAAGTCAAGTCTATATTTTCTTCTTTCTTTAGTCAATTATAAAAGCAGTTCCTGATGCTAAGTAACCTTGCACACACACACTTGAGGGGTTTTGTAAGTTTTTCTATTTTGAGTACATCGTCCTGGACGATGTTCATATTGACGAGGATGATTCAACTAAAAAAAGAAACCCTAACTAGGGCATCCTGGTTAAGTAGCCATCATTAAGAAAATCATCCTGGATGATACTTGTTTTGGCTAGGACGATATGCTCAAATAAAAAAGAATCAATCGACATGATTAATTTAGATAATCTTTATTTTAAAATATCGGCCAGGATGATCTCCATATCGGCCTGGATGATGCAACACAATTACGCCTAAATTAATCTGGCAATTATGGAAAGCAATTAAGGCTGATTGATATGATCACATCGGCCAGGCCGATCGCAGAATCGGCCGGGATGATGTCTTGGATGATTGACATCGACCAATATCTATTCCGGGCGATGTTAAAGATAATTGTAATCAAATTTTAACTAATCGACCAGGACGATATTATATCAACCTCGACGATGTAACCAATCTTCTTCTGATCATCACAAATTGTCCCGACAGATTGAGCTTATTTTGAACTGATCAGCCAAGATGATTTTCTTATCTTCTTGGACGATAATGACGATTCTTAAAATTCTATTTAAAGGACCAAATTTTCTCATACTTAAGACCTTGAGTTATGTTGTCTTGACTTGAGAGAGCCTTGGGAGAGGGAGAGAGAGAGAAAGAGAGTGAAACTTATGAGGAAGGTTTGTGAGAGGAAACACAAAGGTTGCTCCAAGCAAGGTTCTAAGTCGTCATCTCCGTTCTTCATCCTTCATCCTTAGGAGTTTCTTGGGAGGTCTACTTCAACAAAAGATTCGGGTTCTCTGCCCGCTTCAGGAGGAAGCAAAAGGATTCGATTCTCTGCCGCACCGAAGTTGGTGAAAAGGAGTCTGTAGTAAAGGCTTCTTCGCCTAGCTGTGGGAGCTAAAGAATAGACACTTAGTGCAATACTTGGAGGGTGCCTCCGAGGAGTGGATGTAGGACAAGGATAGACCGAACCACTATAAATATGTTGTGATCTTTCTTTATTTTGGTTCTGCGTTTATTTAATTTTCGCACTCTAATTTCTTTGGTGATTTTGGTTTTAATTTTGTACTTTACCTAGAGAAAATTTTTTAAAATATCAATTCACCCCCCTCTTAATTAGCCTCGGGCAAATTCTTAAGGGCTTAACATCCCTAACAAACTTTCAAAATTTTGCTTAATTAGTCCAGTCGATTTGGGACAATTAGACAATTTCTGGTCATATTATCCAGGCTGATAGTATATCATCTTGGACGATTAGTTCAAATCCAAGGAAAATCATCCTTAACATTGCCCTGACTAGAAGATGACCAATGTCAATCATCCACAACATCGTCCTAGCAGATCCTGCTATCGGCCCGGTCGATGTGATTGTGCAATTAGCCATAATTGCTTTCCTTAATCACCTGATCAAATTAGGTATAATTATGATATATCATCCAGGCTGATATCCTGGACGATGTCCAAAAATAACTAATGCATAAATAGATCACGCAGCTAATTCTTTCTGATTTGAGCCTATCATCTCGGTTGATATAATATCATTCAGGCCGATCGGCTTAATGACATATGCCTTAACCCTGATGCCTTTATTAGGATTTCTATTTTTAAATCAATCATCAAGGCTGATATAAGTATTGTCCTGGATAATGTTACCAAAAATAGTAAACTCTAAGAAATAGTCAGAAATTCTCAAAAGGTGTGTATGTGCAAGGTTAATTAGCATTAGGAGCCATATCTTTTATAATAGACTCAAGAAAAGAAAATGTACAAAGTGACTCAGACCTAGTTTATGTAATCTTTAGCTGGTTCTAAGTGCCATCGAATCTTGTGGACCTGAAATGTTAGTATGCAAGATAGTCTTAGAGAAACAAGAGTGTTTTCTATCATTAAAATCATAATCCATGAAAATATATTCGCAACATTCTATCCTAAGAAAATCTCTAATTTGTGTCCTTAAAATTAATCCTATTTTAATTCCTTAATGAAAGGATATCCCAAATCAGTTATGAATCAAAATATAGTAAAAATTAGGAATCTATATATAGCATATGAGTAAACTATTAGATATTCAAGTCTTATATTAGTTGCTCTACGCTTGATTCAAAACGATTAGTCTTGGTGCTTGAGTTTCATTACTCTTGCCTGAGATGGAAGCCTTCAGATGTAGAGAATGACAAATAGTATCTTTAAACTAGGGATTTCAGTATGGCATGGATATTAGTATTTCACAATACCTATATAAAGAGCAATATGGTTTTACTAAGCTAAGAAGGCTATGAGCTAGGAATGATTTTATCATTCTTCTTCCCCAATCATAAACCACTCAACTCCTACTTGGAGGGGAGAAGGGAAGTATCCTTAATGTGATATGTGGGACTGAGCTAAACTACATTGTTCTTTGCACGAGTAAGAAAATTGAAGGGAGTCCAACACCATACTCAAACTGAAACTTGTGATCCAAGGTGTTAACCTTTTTGGTATTACATCCTTCAATTCCTCAAAGACAGGCCTAAATCTCTGTAGGAACAATGGCCCGAGTCTTTTACCCCCTTCTGTTCCACCTATCCTTTAACTTCCAAGGTTTCTGTAGAGCTAGAAAATCACTGTTCATTGAAAATGAAGGAAGCTTAAGTGTCTACTGGAACTTCCATCCAATCTTTAATAGTTACAGATGCTATTGTGTCTGTCTACCATTCTATGATGTTATTGTTGGGAGGTATTGAATAAGAGATGGTCTTTCTTATCATAAAATTAATATGGTATTATCTGAAGGCTCAATGGTAGTAATCGAAATGAAATTTTGAATATCTTTGGCTTTTTTCCCTAAGGGAATACACGGGAGTAATGCAGTTAAGCGCCTACATCTTTAGTAGTTAGTGAAATGCATGAGAATTATGATCTGAGAGTAGTAATATACTTGCTTTACTTTAGAGAAGAACAACAAAGCTGATTTTTTTGGAAGGGCTTACAAAGTTATTAGTTAGACCAAAACCTACTGGTTTGAAGGAGTCTATGTTGATTGTAGAAGATGTGTGTTTATGGAGATAGTTCGCCCATATGAAAAGAGATATCTTGCCCCTAGATAGTTTCATTTATAGAGTTTCATGATGTGTAAGTGGCTAAAGTTTTTCTCTATCTTCTCTTCCAAGTACCAAAAAGAAAAAAAGAATAGGAATGCAAAACAAAGACAGATTGAAATAGCATAAATAGAAAGAGGAAATTCTATCTCATCCCTTAAAACCAGTGAAATCAAATAGTACCCTAAAGAGTTATTTAGTTATCTGGTGGAGTTGTTATTGGATCAACTTTATACGTTGGAAAGTAAATAGTCAATGCAATTAGAAAGATGGGGAATATATAAAAAGTTTCATCTTTTAGTCCAGGAGCAGAATCAGCTCATACAAGGGAAAAGTAACAAAGAATTGATTTTCTTGTGAGTAGTTCTTGAATCAAGTAATTCTTAAAGAGAATGAACATGATAAAATAAATATAGTGGGTTGAAGTCAGTCTGATTCTTACCCTTACTTAGACATTGTACCTTCTCTTCCTTATAATAGATGAAGAAGTCTAGAAATTATGCTTAACATTTTCAGAGAATGGTACTATTTACTATGAAATTAGTCATTGTCTTAGTTTCAATCATCCTAAACTTTGCTATCAGTCTAGAGCAAGCATGGGAATCTGGATGATATATATTTATCTTCAAACTAATAATCCAATATCGAAGCATAATATTCATATGAGCCTTTTAGCTAGGAGATGATAATGTTTATAATTTGCCTAGCTCCTTAAACTCCTTATATTTCTTCATTGCTGGAGGTAGTCATCTCTTTCTCTTGAATAGAAAGGAGGGAAGTATGTTGTGTTAAGAAGTACTAGAGCGAAAAGCAGCTCAAATATTAGGGAGTGGAGAACTTCTATTATGCTCGACTAAAAAGAGAGGTGCTAGCATGATAGATAGGTGGTTCGGGAGGAGCCGTTAGGCCACTCTTTGGGAGAGGAACAACCTCTATCCCTACAGAAGACCTTCGCAAAAATTATGTCTAACATTACAGGGGGTCAGTTTCTAGTACTGGTTCACACTACTGACAAAAGAAATTATAAGGTGCACTCACAAATATTTATTATTAGTATGTTCAAATTCAAGTTTTAATCAAGGTGGGTAGCAAAATAGAAAAAAAATGACTCCTAGAACACCGACCATCCTTTCCTTAATGTGAGCTCTTCTCCATCTTTTTTGTACTTCACTTGACTAGGTCAAAAAGTGACACCGTCATGTCTCAGGGTCATAGGCTTGGAACAAGAAAGTTTGTCATACAATTTTGATGATGAAGTCGTGCTGACCTCTCTTTATTTCTATTTTCACTTCTATCATTAAGGAAAAAATACTTCAATTTTTTTGAGTCCTAACTCAGGCTTTCCTAAATAACCAATTATGTTTCAACGACATAAACAAACTTGGTTAACGAACAAGGTTTTTGCACCGATAATGTAGGAGCTTGTAAAGCATTTGACAAACTCACACCATCCATTTCAAATGAGATTTGTCTCGTGGACACACAAGCAATCTAAACCATATGGTTTTCTTTTCCTCTTCCCATTCTCACTTCTACAAGTTTCCTCGTGATAGGAAGATCTATGAGAACTCTGACCTATATCATCCATTTTCTTTGAAATTGCCTACTTATAGCTTAATGGAATTGTCTGATTATAGCCCAACGCATTGCTTCAATGGCTCGATATAAAAGATGACTTGAACAACAAATATGTATACCCTCAACCCCTTGAGGAATTCTTAACGGAATATCCTGAACCATTTGACTAAAAATTGAACAAAATGAGATTTGATTGTTCCTCTATTAAGAAGAGATGTCTTTAGAAATTAGAGAATCACTTTGATAAACATATTTTATCTTTATCGACTCCATTAAGGTATTCATTTTTATTCTATTAGATAAAAAAGATTGCATTTTTTACACTTCATCCAAATAAGAGTTGTAATCGTACAAAATTCTCTATTTCTCCTTATGATCTCTATCATCATCTCAGTTCTCTTTTGAAATTCTCCTACACCACCTAGGGCTGTGAATTTCTCTATCATTTATATTACCTTATCCTGACCCATAAGGCTCCATCATGTCATCCAAGATTGACCCTAGAGTTGTTCTTGGGCATACTCCAAAACAAGGTTATTAAAAACCCCAACACCATCCCTTGTAAAGAAAAAGGTAACACCTATGAAAGGAAAAACTGTGATGGTTATTTTTGTTGTTCCCGTGAAGTGAAGATCATTCACTAAGAGAATGAAGTGGACCAACCTTTTTTTTCTTGAGACAAACACTTTATCTTACATATCGAGCTTTCTATAAAAACAGAATGATGCGAGAGTGTAATCTCTTATCTAAGCTTCTTTCCATTGCTCCAGCCATCATATATGGTTTAACCATGCCAGGTTCCATGAAATGATTAAGAACTATGACAAGGTTGAAATGCATTTTGTTCTTTATATTAAATAAGTATTATATGACTGAATAATTCAATGAGGGCTTCACAGTGCGGGGGGGGGGGGGGGGGGGGGATCCTTTTTAGGATATTACTCATCGGGCCATCAGAGCGGGACTTCTTTTCTAAAAAGAACATGAAGAACTTAGTTTTTTTGGAGGAGTCATTATTTTCTATTAGGAATGCTATATCATTTCCAACTTCTTTCAGATGATTGAAGGACCCACTTACCTGAAGTGATTTATACAAATTCTTCATTCTTGATAGTGATCAGTCATAGTATCCATAGAATTGCATCTTTTTGGCCAAATCCTAATTTTGTTTTGCTTCTCCCAGCTGTCGAACATGATCAACACGACTCTTTTCTTTGCCCCCCAACATTTCACTTCATTTCATTCTTCCTTTGTATCATCGCTTGAATGAAGACACCCAATCAGCCTGACTTTTAAAAATATCCATAATGGCCCTTCTCCTTTTTGGGTCTTTTTTTATCACGTTGTTTCAGTCATAGTGGTCAATGAGGAAGAAAGAAATGAATGAATGTCCTTTTGGAAAAATTCAGAATAAAACACTTACTGAGATGAAAGCCAAAGTTTAGTTTCATAAGTGGACATATCGAACTAAAATAAGATCTCATATTAACATCTAGATACACTGATTTACCAAAATAATAAAAAGATTCAATGGTAACAGAGCCATGGGAAGAGCCACTTTTTTCTTACTAGGTGGATTCCATTCACCAGCACATACTACATACAAGTGCTCTCTGAACCGTGCTTGATATTTACCCACACTTGGCTCTCAAACTCGAATTATTGTGGATCCTGGGGGATAAAGTTAAAATGCTTGATCCTTTTCCCCATACTTTAAGATGCTCCTCCCCGTCGATCAAGCAGCGATGCAACTCGTGATAAAAGATACTAACATTCAGTTTGGATAAGTCAAGTCCATCGGTTTGCTTAGATGGTCTTCCCTAATGTTCATAGTCATTCAGGTATGAGAAAGGAGCACTGCCAAGTCCACTAGGGGTGTCCTAATGGAATAAGCAAATAAATATCTTAGGTCAAGCTTATATGAAACTTCTATCGAGAATCAACATTATGTTGATTACACATCATAGGTTGGTCAAAAATGAGGGACAATACCCCCTGACCTAAGTGGGCCTACCAAAGAAGCAACTGGTATTTAATCAGACGGGGGCAGTTTGGTTTTGTGCAATGCCCCCACAGCAGGAACAAGTGGTTCTCATTAGAAAATCAATGCCCCACCCTAATGTGTGAGTCTATCTTATTATCCTACGCTTACTACTTGCAACATGGATTTTTTAGATAAAGAATGCAAGCTTATTCCACCCCGGAGCGCGACTCTATCCATATCTCAAATAAGAACGAGCTAGCCTTAGGAAGGCAAAGAAAGGGAGCCGGCCAAGCGAGGCCTTGGAAATACATTCTTCTTTCAAAGCATTTTTCTAATATAGGATGACACCCTTTTAAGGGTGGGGTGCGCTAAATCAATTATTGCCCTAGAGGGGTCAGTACATAAGTATTATCTTCTTTCCACTAAAAAAACTGGTTGGATGCATTTTATAGTGTGCGTACTCTGATCCTCTTCTAAGATTCTACAACTCTATTTATTGAGCGAGAATCCATCGATATCCCTAAAATTTCTTTTTTCTTCTATTCTATGATTGAAATGATAGCTTCAATTTGGCTCCACTTTAGAGATGGTCTTAATAAAGATATGGTCAGGGACGCATCAAAACGGCAGCTGCTTAGTCTCATCCAAGAGTTCAATCTTTTTGTACTATACTTTTTTTTTCTTTCTAAAAAAAAGGAAAAAAAAAGGGAGAATATTTAGGCTCCTTCCATTGCATAGCAGTTCTATCAGGTATATGAGCCTTTTGTCCCACCAGCTAGCATGGTAGACCAGTTCCACAGAAAACTCTCAATTATAGAAACAGATCACTTGCTTTCATATATAGCACCTAGAGCAAGGCGTTTGTAGAATTAGTATTTCTAAATTGAAGATGCACTTCTCAGATCAGTGATGGCCTCTCCAGTGGAGCTGGGCGTCGTGCCCTTGATGTGCTAGCAATCGATAAATTAGGCGAGTTCTTGCATGGGTTAATCGTCCTAGTATCCCGCACCTCGCATTCATGATCTTTATGTTACAAATCTATTTTCATGAATTATATTTTGATGATTGACAAACACTATTGATTCTCTTGGACTGCCTGTTACTTCTAACTTTTCAAGAATCGAAGATCGAACAAACAAACAAAGCCAGCTCAAGATTGCATAGGTTTAGGGTTGAGTCAGTCTGTACTTTATTTTTTTCTCTTCTTGAGTCTACTTGTAATGTTCAAAGAGACTGATGCTAAGTAACCCTACACACACACACACACACTTGAGAGACTTAGAATTTTATTTTTACCCACATCGTCCAGGACGATATTTACATCGTCCTAGACGATCAGGCTTAAAAAAAATCTAAATAAGGATTCTTAATTAAGGGAGTCATCATTAATAGATTGTCCTGGACGATACGTGTATCGGCCAGGATGATAAGCTCAAAATAGAAAGAAATTTCTGCCATAAATAATTAAGGTATTATGTAATTTTTAATAATCGGTCAGGATGATCTTTTATCGACCTGGACGATATTCATAAATTATGTTTTAATTGATCAGAAAATCAAGGAAGTAATTAAGGATGATTGATATGATCATATCATCCTGGACGATCGCAGGATCGGCTAGGACGATGTATTCAAAACCTTAGTTACTTCTGGACGATAAATATTGGTCAGCTCGAATTCAGGGCGATGCTCTAGACGATTTTCCTCTGATTTGAACTGATCGGCCTGGACGATCATGAGATCGACCTGGACGATCAAGCCAAATTTCAACCATCCAGTTTGCATTCAGAGCGATGCTCTGACCGATCTTCTAAGATTTGTACTAATCGGCCAGGCCGATGTCCATATCGGCCTGAATGATATTGTCAGCAACTTGCAATTAATGAGCTCCTTTGAAGCTCTTCTATTTATGAGCTCTTGTTCAATGTTTAAATAATCTTTGCTGCTACCTTGACTTGAGAAGATCTTGAGGAGAGAAAGAGAGAAAGGGAGAGAGAGAGGATCTTGTGAGGGGGAGCCTATGAGGGGATTCATAATGGTTGCTTCAAGGTCATTCTGCTTCTTCTTCGTCTAGAGTTTCTCATCCATGGAAGGGTCAGTAGAGGTAAGGATTCAGGATCTGATTGTTGTTCTCTACCAGCTTCAGGAGAAAGCAAAAAGAGATAAGTTCTCTGCCTCGTCGATGTGGCAAAAAGGAGGTTCTTTGTAAAGGCTTCTCCGCCTAGCTGTGTGGGCTAAAGGAGAGGCACGAGTGTAGTGCAATACTCGGAGGGCGCCTCCGCGAAGTGGACGTAGGTCGAGTTGACCGAACCACTACAAATCTCTGTGTTCTTGTTTCTTGCTTCCGCACTTTAATTTCTGTATTTCTTTTTTTGTGGTCTGATTTTGGTTTATGTGATTTTAGTTCTTTGTGAAAAGAATTTTTTTAAAATACCAATTCACCCCCCCCCCCCCCCACTTGGTTAGCTTGGGCCAGTTCTATAGGGCTTAACATCCCTAATGAACTTTCAAGTGGTATCAAAGCGGGATTCATAAAAAATTAGTTTGAAAAATTTTTGAATTTTGATCCATGGCTAACCTTGGAAATCGCAACACTACAGAAGGGTATTCTATTACCCGACCTTCCCTGTTCGATAACCTACTTTTTGATTTCTGGAAAACCCGCATGTCAACGTTTCTACAATCTACTGATTATCGCATGTGGATGCTTATCAAAGAAGGTTATTCTCCACCTTCTCATGAAATTAATGGTGTTAAAACAGAAGTTGCTTTTACTGAATGGACTTTCGATGAACGAGATTTATCTCAATTGAATGCAAAATGTTTAAACTATTTTTTCTATGCTTTAAAATCTGAGGATTACATGCGTGTCTCCACTTGCAAAATTGGTAAAGAAATTTGGGATAAATTGTGTATCACCTATGAAGGCACTAATGAAGTTAAACAACCCCGTTTGAATATTCTCTTGCATGACTATGAACTTTTTCATATGAAACCTAATGAATCAATTTCTGACATGTATACTAGGTTTACTCAGATAGTTATTCCACTGCATGCATTAGGAAAAAAAAAATTCAAACTATAAAAAAGTGAACAAGATTTTGAGATGCTTGCCTTCGTCATATGATGCTTAAATCACTGCAAACATTGAATCTAAGGAGTTGAATACTTATTCTATTGATAACTTACTTGGCTCACTCATTTCTTACGAGCAAGGGGTTAATCAAAGAAATCTTGATGCAGGTGAGAAGAAGAAGGAGAAAATAGTTGCACTAAAGGCGCACAAATCAGATTCTGAATCTTCCGGGCCTGAAAGCGATGAAGTTGCCTTCATCATAAGGAAATTCAAAAGCTTTCTAAGGATGAAGCAAAATCATCATTGGAGAAAAGGTAGGGATCATAAACATTCTTAAGGATCTTCTGATGTTGTTTGTTATGAATACAGGAAGCCTGGACATGTGAAGGCTGATTGTCCTACACTTCAAGATCACTCGAGCAAAGAAAAGGAAAAAAGTGAGGAGAAACCTAAGTTTAGGAAGGACAAGAACAGAGTCCAAAAGGCATTCTGGGCAGAGCTGGTACTGATTCCTCTGAGACTGAACCAGACGAAGAGACTACAAACCTGTGCTTAATGGGGGAAGATCATCTTGAGCAAAGTGATGAGGATGAGGTATGTAAACCAACCAATGATGAATTGTTTGAGATTTGTGAGAAAATCCATGCATCATACAAAAAACTTAAGAAGACTCATGCTAACTTAAAATTGGAACTTGTAAATTTGTAAAAAGAGTATGAAGTCATTCTTAAAGATCATTCAACAATTGATTTTAATCACATGGCACTTCTTGATGAATTTGATGATTTGAACAAAAAGCATTCAGAATTAATTAATGAGCATGATGCATTAAAAGTTTCACACATCTCACTTGAATCTGATTTCAATAAATCTAAAGAGAAAGAAAAAACCTTCAGGGTTGAGAATGATGTTCTAAAAAACACAAACTTGAGGATTAAAAATGAATTGGATACACTTAAGGGAAATTGGAAGACTCCTACTTTGAATCCAAAGCCAAAACTTAGGAAGAGACATTATAACTAAAATCATTTAAGAAATCTTTTTCCTGGAGTTAGATGTATTTCTTGTGGCATGCTAGGACATATCTCACACACTTGCACTATTCACCATAGTACACATTGGATGTGGAGACCTAAGATACATAATTCACACCATACCACACCTACATTGTATTCTACCTTTCCTAAGAAGGGACCCAAACTAGGTTGGGTTCCTAAATCTGACTGTTGTTGAGTTTTACAGGCATGCTCTCACCAAAGACCTCATGGGAGCATAGGATAATTGGACATATGGAGGCTCGCAGCTCAAAAATTGCTTAAACTTGCTTGAAATGTTTTTTTCTTTAATTAGTTTTGTGTTATTTTTGTGCTAGTTTTGTGCTTGCTTTATGTTGTTCTAGATTGCTTTGTTTTCGTTTTGTTTTTTTTATGTTTGGTTTCCTATATGATTATTTTTTAAGCTTTTAAATTTTGGAGTTTTAGAGATTATGCTTAACATTTCTAAATCGGTTAAAGGGAGGAATACCGTTGATGGTTTTCTTCCTTCTGACCTTGTTTAGTGGTATAATTTCTTCTCTAAATGAAAGTCTAACTCATTTTAGTCAATGGTTTTTGAAACTAAGATTCTTTTTATCTTGATACAAAAGTCTATCTTGTGCATAATATCCAAAGTTCTTATATATCTCTCAAGTTATTTGAGATATTGCCTTTGCACTGATCATATGATTTTTAGTTTTGTTTTGTGGGTAGTTCTTCCCTATGTTAGAGAGAGTGCTCCTATTCTCTAATATCTAGAAGATATACTCACAACTAAGAACTTCTTTTAAGAGTTTGAAAAAGAGAATTAAGCTTACAAAAGATAAAAAGGAAAAGTGGCAAAGACGCAAAAACTGAAATAAAAGAATATACACAAATATGTATCAAAAATCAAAAGATGCTCAATGATCCAATCAAAGATTAAAGAGGCATAAAATGAGCCCACTAAAAAGCAAGCTATCCTCTCTTTTCAAAACTTTTAAAACTTAGAGGAACTTATGGGTTATGTGAGATTTTCAAAGGCTTGATTTCAAATTCCATGATTCAGATAAATTACTTTGACATTTTCTTTGTAAACAAGTTTTGAATGGTTCTTCTTTTTATCCTATTTAGTTATTCTGAGTTAGGCATCTGTTTTTCAAAAGATAATTTATACCCTGAAGGATGTCCGATCTAGGGTTAACAGAATCGGATATTCTACCTTCTTCCGAATGAAAATTTTTAACCTATTGAGCTCTTGAAACTCTAAAGTTTAAATTATTTAAGAAATTCTCATATGAATTGCTTTGATTAAAAAAAAAATTGGCTTCTTTTCAAACTGTTTGTTTTTAGCTTTTTATCGTTGTTCATTTTTTTTTCTTATGTTTTTCTTTTGTTTTATTTTTTAGGGCTTTGATCATCATTATCCTTCATTATTTTTCAAATTCTATTCACATCGTCTTGGACGATACTTCTATAGTCCTGCACGATAGGGCAAATTCTCTTCAAAATTCTATCTGCTGATCTTTTCTGTGCTTGCTGTAACTCATCATCCTGGGCGATACTATATCATCCTAGATGATCTGATCAAACTCTGTTACAATCATGATGATAGTCCTGACCGATAACATATTTCGCCCTGGCCGATGCATTCTATGGTCATCGTCCTGGCCGATACACTAGATCGTCTTGGACGATCCACATGTCAGCACGTTTAAATCCTGAAAATCGGCCCCTGACGATCCATTATTGGACAATCGTCCTAGCTGATCCACTATTCATCCTGGCCGATACACGTGGCACAGATTTAAAACATTTTAACTTTGGCCGGTACAATCAATTATTGTGCATCGTCCTGGACGATACACCTAATCAGCCCGGACGATATGCTTTTTCAATGGTCGTCCGGCTTGACTCCTCGGGATGATTGCCTTTGTCTAATCATCCTGGCTGATATCTGATCGGCCCGGACGATCGGACAGTCTTTTTGACCAATCAACCTGTACGCAATTATTATGCCATATCATCCTAGATGATTCTGCGATCGGTCTGGACGATATGGCTGTTTCTTTAAATTATAGCCATTCCATCCATGATTTTTACTTCACATCCCTTCTCTTCTTGTGTTTTCTTGCTAACTCCTTTCAATGGCTGGTGGGAAATGTGTTCGACAAACTTTTGGGAGTTCTTTGAGGGCTAGGATTGACCCTCATTTCAGGAAGGCAGAAGATGAAGCTGCTTACCATCAATACAAAGAATGTTGGATAACTATCTCTAGAATCATCAATCCTGTCCACATTTCATATTTGGTAAAGGATCTTTTCTCTCACACCTTCCTTTGTTTCATTATGTCTCTTTCTTTCCCCTTTAATACTGAGCTTCTTCGAGAATTATTCGCAAACCTTCGCATACATCCTACTTTCACAGCCCTAACCTCCTATGTGAATTGATGCCCTGTCAAAATCACATATCACGACTGCATTGAACTCTTAAAGCTATCCACCACAAGGGATAAGGTACACTTAATCGCTTCAGTTCCTGACTTTATCTGGTCCACGACAAATCACTTCCTTCGCCAAACCAATGCACCTTTTTATGTTTGAGAGACTAGCTCTTTAGTCCAAAATGCTAGGACAATCCAACATGTCCTTCGCACCTCCATAATTCTAAAAGTCAGGGACCGAATCCACATCACTCCTCTACTTTCCCTAACTACTTTCTACATCATGGTACATAGAGAATTTAATACTGCGGACTTAATTTTTTAGTACATTGATCACTTAACCATAATCTGCGATCCAAGTCATAAAAGAAAACTCAATCTAGCTTTAGGACACCTCATAGCCTTTGTCCTTGAAACTAAATACCAATTTCAGTATCCTATTCCACCCAACCTCCCAACTCTCTTCTACTCAAACAGTTCCTTCAGTACCCTTCATAGTACTTATCTCCACCCATGAGATGGGAAACCTTGGGGTGCTGAGGAGGAGGAGGCTCCCGCTCCCGCTCCCATTCCTAATCCTGTTCCTCTCCACCAGCACTCACCGTTTGATCCGTTGATAGAGAGCTTTGATAGATGGGAGACCCGCTTTGACACTTACATTGCTGCACAGGAGCAGCAACATTCTGTGGACATTCCCCGCTACGAGCAGCACCACACAGAGGATTTAGCTCGTTTTGATAGCTACATTACTCACCAACAGCAGCAGCATGACCAGGACATCGCCTGGTTCAATGCTCAGTTTACCATGCTTGCCAGGGTCCTTCGTTCTTCTAGTCTGTGTTTTCTGTTTTCTATTTTCTGTAGTTTGTCTTATAGTTTATTTTCATTTATGTTGTGTTATTTACTTTTTCTTTTTGTGTGTCTAGGACCCTCTTTTTATGATGACAAAAGGGGGAGTATGATGTGGTAGGAAAAGTTGATGTGCTTATAACTTTGAAATTTTAATGAACTACTATTTTTTTCCAAGTTTTTCCTACTTGTGTTTGCCATCATCAAAAAGGGGGAGATTATTACAAATCTATTTTCATGACTTATGTTTTGATGATTGACAAACACTATTGATTCTCTTGGAATGCCTGTTACTTCTAACTTTTCAGGAATCGAAGATCGGACAAACAAACAAAGCCAGCTGAAGATTGCATAGGTTTAGGGTTGAGTTAGTCTGTACTTTATTTTTTTTCTCTTCTTGAGTCTACTTGTAATGTTCAAAGAGACTGATGCTAAGTAACACTACACACACACACTTGAGAGACTTAGAATTTCTATTTTTACCCACATCGGCCAGGATGAAATTTACATCGTCCTGGACGATCAGGCTTAAAAAAAAAAATTTAAATAAGGATTCTTAATTAAGGCAGCCGTCATTAACAGATCGTCATGGACGATACGTGTATCGGCCAGGACGATAAGCTCAAAATAGAAAGAAATCACCTCCATAGATAATTAAGGTATTCTATATTTTTTAATAATCGGCCAGGACGATCTTTGATCGGCCTGGACGATATTCACAAATTATGCCTTAATTGATCAGGAAATCAAGGGAGTAATTAAGGATAATTGATATGATCATATCGTCCTGAACGATCTCTTCAAAAATCTTAGTTACTTCTGGACGATAAATATCGGCCAGCTCGAATTCAGGGCGATGCTCTGGACAATTTTCCTCTGATTTGAACTGATCATCCTGGACGATCGTGAGATCGGCCTGGACGATCAAGCCAAATTTCAATCGTACAGTTTGCATTCATGGCGATGCTCTGGCTGATCTTCTAAGATTTGTACTGATCGGCCGGGCCGATGTCCATATCGGCCTGGACGATATTGTCGGAAACTTGCAATTAATAAGTTCATTTGAAGCTCTTCTATTTAAGAGCTCTTGTTCAATGTTTTAAACAATCTTTTGTTGCTGCCTTGACCTGAGAAGACCTTGAGGAGAGAAAGAGAGAGAGAGGGAGAGAGAGAGGATCTTGGAAGGGGGAGCCTGTGAGGGGATACACAAGGGTTGCTTCAAGGATCGCTCTACTTTTTCTTAGTCTAGAGTTTCTCGTCAGTGGAAGGGTCATTAGAGGTAATGATTCAGCATCTGATTGTGGTTCTCTGCTAGCTTCAGGAGGAAGCAAAAGGAGATAGGTTCTCTGCCTTGCCGGGGTGGCAAAAAGGAGGTTCTTTATAAAGGCTTCTCTGCCTAGCTGTGGGTGCTAAAGGAGAGTCACGAGTGTAGTGCAATACTCGGAGGGCGCCTCAGGGGAGTGGATGTAGGTCGAGTTAATTGAACCACTATAAATCTCTGTGTTCTTGTCACTTGCTTCCGCACTTTAATTTTCACATTTCTTTTTTTGTGGTGTGATTTTGGTTTATGTATTTTTAGTTCTTTGTGAAATTTTTTTTTTTTAAAATACCAATTCACCCCCCCCCTCCCTCTTGGTTAGCTTGGGCCAGTTCTATAGGGCTTAACATCCCTAACGAACTTTCACTTTATTTTCAACTGTGCCTCAAAGACACAATCAAAGTTCGCCCACCCGTTGTGCCTCTTTCACGATATGATATGGTTTTGGTTCTCTTCTTTTGGTCTTTTATTATTAGAAGAAGTCATGTATGTCCACATCCTACCACATTAGGGGATTAAGCAGGGGTAATCCTAATATGTGACTTTTGTGACCACCCTCACTGAACCGACTTGAATATGAACTAACATTCAGATAATATCTAATCAAAATTAGATTTCCTTTTCGTGCCATATAAAGCTTCTACATAGGACTTCATCTCTATGTAGAAGCAAACTATCCAAATTTATGATTAAACTTTCCTTCTATTTTATAGGTAAAGACTTTCCCTAAGAACCAGTTATCTAAAAAGCTATCTCCTAATCCCTAGCCTTTGTCTGCTTTAGCATTTTACACTACAGGTTTGAAGAAAATGAACTCACCTAGACAAGGTTTCACCATAGAAGGCTCTATATGGACTTATACTTTCAAATTTTTACTCTTCCTAAAATTTTTCCTACCACAGGTATAGAGTTCTTTCTTCACTTCATTCTTGTCATGTACCTTGGGGACACTGAACATGAATCAAATATTGAAAAATTATTAGTGTCTTATTTGACATCATGGAATTGGAAAAAAACATTAGGCTCAAGAGCCATATCCTCTCACATGGATGAGGACTCTCCCAATTTGGGATAAATTATATTTTATTAATTAGATGGTTGTGGTCCCAATATTATCTTTCTTAAATAAAAATAGGAAAAGATAGGCCTAGAAATTTATGATTTCTTTTTACTCTAGGTATCACTACTTTCTTTTCTTTTTCTTCTTTTCATTACTGGATAGCCAGTTTTAGTCCTCAAGCAATCTAGGCAGAGTGAGGTGTATGAGAGTTCTGAAGTAAAGGTTACGGGGAGGGAAAATACGTTAATGGGATTTCTTCTAGTGCCTCCTTTTGATTTTGGAAATAAAAAACTATCGCTTTCACTTACTCCAGTGAAACACTTTATTTTAGTTTTCTAAGTTATTCTACTGTCCATATAGTGTTAGTCTTAGGGGCATCAAGTTTAGTTTCTATTATTTCCATTCAAGTGAAAAGTGAATGGACAATGTATCCAGTTGTAGGCCTAAGGTTTGAAGTGATAAGAGTTGGAGTGCTAGTAGTTTAATTTGTCTAAGTAGTAGTTTCCATCCAATTCAAGTGGTTTCCTATGGCATTTGAATTTTTGTCTTCAGATAAGAAGTAGTTTACTATTATTTTGCCTCTGCATAAGCATATACTTGTTTTACATACCCAAAAGGACTATTCAAAATTAGACAAGGTCCCTTTTTTCATTATTTTTTCTATAGCTAGTGTTAAGTTCATCACTTCATATTTTCCCCACATTCAGAATACCTTTATTCGGCCTTCCTAAGGAGTGTAAGAGCTCACATATAACTTATAGAGGATTGTCCTTTTTTCTTTTCTAGTATTAGAACTTAATTAGCTCAATAGTCTAAACAAATCATACTGACTATTCCAGAAAGAGTCCCAATGCTAGCTACCTCTATCTTGTGAGAGCAAGTTTGAATTATCTTTGATGTCGATTCCTCACTTGATGCTTGTCTGACTTCCTCCCATTTTCTATAATAAAAAAAATGAAAATCCCTTCTCTCTTTCCCTTCTTTCAAACTAAATAACCAATTAGAACAACCGAAATGCCAACGGAGATTAAGTTATTCTAAATCGGTTCAAGGTTAGAGGTTATGCCTTAAATTAAAAAGAAAGATAGGAGATCTTAGTTTGATTGGGGCTTCAAAAGTGAAATAATCGACCTTAAAGAACCTTTCAATTCAATGAACATCAAATTCACCTTGGTTTTTGTCGTATATGTGCTTCTCAAGCACCTTTTAAATAGGATGCTCCCAGGAGCAAAGGCAAAGAGCATCAACGGCAAACTTTTCCTGCTTAAAGTGTATGAGTGACTATTTACCTTCAACTCGATTTAATTTCTTATGAGTAGGAAGCATAAAAAAGACCCCTATTTCACTTTTGGTCACCTCAGATCAAGAAAAGCTAGTCAAGGTTCGAGTATGAATTCCACCCAAAGGGCTGCAGGCAAAAGAGTAAATGTTAAGAAAACATGTATTGTTTGTTAAGTTTAAAAGATTCCATTGGGAAAGAGAAAACAAGAAAGAAAGACTTCCTCAAGTATTATGCAAGTGACTTTTTAAGCTTTTCTAATTCTCTCTTCGCCCCTAGCCCTTGTTTAGAAAGATAGATGCAGTCCTTCCGAGCTCCAACACGGCAATACGCGAAAGCACTACTTGCCCGAGCAAGGGCTATATAAAAATGGAAAAAATTGGCTTCATCTAATGCTTGTTACCTAGCGCTATAGGGAATATCCTTCTCTTATTCTTATTTTGAGAAGAGCTTGCGCACTAGAGACCATGGATTGTGGAGAATATCTAATGGCGTTAGATAAGGGGTAGCAGGAGAGTCCCTGCATTTGTTGAAAGGCAATGCTAAATTTAGATTCAGATTGATTGCTACGCACCTTTGCTAGGGGTTGATGTTACCCAATTTTTTGAGAATGTGAGGTTCAAGTACTTCCTTTCTTTGTTGGTTGAGTTTCCTTTATCATTTCAATAATTCATTTTGAACCCGAGCCCATCCTTGTTGAAAACATATAGATTTTTTTTTCTTTTGATGAAGTTTCTATTGTTCTCGGTACCCTCAATATAGATTTATTTATACTGCCTAGAGGGGAAATTATTGAGAAACCTGCTAACCGGGTCAAACCCATGAAAATCATCAAGTTAAGGGTTTGATGGAGACCATGAACCCGTCTTATGGAATTGTTTCAGGAAATTCAAGGTGCTAGTCTTCGATCACCATAATAAGATGGAGAAGAGGAATGAAGTGTAAAGATTTTTTGCTAAGTATTGTGTCGTCGTCTAGTAATTGCGGTCTATCTTTGTTTTATGTTCTGAAATTACTCTAAACTTGTATCAGGTGTGGCATTTTGTTGGTTTCCCTTCCTGAGCTTAATTAAATACTAATTAAAGAGTTTCTTAGTTAGAAAAGAAGTTATATATCTAGTATAGATGTAGCGATTTTAAGGGGGTCCCTAAATGCTGCTATAGAAATGCATGAATTCAGATTGGGGAGTGTACAAAAACTTAAAAAATTTCTTTAGCAATAGTTGATGTTGGTATTGGAAATGTATTTAGTTATTTTCTACATAATTTGGTCTAGTTAGAAATTTTTGAAGAAATACATACGTGCGAAGAAATGAAAACGAAATGGTTGATCCACTTATAATCTACTAAAGGAAAGTAGTGTCAATATTGGTTTGAATCCAATTGTAAATGGGTAATGAATCAAGTATTAAATTCATGAACTTACCTTAACTTAACGAAAGATTTAGATTAATTGATTGCCTAAAAGAGAGATTTTCTTCAAGTCACCCAAAGAATTCAACCATGCCTAGAACTAAGTCTCGCTAACAACTCACTTAACATACTATGATATGAGTCGACTGCCTTATTCTATCATATAGCCTTAGTGGGCCCTACTGATCGACACATAAAGGCATCTTTTACGCCCTATTTATACTATATTTTAGGTCTGTACTACTCTAGTAGGCACTTTTTACAGAGGATAAATGCTACTTAGATACTTTACTTTTCATCTGATGGAAGGTTGTCTTTTATTCAAGTAAAGTAATTTAGCTTCAAAATCATTAGTGAAGTGTTGGGAGATGCGTACAATTTTGGCACTTGTAAAAACTTCTTTTCATGTTCCGAGAAGTACCACTTGAAAGTCAAGAATTTTTTAGCTAGCTGAGCAATTTTTTTAGGGATTCCAATGACTTTCTTTAGTAAGCAAATCAGACAAATCATATACCCAAAATAGGTCTTGTAATCTACTTAGGAAAAAAATGGATTTTTCGTTAGTGAGTATAGCTCAAGAGAGAAAGCTTCCATTCAATTCAGTTTCATTGTCATTTGCCCACAAAAAAGAATTTGATACCTTCTGGATTTGCTAGCACATTATTTCTTACATGTTCTCGAGGCAAGTTCTAGTTCTAAGAGGTTGTTTCCATACAGACGGTGCTGATCCCATAAGCTTGTATGTTCGCAAGAAAGAAGCACTAGCACCTTTTCTACTTCATGTGCACAATCCCTTCTATGAAACCATATCCTGGAGAAAGTAAGGAAGCAATAGAAAGCATCATCTCGTTCCTTATATCGAGTGGATAAAATCCCAAACCCTTGCTTTTACTTGCTTACTTGCTGAATTCATTAATATAACTTACTTTATGAATAGACCTTCACTAGCTGGCAGGAAACTCTCATGGGATGGAAGATCAATCCCACTCAATGACTCTTAATAGATGCAAGTTGGAATCCTAGTAGTGAGGCGAAGTCAAACACAATTTAAAGAAAACTTGATTGTTGGCATGCCTTTGCAAACTTCAAGGCTTTCAAAGACTAGGTGGGATCATTCTCTATTAATTCATATGAATATTCAAGAGTCTTACTATTTTAGTGAGTTATATAATAGACTAAAATGAAAATATGAATAGAAGGTTCTAATAGTATCCTATATATATTCAATCTTCTTCTTTTAGAACATTAAAAGGAAAAGGGTTATCTATAGATAAGAAAAAGGCAGTAAGAAATTTAACTCTTAAGCTTCATGGCTATATCTTTATCAATCTATAGCAGTTGAGGCATTCTTTCTTTACAGGTTTGAAAACTTTCTAAAAAAAAATTATGATCCTTGGGAAAAGAGTTGAACTGGCTAAATGGAAAGAAAATGTGGACCCTAAAGAGAACAAGCTCAAAACAGAGGTTGGCTGATAGAGACGGATAACCCACTATCAAACTAAATACAATTGATTCAGTTGGATCAACATCGAAGCACTTTAGACTTGCTTTCACAAGTTCTTCAAAAAAGGATGGTAAGATGTTAAATGAAGCAAGCTTCCGACAGGTTTTACAAGAGCACTTCCAATCGCAGGTAGGGAGAGAAGATTGATTGATACACCCATCAATCGTAGAGGGTAAGATCCTACCCTAGAGGGCCTTTGATCGATTTAATCAAGTCCCATCAAGTTTAATTCAAGCTCGAATCAGCTCGTATTGAGTTGAATTAACTCGATTGTATTTGATTAAACCTGATTAGTCCACCTTAGCTACATCGAGTTTGTTATGATTCAAGTTGTCATTTTATTTTTTATTTAATTTGGTTAATTTGAGCAAATCAAATTGATCGCAAATTGAGTCGAATCGAATCTTATTTTGAGCTTGATTTTAATTTGATGTGCTTAATTTAATTCCTTTTTTCTTCTCATTAACTTAAATTTATTCCTAAATCAAGCAATCAAATCCATGGCCTAACGACCCATATTTCCCTCCTAATTGGCTCTAGATTCAATCCCAACCCTTGATCATGAGTTTAGGGCTTTAAATAGAGGAAATTAAGATTTCATAAGGACATTTTTGCTCTTGCCTCCTCCTTAAGCCTTCTTAGATTGAAAGCTTTGGTCTGTGAGGTCTCTCAACTCTCTTCCATCTTTTCCAAGTCAAACCCCACCGGTCAAAGCTGGCGACGAGGTGATTTCTGACTAATCAAGGACAAAGAGCTTTCAAAGTGATTTCCTATCGATTGAGGAAGATCCAAGGATCAACTCCAACTAAAGAAGTGTATGAGGACAATCTAAAATCTCAAGCATATAAAGAACTTGAAGATACAATGGTGAGACTCTTCAAAAACTCTAGATTTAAGTCACCTCACTTAGATCAATTTAGCTTCCAAATAAGCACTTTTCAGGGCATCCAAACACCTCCCCATGACTTCTATTCATGTCCTTAATCTATGTTTAAAAATTCATCAAAATTAGTTGAGCCATGCACGAGAACGAACACTTTTTCGTTTTAGGGTTACGGAATCCAACGTGCATGAATTGCACTAATTTTGAACTGTTGATCCTTAAAAATTAAATACCTTTTTTTACAAATGCATTTAAATAATTTCAAAATTATTTTAAAATACATTAATTTAAAATTAAATTTACTTTATGTCATATTATTATTATTTAAAATAGTTTTAATTATTTAATATTACTTAGTTAATACTAATTATTATTAATTATTTTTAAAATAATAATAAAAATATTTCCTTAACTTTTTTCATTTTCAAAAATAATAAAAAAAATTTATTATTACTTTCAATTATTTAAGTTTAAATTTTGATTAAATTTATTAATTTATGTAATTCTTAATTAGTTAATTAATTAAATTGCATAATTGATAATTATTTATTTTAAATTCTAATTATTTTTTTAAATTTGTAAGAAATTATTATTCCTAATTATCTTAAGAAATCAAAGATTTTTATTTATTTATTTAAAATTATTTTTTAAAATTTAATAGATATTTTAAATTTTAAATAATTTCTTGTATTATTAATTACTTAATTAATAATTAATTAAATTAAAATTTCAATATCTTCTAAATTTCTAAAAAAACAATTTTATTAATTTTTTTTTCGAAATCATAGAATTGTTTTATTATTTATTTACTTATTTTAAAATTTAATAAATATTTCCTATTTTAAATACTTTCCTTAATTATTAATTTCTCTAATTACTTAATTAATAAATAATTAATTTAAATTTAAATATTTTCTAATTTTTTTAAAAATTATTTTATTAAATTAGTTTCAAAATAAGAGAAATATTTTTGTAATTTAATTTTAAAATAATAATTTTTTTCCCATTTTATATTATTCTAATTAATTAAATACTTTGAATAATTAATTAATAATGAATCAATTCAAAATTCATTTATTTTTCAAAACTTATGAAAAACTTTTTTATTAAATTATTTTAAATTCCAAAAACTTTATTACTTTATGTAAATAAATTTATTAATTATATTTAAATATTAATTTTTCATAAATTATTTTAAAATCCTTTTTTAAATACTTTAAGCTTCAAATTTTCATAACTATTTCATTTTAAATCGAATTTTGACGTATAATACCTCATATCTTTCATAATAATTTTAAAATATTTTCAAATAATTAAAATTATTTTTTAATCTATTTTGGTATTATTTAAATTTTTTTATTATTTAAATATTTTTTAAATAATTAATATACCAAATATTTTAAAATTACAAAAATTTATTTTCAAATTATTTTAAAATCTTCCTTGGATGACCAGTGGATTTCCCCTATATTTATCTTTTACAAATTGAATTTTTTTTATTACATTTTTTTAAAAAAATTTGTTAATTTAGTATAGGTATTTAAAATAAATTTAAAATATCATATATTTTAAATCCCTAATTTTGGGAGATCCGCTACATGAAATTTTGAACATAAGTTATACTTATGAATAGACTTCATGGGGGAGGTTAATTAGTGGGTGGTTGAGTTCCAATCATACATTAATTATATTGTAAAGCGTGCTTAAGTATTGATTTAGTCATCTTTTGCATACATAGGACACTAGCACTTAGCATAGGCCCTCCTAGATTTTAGGACTAGTGTGTTTACTATTTTTATGCATTTCTAGCTTGTTCTCCTAAGGGTTAGACCAAAACTCAATTTAAAACCTATTTAACGTAGTGACACCCTAAGGACAACAATTAAGGACCCGTCTAGCAAACTTAGAAAAAAAACTATGAGCTATAGTGGATCCCCGATTGACATGAAAATTTCAACAATTAAACTTTCAACTTTTCGGACCCTTTAAACCCCTAATTAATAAACCCTAATTTACCCATTCATTAAGCCCCGATAACTTCAAAAGATTCTAATAAAATCTTTTCAAGTCAAAAAATTACCCATAGTACCTTAAACTCTTCAAGATTTAGCCCGCAATCGTAGATAATTAGGTCCCTTTAATTGGACTTTAATTTGAGCCTAAATTTAACTTTAAATAAAAATCACTTTTTTGCCTTAATAAAATAATTAAAAAATTACTAAAATTTCTATATATTTCTCAAAGCACTTAGGAACATCTTCTTAGGTATTTATGACCTTTGGGGTGATTCCAATCAGTATGGAGCTTATTTGGATCCAAACTCCAAAAACACCCCTAATTAAATAATTTCTGTAATTCCTTAATTGCCTGAAACTTATAAAATTCATAACTTTACCTAGAAAAATCCAAATCTATAAAATTAAAAACCTAACTAATCCCCTTAAGGCCTAATACTTTAACTAAAATTCTAGAAATCTCAAACCTACCCTATTTCTAATAGAGACCTTTTGGACCCCCTTAGCATAGCAAAGGAGTCTCGGCACCTTCCAATATTGGCTAATATAACTTAAACATTAAAGATAACTACCCTAAGTATTAAAATAGATCAACAAACTAAATTAATTAAAATGGATCTTAATTCATTAATAATTCAACTTTAATTAAATTTTCCTTTTTAGACCTTCAACAAACCTAAACTCGAGGCAACTTAAAATAACTACCCTAAATGGGACCTTTTTTTTAAAAAATTGCAAATAGCTTTAAGAAAAATAAACTAGATACAAGCTAAAGCAAATGCTCACATTCCTTCTTCAACAAACAACTAAAAGAAGAAGGGATGCTAGCAAAAGAGGAACTATCAAAGCAAAAATTATTCTCTAAAGCCAAAGTAGCACAAAGGTCGGCTACCTTATTACAATCTCTATGAACATGATGAAAAATTACCTTATTGAATTCGACAAAGAATATAAGATCTTCATCTATCTGGTTGTAGCTTCGCCACTTAGCCTTATTCAAAGAATTTTGAATAAACTTGATAATATTGAGGTTATCACCTTCAATTATTACTCCTTTGCTATCCACCATCCAATGTTGAATGAACTTTCTAATTGACACCACAGCATCCATCTCAAGTTGTGCTATATCCCAATGAATTCTTCTCTCCCCAAAGGAAAGTAATAATCTTCCTTTGTAATCTCTAAAGATACCTCCAATTCCAGCACTATTTGAAGTTAGAAGAGATGCATCAACATTGATTTTAATCCAATCAGTGGTTGAGGGTGCCAAGTATTTTGGAACTCCCTAAGAAGATTAGCACCCCAGCTATCTATAAATGGATTAGAATGGTTAATTGCAAAGGATAAAACATTTTCTGCAATAACATAGCTCAGACTGGCCTTCTTCCCATTGACAATTTCATTTTTGTTCTTCCAACACAAGTACACCGCAGTGCAATATAATTTGACCAAATTTGGTGCAAAAGCAATGAGAGTTTTAAGCTCTCTCAAACATTCATCCAAAGAGTAAAAAGTAGGAATATAGAATCCCCACTCTTTAATTTTCTGTAAAACATCCAGCAAATGCTTACACCGAACAGAAACATGTACAAAATTTTCTACATCCTGACAACCTCTTGCACAGAAATCATGATTTGTAAGCTTCCTATACTTCAAAAATTCATTTGTAGGAATTGCAAATTTGCTCATCCTCCACCAAAATAGCTCCACTTGAGAGCTAAGCTTCAGTTTTTTTAACCAATTTGAGAATCCAAAATCTTCCTCTTTAATGTCACGGTACATATAGGCTTCATAAGCTCTAGCAGTAATAGTTTTGCCAGAAAGGTGGCAAATCTCCTCCAAATAATCATCAGCAGCATCACTATAAATCAAAATTTGTAAGATTAAAGAGATAAGATCCTCATTAAAGAAGCAATGTAACTCCTCCACCTTCCAGCTTCCATTCAAATAAATGAAGTGATTGAGCATAACATCCTCCAAGCCTAAGCAATCAACAGTTGTTGGCCAATCATTCAGACATTTTTCCAACAATCAAATGTCATTAAGAACATTTATCTTCCTTCAATTGACCACTCTCCACCTTAATAAAGGTTTTAAGTATCTAGCACCCTCTGTTAAAATTTTCCAAGAAATTGAAGAAGAACCTTTTCTGCAATCAGCATTCAACATATTATACCATATTTAGTGATAATATTTCGATGAAGTAACGACTCTTGATTTTGCAGGATTTTCCATGATAACCTTGACTTAATAGGTCCAGCTCTACTAACCGCTGAATGAAAGTTCATCCCACCATAATTATTTGGCTTACAAAGATCTTCCCAATATATGTAATGCATACCTCTTTTACCATTTCTTTTATGCCAAATGAATTCTCTATAGTATTTGTCAACTTCATGAAGCACTTTCTTTGGAAGAAAAGTATGTGTAGATATGAAATTGGGGGAGAGACAGAAGAGAAGATTTAACAAAAATAATCTTACCAGTCATGGAAAGACATTTACTCCCCCAAGTATTCAGCTTTTGAAGGATGTTATCCAGTAAATATTGAAAATCAGATTTCACTATTCTTCTCAGTGTCATTTTAACACCTAAGTGTTGCATATCCTTGATGATTTTGAATTTCAGAATCTATTTAACCCGTTGTTTATTGGATCTGGTAGTTCCCTTGCAGAAAAAAATTTGAGATTTTGAATTATTCACCTTCAGCCCCGTCCAACAGCAAAAATTTGAAACAATGCTCTTTAAAATATTGGATAGCTTTTTAGATGCTTAAGAAAAAATCATAACATCATCGGCATATAGATGATGATTAATCCTTTGAGCTCTAGGTGAGATTTCCCAAATCTTGACCTCTTTGTGCCATAGCCAGTGAGAAAAGTTGAGAACAAATAATAAAAAGATAAGGAGATAGAGGGCTTCCTTGACGAAACCCATTCTCTGCCTTAATCAAGTTAGAAAGTTTCCAATTTAAAATAAAGGAGAATCTAGCATTCTTAACACATTCCATAATAAGCAAACACATCTTCAAAGGAACTCCAAACCCCTTTAAGACTTGATACAAAGTCTCCCAACTCATGCTATCATAAGCTTGCTCCATATCAAGCTTAATCACCATCATGCCTTTTTTGCTTTTTGATAATCTAAATTTGTAGAAAACCTCATGAGCTAGCAAGCAATCATCAGACATTGATCTTCCAGGCAGGAAAGCAACCTGTTCAGTGATACACTCTGTAATACAACCTTTTATTCTATTCAAAATCATAGTTGCCACAAGCTTATAAGTAGTTTGACACAAACTTATAGGCCTAAAGTTAGACGGAATAATTGGAATTCTTATTTTAGTAATTAATACAATAATTGTATCTTTCTATTAAGCATGCATAAATCTAGTTTTGAAAAAACTATCAATTTCATTCCATGTTTCACCTTCCACAACTTTCTAATAGAATTTAAAAAAGGATGAAGTAATACAGTCTAAACCAGGAGACTTTTTGTTACCTTGATGAAAAACCGTATTAATAAGCTCCTCTTTAGTGAAATCAGTGTTCAACAAATTAGCATCCTCTTGGGAAATCTTCAAATTTTCCGGAATCAAAGGCCAGCCCGTCAACTTGCACTCCTAGCAGTCCACTTCTTTTGAAAAAAATTATATAAGACTGCTTCAATGTGTTCAAATTCCTCCAAAAGATTGTTATTCTCATATTTAATTTGTCGAATAAGATTACCATTATTCTTAGCAGAGGAAAAACTATGAAAAAATCTAGAATTTACATCACCTTCCTCATGCCATCTGTCTTTAGCTCTTTGGTTCCACTAAGTGGATAATCTTCCCAAAGTAACATTCAGCTCATGTACTTTACATCTCAGAAGCTTCAGCTTGTCCACCGTGTGCCCATCTCCCATGGATTCCTCAATATGCAACTGTAGAATATCCCTTTTCAGCTCTCTCTTTTGTAAATTCAGTTCTACGCATTTGTTTTTATTCCAAAAATATAATCCTTTCAAGGTTCTTCTAAGCTTTTTTTGTAAAATTTTAGCATGAATACCAAAATCAGATTTTCTCCAAGCCTTCAAAGCAATGTTCCAAGCTGTAGGATATGACTTCCAAGTATCTTCAAATCTAATAATTTTAGATTTCTGATTTTGAGGTTCAACCACATTGAATGAAATAGGACCATGGTCCGAAGCTACCCTTGATAAATGCCAAACTTTTGCCATAGGGAGTTTTTGCAAAGCAGCAGAATTTTATACACATGTATCTAATCTCTCCCAAATTCTTGAAATACCTTTCTTATTATTACACCAAGTGAAACATGGCCCAATAAATCCAATATCATGGAAATCATTGTTTTTCAAAAACATCTTCATCTCCTTAGGTCCATTAGAAAAATGGAACCTCTTCCCACCCCCCCCCCCCCCCCCTTCCCCTTGTCATCCTTAAAAAGGATGCAATTAAAATCACCTCTTATAATATAAGGTTAATCACAAGGCATACAATTTTCAAGAGTTTTCCATAAGCTTCTTCAGGTTTGTACATCCTTCCCTCCATAAACAGCAGCTACGTTACAAGTGCCCATTACATGATGTTAAAAACCCCCATAATTACTTGAGAAGAATGTTCAATGACTTCAAAGGAAGCCACATTCTTCTTCCACAAAACAAGAATTCCACCCAATGTTCCATCAGCGGGATGGTGAAAAAAATCCCAATCACTTCCAATAAACAAATTGACATCACTCCTATCCAAACAAGATATCTTAGTCTCAGAAAGACAAACTAAAAACCCCTCATTATCCTTCACTATCTCCCTAAGATATAAGGAGGCCTCCCTCTTTCTAGCCCCCCTACAATTCCAGAAGATAAACGAAGCTATTAAAAAATAACAGAGGAAAATTCCCCCATTATCTTGCTACTCTTGTTTTCCCCTCTTCTCTTCTTATGAGTTGCTTCCACGGGTCCTAAAGACCTTAATTCCTTGGGCAATTTGATTTTGCCTAAAGTTGTCAAAGATAACTCTTGATCTCCTCTGCCTTGTAACTCATAAGAATTAACAACTTGATTTTTTCAAGAGCCAGAATAGCTTCAAAAAAGTCTTTAGAGGGATCCTTAGACTTGTTTTAAACTTCTGTATCAGCCACTTCAATAACTTCTCCTTCCTCAATATCATCTTCTAGAATTTGAAATTTGTTATTGATACAAATATCAGCTGGAACCTCCTGAATTCGGACATGTTCAGAAACAACACCATCACGCATAATTACATCACATGGGACCTATCCAAAGGCACACAAACTTACTACACACATAGAATTATTTGCTAAGGAACCACTTCAAGCTCTAGGATTAGTCGGTGTTTTACTTTCCTTGCTACTTCAAGTGATGAAATTATGTGTGGCACATGTTATTTTCCTTGATTAATTTAATGTGATGATTATTTATTTTATTAATATATTTTTCATACTTTGATTATGCTGTGATTTGTGAATTAGATTGCCCATGGGTTAGGGGTGTTTTGATAAATATCCAGTCTTATGTAGGGTGTTATGGTCATGCAACACTAAAATAAATGGGGGCAATAATAATTAAAGCTTTAATACTAATATTGTTTTCTGTAGATGCTCCAGAGAATGCTTAGCCCCCTTAAAATTAAAAGAGTGTGGCCAACTGTGTTAACTTTTATGTACATATATAACTTCTTGTGATATGGTATATTAAACTTCTTGGGATATTTTCTATTAGGATAACCATGTAAGAGTTTGAGTATAAATTTTTCTTTTTAAATGTAATCTAATGTAACTATTATCGAGTTATGAAATTCTTCAAAAGTAAGACATTTTAATACTCAGTACTCAAAGAGAAAGAGAAAGGACCTTTATAGGGAATTTCATATTAATTTGGGTACCCTTTTGGAGGACGGACTATACGAAGCCTGAAGAAGAAGATCTGAAGGGAGATAATCCGGAGAAGGATAATCTACCTGAAGATGAAGACTTGAAGATGAAATGCCATGATTTTAAGACTTGCGACATTCATTACGATTAAAATCTAGGATGTTGTCGGTGGGGCCTGGCCACCATTACTTTTGTAAGACCTTGGGTTATACTTATACGGCACTTGCTGTAGACTTTCTTTACTTTACTTTGGGCAGATTTATATTGATGTGTTTACTTTGTGAGCAAATTAGAAATTATATTCTTTTTCTAGGTTTATTTCTTGCATGTGGTTAGCCTATTTTTTTTAGGCCCTATAGGATAGAAAATATTTTCTACTCGTAATTAAAAATTAATATTTTAAGAATTAAAAAACATAGAAACCTAATAACCTAAGGAATAGCCAGAATCGTTTGGGGTCGCATGCTTATTAATACATTTTCCTCTTCCTTCCATAAGATACTTTCCCGCCTGCGGGTAGAGTTTTGATAATCTGGCCAATGAGGATGAGATGCCGGACTTGGGGAAGTTTAATCTTTAATAAAACTTACTTTTTATAAGCCTATTTTTAAAATCCTATACATATATGATTTTAACCTTTAAACCAGCATGCATTATATTAGAAATCAACTTAATTAAAATTTAATTGCATTAGCTATAAGAGCATTCACCTTACATAAGTCCATAACCAATTAAGAAACTCTCTAGACATCGGCCCTACTTTCAAAAACTAAACTACCTACCCATCATTCATAAAGACTGAATAACATGAATTTTAAGTGACTATGTGGTTAGCTGGCTTTCCTTTTTAGGCAAGATATAAGTCAATCCTATATTAGTTAGGATATGGGTGTTATTATTGGATAGAACAATAAACCCACTTTATATATAGAATTCAAGACTACTACATTGGTGTCTCGTAGTATACCTAATTGGTGGGTAAGTTTCATTTTCTTCACAGAATATATATTTTTCCTATCTGCATCACGTAGATGACACCACTTATATCATTCCACTCTGGATGCTCTGAGTGTATGAGTTTTTTCTCTACTCAATTGTTTTAGTACCTCCAGATGCTAAGATGAGTCGTGCATATTGACTAAGCCACTTGAGCTCTTTCTTTCCCTTTGATTAAGATTTCTTAGTCTCCTCTTTTATGCCAATCCCCTTTTGGGAAGAATAATATTGGATTCTTAACCGAGAGTATTCTCGATCTCCAAGCTTGAGATGAATTAACTACGGGAGCTTGCACTCATGGGAAATAGAATTCAACAATAAATAAACCCCACTTGAGCTGATGTCTCAGGTGGGGGAAATCCATTGACAATGATCAGGTCATGCATACTATCACCCATCAGGGTGTGCTGGCGAGAGCCGCTGTCTTCAATAGTTGATCGTGTGTAGGATCTAATCTTCCCTTCCATTGGCCCGCTTGCAAAGAGTGCAGAGGCCTACGATCATTTATACCCTTCTGGGTGGAGTGGTCGTATACCCTCTACACTTTGATGTAGTGGGCAATGTCCTTTTTGTGGTCCACGCTAGGTATAAGTAGAATGGGTTCTGGATTACAGAGAAAAAAAAAGGACTTGCTTGAGATCGCATAAAGACTCAAACTATAACTACAAGCTCATTGGCATGTTAGTTAATTAGCCCTAACCACATTCACCTAACTTCCCTATTTTTCTCTCCATTCGGAATCAGAAGATATTTTGGAACAAATTTCTCTTTGAGACATGTAGTGTTTCTTGTTGATACAGGCTTTCTCATTAGATGGGAAACTGCTTCTTATAGGGAGGCTCACCTTAAGACTTCAACTATATTTCTTGATCAATTGATGGATGATTTTCCCCATTACCTAGCTCTTGTTTTCTTTCAATGAGAATAGATGCAATGAAAGTAAAGTGAAAGTAGAAATTACATGAAAAAAGTACTACAAAAATGACACTATACATCTTTATATTAATGTAAAGGCGGCAAAAATGAAATAAGTTACGAAGATTGGCTCAATTAGATTAGGAAGAAGCTATATTTCCACCTTTTTTTTCTCATCAAAAAGGAATTAGCATTGGAACGCTTTCTTTCTTGAGCCTTCTTACGCTTTGATCGCTTTTCTTTTTCTCCAGCATTATTGCCTTTCAGCATGATACGAATCATGATTCTTTAATCCAATTAAGGATTTTCATTTCCACTATTATTTATGTTGACTTGTCTAGAGGGCTCGTCGATTGTGATGTCTTAATTAAAATTCAGAACATACTAAAGTCAATGAAAAATATATTGTATCCTTTGCCTATTTGATCATTCCTATGTCAGTTTGATTGCCTTACAAGCATTTGGTTTCTTGCAACCTTGGCCATTTCAATGCTAGGGTTTGATGAAGAGAAGTACTAAAACAAAACAAATATTAGAGCCAAACGCTAGTCCAAATACTGACCACAGGTTAGGAGAAGGGCCATTGTGATGAGAGTCTAAGAAAATATTTTAATAGTGAAGTTTCATCCCTCTATTAAGTAATAGTCAGTGTGAGTAAAATATAAGTGTTAGAACTAGAATAGTTTTCTTGTCGAGAAGTTTCTACTAGACTAGGAATCATGAATATGAAGTCATAGTTGGATGGCCGTTGGCCCACTTTGGAAAGAAAGCTAAAGCTTTCCCTATAAGCTTAGCCTAGAAGCTAGAAGATTCAATGTAGCTATTGATTGAAGGAGGTTAGACGTCATTTCCACTTTTGGTCAATCAATGTAGTGGTACACTTCAGTTGTGTTCACTTCTATCTCTTTTTTTTTCCTAAGAAATAAACTATCGCCATTTTTACAATGAAAATGAAATTTAATAATATATTTTTTAATCTTAGCAATTATCTTACTTTTATCGAGGCCCAATCAATGAATCCTTCAAGTGGAGCTATTCTTTAATTTTTGTTTACAATTGATCACATTTGAGCATACAACTCTTCTTTGGGGCGAAGTCAGCTGCTTAACCTTACCAATATAGGTGACGGCAGTTGTGACTAAAAATGAATCTCATCTCCATAACTAAATTCCACATCCTGAAATACCAACATGTGACTCGCTTCCCTAAAAGCTCTTATTTTTATGCTTGCAGGGGTGGTTCAGAAACATAGTCCAGGAAGACTAATTGAGAATGGGCCCATGGACCAAGATATCGGTAGGGAGGGAAAACCAATCTAAGAAGAGAAATTTGGATGAAACTAGCGCCTTTGATTCAACTAACTATAGGCGGATGGTTCTGTTTCATCACAAGTTTGATATTTTCCTTATATATAGTTTCATTGATAAGGGTTTCCTATCCAAATTCCCTTATGAGCTAAGGATTTTTTGCTCTAAGAATCTCTAGGCGGCTTACAGCTGTCTATTATTTAGCAAAGAAAAGGCAATAGTTTTCTTGTTCAATAAGAAAGGAATGTTGTGAAAATATTCAAATAGTTTGTTTGTGAGCTTCATCGCATTTTCTCGAACTAGCTAAGATGGTCCCTATGCTTTTATTTCTTTTGCGAGCGAACATGCACCCTTTCATTGAAAAAGAAAAAAAGTTCATATCTTTCAATGTTTTTTTTATTCTTTTTCTGATTGTTTGGAGTAAAGATAAACAATTTTTATGAGAGCTTTCTTCCAACATACCTCGCATACGATAAGCATCCAATCCAGAGCAAGAAACAGAAAAGACAAGGGGGAGGGTAGAGGTAAGATCAATGTATAGTACAGCATAGTGCTATCTCTTGCCAACTTCCGTCTTTAGCAAGGAAATAGCTGAAAGTTCGATGGGGATGTTAAGCCCTATGAACGTAGTCCCAAACTAACCAAGGGGGGGGGGGTGAATTGGTATTTTAAAAACTTCTTTTTAAACAAAGAAATAAAATCACATAAACCAAATCACACCACAAAATAATGCGGAATTTAAAAGTGCGGAAGCAAGAAAAAGAACACAGAAATTTATAGTGGTTCGGTCGACTCGACCTACGTCCACTCCTTGGAGGCACCCTCCAAGTATTGCACTACACAAAAAGTGACTCTCCTTTAGCCCCCATGGCTAGGTGGAGAAACCCTCACAAGAACCTCCTTTTTGCCACCCCGGCAAGGCAGAGAACCTATCTCCTTTTGCTTCCTCCTGAAGCTGGCAGAGAACCAGAACTAAAAGCAAAGCTCCTTACCTCTACTGACCCTTCCACGGACGAGAAACTCTAGACGAAGATGACGCAGAGAGATCCTTGAAGCAACCCTTGTGAAACCCCTCACAAGCTCCCCCTCACAAGATCCTCTCTCTCTCTTCTCTCTCTCTTTCTCTCCTCAAGGCCTTCTTAGGTCAAGGCAGCAGCCAAAAGATCTTTTTAAAACGTTGAACAAGAAGCTCTTAAATAGAAGAGCTCCAAAAGAGCTCATTAATTGTAAGTTGCCGACAATATCGTCCAGGCCGATATGGATATCGGCCTGGCCGATCAATACAAATCAATGAAGATCGGCCAGAGCATAGCCCTGGATGTAAAGCTGGATGATTGAAAATTGGCTTGATCGTCCAGGCCGATCTCATGATCGTCCTGGCTGATCAGTTCAAATCAGAGGAAAATCGTCCTGACAATAGCCCTGAATACGGGCTGGCCGATATTGATCGTCCTGAAGTAACTTATGGTTTTTGACTAGATCGGCCTGGCCGATCTTCCGATCGTCCAGGACGATATGATCGTATCAATCATCCTTAATTACTTCCTTGATTTCTTGAACAATTATGGCATAAATTGTTAATATCGTCCAGGCCGATACGAGGATCGTCCTGGCCGATAATTTAAAGATATGGTATACCATACTTGTCTATGGCGGCTACTTATTTCTGTTTTGAGCTTATCGTCCTGGCTGATACACGTATCGTTGAGGACGATCTGTTAACGTCGACTGCCTTAATTAAGAATCCTTAATTAGACTTTCTGTTTTAAGCTGATCGGCCAGGCCGATCAAAGAAATCGTCCTGGCCGATATGAGTAAAAACAGAATTTCTAAGTCTCTCAAGTGTGTGTGTGAAGGGTTACAAAGCATCAGTCTTTTAGACTATTACAAGAGGACTCAAAAGGTAAAAAACAAAAGTACAGACTGACTCAACCCTAAACCTACGCATTTCTGAACTTGGCTCCTTTTTGATTGTCCGATCGTCGATTCCTGAAAAGTTAGAAGCAACAAGCTGTCCAAGAAAAGCAGTGTTTGTCAATCATCAAAACATAAGACATGAAAAATAGATTTGCAACAATAGCTACGGATATAGATTTCTTAGGAAGTTCCTTTTTTAGCTCCGAATTAGAGCTTCAACTTATGCATCAGTTTACCAAAAGAACCTCTGTTATCCCAATTCAAATAGGTGAGCAGCCTTGAAATAAAAAGGCTAAATGAGGGCTCTTCTTTCTATATATATATTATAGAAGCCCTAAAGTCAAGTAGGTAGCCCTGAAAGCCGAACTCAGCATCTTATTAGGAGTAGGTTTTGGAAAAAGATAGGTAAACGGTAAGTTGCAAAGGAATTATTTATTCTATGGATTCTAGAGAGAGGAAAAAATAGAAAATGTTTCACATAAGGAGAGTCGGCTTCAAGCAAGGCTATAGTGCGTTCCCAAGTGGGTAGGGGTAGAGAGTTTTCCTTGAGAAGGCACAGAGCGAAGCAGTTTTATATTGCATTTAGGAAGGGAGATGGGCGGATTGGGGCATAGTTTGATCAATGTTTTGGAACAATCCAATGTAATTGACAATACGTTCCTCATTAGGAAAATACAATGCAAGACCTATCACATCAAGGTCAAGATGAAATCTGCTTTTCCTTTTTTTAGAGAACTACTTCAATAACATGGCTCTCTCATAAGTGGCAGGTGTTGGTTTTGATGCAATTTTCATTTTAGAAAAAAACCCATATGACGACAGATCAACAAACCAGACGGAGAAAACCACTACAACTAATATATAATTTTATTTTTGTTTTGAAAGATAACAAGACTATTGACTTTTTTTTCTATTGGAATCCTTGCAACTTTGGATACGTGCAAGGAGAGCTAGTGCAAGACAAGCGAAGAGAAATGAAAATTTTCTTTCGATAAAAGTATATTACCACTTTCAATTTTCAAGAGTGAAAATAAACATCAGGACCCTAAGCTTTGTCTCAGACACCATTATAGGAAAACTTCTTTGGTGGCATGATCCTCATATAAAGTACTAAAACAAACCTGGAGTTCACGGCCAAAGGGAAGAGAGCAAAGCTCCACGATTCAAGGAAGGATTTGGAAAGAGAGTTTGAAGATTTTGGGTGCAAATATTGGAGATGGTAGAAGGTGGCCAGTCATCTATGGATAACCGGAACACCAAATCCATTTTATCTACCGCGAGTCCAATTATGTTGGATTCAAAAGGTAGATTCTCCTTCAAATGCATCTCCCCTCACAATCTTCGTGTTTTAGAAGCTCCTCTTGTTATCAAAGATGGAGGAATGTTGGCTAAACATAAGCAATTACCGGATTCAAGTAAAGGGAAAGAGGTAATTTTGGATTCTAACAAGTTACCTAAATCTCCCTTACCGTTTTCTCTTGTTGGATCAAATGACAAAGAAGCTTCATCTTCAAGGAGCAGTTTTGTTGATATTTTGAGGAATGACAAGGATATTGACAAGGCTAATGTCAATTTCAATAGTCCAATTAATTCTTCACATTTTTATAATTCTAATTTGTGGATTAAAAAACCACACATTAAAATGAATTTGAAAAAAAATATCGATGAGGTTGAAGATTTAAACATTGTTAAACTTGATATGGATAATGAAATATCCAATATTCATGTTTTGAGTTAATCTTTGGTTATTAAAATTCTTGGGAAAATTTTACTTTCTCAAAATGTGCCATTGAGTTAAGAAAACAATGGAAGAAATATGGAGGATTCCATTTAACCATTCTTGGCTTATATTGGCTACTTTGTTCCTTTCAATCTCATGAACGGATGGAAGAAGTCCTTAATGGAGGTCCATGGTTTGTAGGGGGTTTTGCAGTTTGGTTAGACAAATGGTCTCCTAACTTCTCTCCTAATTCATTGGAAGGTGTTTCATCTCCGATCTGGGTTCGTCTTCCTCACCTTCCCCTACACTATTGGGATGAGTCCAATATCACTAGAATTGTATCTAGAATTGGGACTCCATTACTTTTAGATGGTAATATGTTTTGGTGGGGAAGAAGAGAATTTGCTAGAGCCTGTATTCGAGTTAATTTGAACTCAAAACTCTAATCTAGAATATGGGTTAAAGGGTTGCATGGTAGATTTTTTCAAAAGTTTGAATACGAAAATCTATCATCACTTTGTTTCAAATGTGGGAGGATAAGGCATATTGATTCAGTTTGTCCTAATGTTGAAGACATCCCTTCCATCTCAAATCATCCTGATAATTCTTGTGGTCCTTGGATGCAAGTTAAATTCAAAAATAAGAAGAAATAAGCAAGAAATCATTTGAAAGCCAAGTTATTTTCAACAGTAGAAAAATTTGTAACGGGTTGTACAAGAGAAGATACTGTTCTTGCTGAACCAGAAGAAATTGTACAAACAATGCCAGATGGAAACAAACTCAATTTGATGTCCGATCCAGTGGAAATTGCAGGTTTCAAAAGCTAAAATTGAAGAACCAGAAATTGAATTTCAAATTGGACCAGCTTGCTTCTAGAAATTCAATTTTTGAATCTAATTCATTTAATGCATTGGTTGATGTGGATAATATGGTGGCTGATGTGTTGATGAATCCAGTAAGATGGGAACTGTAATTGCTGAAAATTTGTACTTCCAAAATTCAGATTTTGAAAGTTCAAAAAAACAGTTTCAAGCTGAATTTTCGGTTACTACAAAAGCTGTTCGAAATTCAAATGATATTTTGATTAATCCAAAGGTTGTTGAGATTCAAGTTCCGGATTTCTCTCCAACTTACCCAGCTCTCAAATTTAAAATTCCACAAACTTTGGAGATTGTAAAGGAGGCTGAACAGATTTCAGTTTTGTCTCCTACAAAAGCTACCGAAACTACTCAAGGTGCTGAAGTTTCTCCCTCAACAACTTTGGCGGCTGCTCTTCATTTAAATGGTATTCTCACTGCTTCTAGAATCCCTGGTTTAAAAAATAGCTTTAACATTTCAAGAGACACTTCTCCTCATTCAGCAATAAGTTTGAATTTTAAAAAAACTTTTCTTAAGAAAGGTAAAACTTTTCTAACAAGAAGAATGAGTCCCCCGGAGCAAAGCACATTTTATTCAAAGAACTTCAAGCATTGGGTCCGGTGAAAGAACTACCTAGAAGGAAAATGGCTGATCACAAAGAGAAGAACGAATTGAGAGGTTCTTCTTCCCTTTTATTTCACTAAAAATGCAAAATAGTTATCACGTGGATAACAACATAGCAGAGATATTCTTGAAGATGGAGCATTTGATCATAAAGTTTGGCATATTAATACCAAACTTTTGGAATTTATTAATGAATTGTAATTTTCTTTTTAGCTTTTGTTTCCTTTTTTTATTTGTTATTTTAAACTTTATCTAAATGATTATGGGATCTTTACTAATTCTTATTTTCTAACTGGATGGGAACTCTGGGATACTAATCAACCCTCGGGTTGTTTTATATTTTGGTATCCCCTGCATCTCAACAGTTTCAAAATAGGAAATAGTGGATTTCATTTCATTTTTATTAAGTTTCAATTAACAAATTTAGTTTCAATAAGGTCCCTTTTTCTTATTAAAAAAGGGATAATTACCTTCTTTTTCCTAGTTTGTATTAGGTTGTCTACTCTTTTATTTTAATGCAATTTATGCATTTCTTCATATATATATATATATATATATATATATATATATATATATATATATATATATATATATATATATATATAACTAAAATAGAACTAATCATCCACGAAGTATTCTACAACATCTTTATTTATATTTGCATCATATACTTTATGTTTTCCTTGCATTTTTTAATCAGGGAGAGAAGCAATATAAATTCCATTCATAATAGGAAAAGATGTACAGGGTGGAACCTTCTCTGTGCTTCATGGATTGACTTTTCATCTTCCTCAATTGGAAACTCCAGCATCTCTGCATAGTGGAATGCAAAGACATCACCAAACTCTTGGATATATTAGTCAATCACTTCTTTTTTTAAGTAGCAAAGTGGGCATTGATTGGAGATTGTCTGTCTCTCTTGCTATCAAGAAGGCAGGGATAAAAAAAGATAGGACTCCCTTCTTTTCTATTTAGTCCAGATAAAAAGCAAGTGCCAAGCAAATCATAAAATCTAGCGCCTTTTTTTTTAAACAAAGAAGCTTATTCAAGAGAATGTGAAGGGGAGGAACAATGCATAAGAGTGAATCGGATTGATAACCATTTTGTTTCAACAAATTGTGACTTCAGTTAGGTCACAAAGCACTTTTTTTATGCTGAGGGGAGATCTTGATGACAAGAAGAACCCCTACTCCAAGAAGATCATCATTCGCTTTAACCAAAGCCGAGATTAGGATAGACAGATTTTATATGGGCTTTGTGAGCAAAAGATTGAGGTAGGAATAGGACTCACCATAACCTGATGTTAGATTCAAGCATTCCTTAGAAAGAAAAGAAGGAAAACCTGTTAGGCTATTGGGAGTTGGATTTTGGTTCACAACTCAACCAATCTACCTTTCTCTTGTTGAATAAACAAGGGAAACAGAGGCGCTAATGGGTCACTTCACTCTAAGGATTTGTTGCTTTCTTAGTATTCTAACATATGAGAAAACACAAATTTTCCCCTACCTAATTTTGGAACTCCGCTTTGCTTCTTTTCAAGTTATAACAGACTAAATTCAGAATGATCTTCATATATTCTAATGAAAGTTACTTGATTTTGTTAGGATCTAGTTGTTGTGATTTATATTGATGAAAGTAGAAGTGATTGCTTGATTTCCTTAAATGGTGGGACAGAATGATGAAAGGCAAAGAGGTAGAAAACCCTAAACATTGACCCGCCCACCATAAAACAAATCTTTGGCTTTTATCGATCAATCATTTAGTTTAGTGGAATTAGTAAATCAACTTGTTCTATCTGGAACAGTAAATCCTTTTTTGTTGAAGAGAGACGAATCTTCAAATTCTTTTTTCTTTCATTCCTTGAAGGATAATCTTCTCTCTTTGGGAACAGCCAACAAGTCTAACTTTCTTAATAAGAAAGATTTTTCATTTGTTACCTTATAGTAAAGTAGACTATAGTATGGTAGTACATATATCTATCTGAGTAGAAGTAGATCTCATCACCAATCAAAACAAGTATCCCATGCCTTTTTCCTATTCAAAAAACTTCTTCGGTATGGAGGTTTTTCATCATACACAAATCCACTGTCAATTTGACTTCATACTACTTGCTTATCATCACATAATTGCCCAACTCATATAAGAATCATTTTTACTAACATATAAGACATCAAAAAGAACTATTGTGCCACCACATGCATTTTTAATATTTGAAAAGAAAATTGAAAATGGAGATTTGTCACCCTTATAAAAAAAATTCATACCTGAATATGGAGCAAATTAAACATAGGCATTGGGATCCCCTATTATTTGGTTACTTGCTACTGTAGCCTAGTACCTTTTCTTAGCATACATTTCAATTTTTAGAGGCAGATTAGGAATCGATAAAAAAAATAAAAAAAACAATATTATGCTATCGCCTTACTTCATTCCAAAATGAAGAAAAAAACATATTCGATTAAGATGAAAAGGAACAAGAAAAAATAGACAGATATCCCTTTTTCGGTTCTTGGTTCACATAATTGGACATAAGATCTTCGTTCCCTATTCTAGAATACTAAAAACTTTATAAGAGAATAGTTTACTTCTTTTTTTAAGAAAGAGAGTGGGAAAGTTCCTATCATTCTTTAGAGCCCAGATCTCTTTATCTTCGAGCTTTTATTCTGAGGGTTACGGTCAAGGTTCGGTCGACCCGCATAGTGCCTCTCCATTCAGTCGAGCAATTGCTCCAAACCACTTATTTGTTCTTTCATAGACCTCCATAATAATAGATAGAGATAAATGGGAATAACTGAACCACGTCTACAAAATGCCTGTACCATGCAGCTACTTCTAGTACATATTATCACATAAAAACCATGAAATCCAGTTGCTAAGAAAAAGGTATAACCATAAATACTATTCGATATAGCAAAGGGTGCTTGGTAATATTCCATTCGTTCAAAGCCAATGAATACTAGAGCTAGTGAAAAGGTAGATATTAAAGCATAAATTGCTCATTTTTCATTCCCTGTGAGTAGAGCATGATGAGCCCAAGTTACAACAGCTCTTGATGAATAGAGAATATGAGTATTAAGAAAACGAATTTCCTGAGGATCTAAAACCCCAATCCCTTTTGGGGGCCAAATACCTCTGATATCTACCATATGTGCAAAAGAGGAATGAGGAGAAGCCCGAAAAAAGAAAAAGGAGTACAACCTCCGAGACTATGAATAGAATATAAAAGTATCGAGGTCCAAATTGTATAACTTTTGTATGATGTTTTTTCAACATGGATTCTCATAGAACATCATGCCACCATAAGAACATGGTAAATAAGAGAAAGATTAGGCCTAAACTGAGAATTGTTGCACCCCCCCTTAAAATGGGTGCATGTATAACACACCTCCAATGGTGGTTGTCAAAGCTCTGAGTGAACCAAAAATTGGTCGTGGACTTGGATATACAAAATGATAAGAATGCCTAATAGATTCCATCATGAACTACTTTGAACCAGCTGTCTTGAAACTCCCCTTCACCCCCACCCCCTCCAGTTTTGAAGAAGGGGGCTTGATCTCATTTGTTTGATATCTGACTAGACAAAGCCATGGGAAGGTAGAGTTCTTAGATTTCATTTATCGAAGTGAGACCCGAAGCTTCTTCTCACCTCAACTCTCCCCCCTTTGGAAAAGAAAGATATTAGGTTGGTGGTTTACCCATCATGAAAGGGCTTGCTGCTTACAGTGAGATTCAATAGGGACAAATCTTCTTTAAGGGTTAGGTCATTGCTATATCCCCTTAAGGGTGTTGTGTTATTAGGGAGCCCCATCCAATAGTCAAGGATAGTAGGGTTAGGGGCATAGCTTCACATCCTACCAAAATAGGATCAAGCATGTTGGCCAAGCAATATAGTACATCCCACTTTTTTTCCATAATAACGATGCAGATGCTCGAATGGAAACTCTAGTGCTCAAGAGGGATGGTATGAAATAGCAACAAACTGTAGGATCAAGTGTAATAGAAAGCAACTTAGGGAAAAATTGCCTATGTTCACGGAGGGAATTCTCATTCAAGCTGAACTATTTTTGGTAGTCGGGATAATCAAGAAATTAGCAAAATTTGTTGCAGATCTATGGCTTATAATTTTGATGATAGTAAACATTCTTTTCTCTATAACTGCTTTCTACTAACATTTCAGGTTCACACGATTGGGCTGCAATTTGGAATCAGCTCAAGATTGGGTAGACTAGGTCTGAGTCAGTTGTACTTTTTGCAACTCCTGATGCTTTATAATGTATAAGAGTTTTGACTGTTCCCTAGTGTTTATTGTTTTTGATAACATCATCCTGGACGATATTTACATCCGCCGGGACGATCTGTTCAAAAGCAGAAACCCTATTTAGGGCATCCTCATTAAAGCAACCGTCATTATGCAAAACACATCGTCCTAGATGATTTTGTATCGGCTAGGACGACAGGCTCAATTTAAAAAGAATATGCCACCAGATCTACTTTGGAAATTCTTATTTTTGGATATCGGCCTGGACTATAAAATATCAGGCAGGACGATCCAGGACATTTTTTCCAAAATTTCTCAGGCAATTTTGGAAAGCAATTAATGGTGATTTCATCCAGGCCGATTAGACATCGGCCAGCTTCATTTCAGGGTGATATTCAGGATGATTTTCCTCGTATTTGATCTAATCAACGAGGACAATATGTCTATCGTCCTGGACGATAAAGTCGACAACTTGCATTAATGAGCTCATTTTTAGCTCTTCTATTTAAGCTATGACCTGACACTTTGTAAGTGTCTTTGACAGCCATTATAGCTTCATTCTTGTGGGGGGAAACTTGAAGAGAGAGCTTGAAAGGGAGAGAGGACAGGGTGGAGTTTGAGAGGGAGAAGCCTGTGAGGGGGGAACTCAAGGGAGTATGGAGGGGATTCCACACGGTTGCTCCGATGAACTTGCACCTTAGTACCATCGGATTCAAGGCTTGTCTCGAGGTAAGTTCACCAAAGAAGAAGATCTCTTTGGTGTCAAAGGACCCGGCGACTCCGCCGCACCATGGAAGGTAGAAGTGATTTTGTAAGGGCTTCTCCGCCTAGCTGTGGGGGCTAAAGGAGAGACACTTGGTTTAGTGCAATACTTAGAGGGTCCCTACAAAGAGTGGACGTAGGTCAAGGTTTGACCGAACCACTATAAATCCGGTGTGTTCTTTCTTATTATTGTTTCCGCATTATTTTCTTCTGCACTTTGATTTCTGTGGTGATTTTTGGTTGAGTTTTATCTTTGGTTTTAAAGTTATCCAATTCACCTCTCTTTTTGTCAGTCTTGGGCCAGTTCATAAGGGCTTAACATCCCTAACAAACTTTCTAGTGCCATCAGAGCACTTTCAAGTGGTATCAGAGCAGGATTCATAAAATAAGTTTTTAAAAGCTTTTGAATTTTCGATCCATGGCTAATCGTAATGTTGTGGAAGGTTATTCAATCACCATACCACTTTTATTTAAAAATAGCTCATTTGATTTTTGGAAAATTTTGCATGACTACTTTCTTGCAATCGATTGATTTTCATTTGTGGCAATGATTTTAACTGGTTATTCATCACCGTCACGTATTGTTAATGGAGTTAAAATTGATATTCCTTTTAATCAATGGAATATGTAAGAACAACTTAATACTTAATTGAATGCAAAATTAATAAATTACTTTTTTTGTGCTTTAAATTCTGAAGATTTAATGTTAGTATCCACGTGCACTACTGGTAAGGAAGTTTAAGATAAACTACACACCATATATGAAGGCACTAGTGAAATCAAGCAATCCAAGTTGAATATGTTAATGCATGACTTTGAACTGTTTTCCATGAAACCTTTTGAAACGATCTTAGACATGTATACCAGGTTCATTCAGATTGTAACATCATTACATGCTTTAGGAAAGGAGTTTTCAAATTTTGAAAAAGTTAATAAAATTCTTCGTTGTTTACTTGACAAAGTTTTTACTATTTGTGAATCAAAAGATTTGAATGAATATTTTATTGATAATTTGATTGGCTCACTCATTGCCTACGAGCAAAGTTTGGGTCAAAGACTTTTAGATGCAGGTGAAACGATTATTCTAAAAGTTGAAGATACTGAAAAAGATTGCTTAGTTGGTGACGAATGCAATGACTTGTCAAGTAAATCACAAAGCTCACCAAAGCATAAGCAAAAGTGAAAAAAGGTAAAATGGTAAGGATGTTCATATTCCTTCTGATGTAATTTGCTTTCGATGTAGGAAATCTGGACATATGAAAAATCAGTGCCCTAATTTAAAAATTCTTTCTACGAAAGAAAAGGGCAAGGCGAAGCAAAATTTAAACTGGGGAAATAATGAAAGGCAAAAAATCTCATGGGCAGATCTGGTTTCTTAAGCATCGTACCAGGAGAGAGATAAGGGTTAAAAGCCTTTTGTATTTTTGTGTTATATTTTTGTTTTTATGTTTTTCATTTTTATTTTGTATTTTTGTTTTGTTTATTCTTTCAAATTTTTATTTTCGTGAAAGTTTTTCTCTGATCAACACACACATTCATTCTTCTAAAAATGAAAAATCTACTTCTTATTTTTTCTTGAAATTTTTGGTAAGTTATGTTTGACTTCTCTAAAATAGTCAAAAAAAGGAAACTCATGTTTTTGACTCTCAATCTCTATTTCCTAAAAAAGGTTAATCTACTTTTGATTCAAAATCTTCATCATATTTTAAATTAGATTTTGAAACTTTTTTTTTCTTCATCTCCCTATATTTTTTCAATCACATAGGAATCTTTTGCAAGATTGTTGAATTCACCTTAAAATTTTCTTAATCAAGTTGTTCGTTTTGTCAATAATTTGGCTTTACTTTAATTTTGAAAATATAAGAAAGAAAGCATATTTTTTGAAAATAATAGAAAAAAAGTGGTCAATGACGCCAAACTAAAATATGTGCAATGAAGCCAAATAAAAAAAAATACATAAAGTGTATTAAAAGTCAAAAGATGCTCAAAAAGCCATTCAAGTGATAAAGGGCATAAAATGAGCCCACAAAAAATATGCTTATTTTTTCTTATACTACTAAAAGCTTAAGAAAACCCTTGATATGTTTGAAACTTGTGCTTGAAAATCTCGGTTCCTGATTCAGCAATTCGTGCATTGATCTTCTATTAGATATGTTTTATGAAAGGAGTTTTGAAAAATTAATGTTTCTTTTTCCCATTTATTCCTTGATTTGGATATTGAATTAAAAAGTTTTTGAGCCTTTTAAAAAGAACTTGAGTTGGGATTATAAAATTATGAATTTTTAACCTTTTCTAGGCTATGCGTTGTCAATCTAATTCTACTAAGTTTTTTATTAAAACCAAGAGGTAACTTTCTCATTTTAAGAATATTTTTTCACTAGATCAAGAAACATTTTTATCTTTTGTTCGTTTTATTTTTTGTTTGTGCCTCCTCTCTTTTTTATAATGTCAAAGGGGGAGAACATACTGTTGAATTTATATCCTTTTTTCTTTTCAAAAAATTTTAAACAACAAAAATATTTTTATCTACCCTATTTTTAAAGTGTTATTCTAGTGAGGGGGAGATTAGGAGAAAATATTCTTTTTTGCAAATTCAAATTGAAATGTTTGTCATCATCAAAAAGGGGGAGATTGTTGCGGATCTTTGGATTATGATTTTGATGATAGCAAACATTCTTTTTCTCTATCACTGCTTTCTACTAACATTTCAGGTTCATACGATCGGAAAGCAATTTGGAATCAGTTCAAGATTGGGTAGACTAGGTTTGAGTCAGTTTGTACACTTTTTCCTTTCTTGAGTCTATTGTATTTGTTGTGGCTCCTAATGCTTTGTAACGTATAAGAGTTTCTGACTATTCCCTGCTGTTTAGTGTTTTTGATAACAACAACCTAGACGATATTTATATCGGCCGGGACAATCTGTTCAAAAGCAGAAACCCTAATTAGGGCATCCTCATTAAAGCAGCCGTCATTATGAAAAACACATCGTCCTGACGATTTTGTATCGGCCAGGACGATAGGCTCAATTTAGAAAGAATCTGCCACCAGTTCTACTTAGGAAATTCTTATTTTTGGATATCGGCCTGGACTATAAAATATCGGTCAGGACGATCCAAGACATTTTTCCCAAAATTTCTCTGGCAATTTTGGAAAGCAATTAATGGTGATTTTGTCCAGGCAGATTGCAAGATCGTCCGGGCCGATTAGACATCGGCCAGCTTCAATTCAGGACAATATTCAGGATGATTTACCTCATATTTGAACTAATTGGCCAGGACGATATGTCTATCATCCTTGACGATATGTCTATCAGCTTGGACAATAAAGTCGGCAACTTGCATTAATGAGCTCATTTTTAGCTCTTTTATTTAAGCTATGACATGACACTTTGTAAGTGTCTTTGGCAGCCATTATAGCTTCGTTCTTATGGTGGAAACTTGAAGAAAGAGCTTGAAAGGAAGAGAGGAAAGGGTGGAGTTTGAGAGGGAGAAGATTCTATGAGGGGAGGGACTAAAGGGAGTGTGGAGGGGATTCCACACAGTTGCTCCGGCGAACTCGCACCTTAGTACATCAGATTCAAGGCTTATCTCAAGGTAAGTTCACCAAAGAAGAACATCTCTTTGGTGTCAAAGGACTCGGCGACTCCACCGCACCGGGGAAGGTGGAAGTGATTTTGTAAGGGCTTCTCCGCCTAGCTATGGGGGCTAAAGGAGAGACACTTGGTTTAGTGCAATACTTGGAGGGTGCCTCCAAGAAGTGGACGTAGGTCAAGGTTTGACTGAACCACTATAAATCTGGTGTGTTCTTTCTTGTTATTGCTTCCGCATTATTTTCTTCCTCACTTTGATTTCTGTGGTGATTTTGGGTTGAGTTTTATCTTTAGTTTTAAAGTTATACAATTCACCTCTCTTTTTGTTAGCCTTAGGCCAGTTCATAAGAGCTTAACATCCCTAATGAACTTTCTAGTGCCATCAGAGCACTTTCAAAATCATGGGAGATTGACTTCTTTCTCTCTAGAGAGGTTTACCAAAAGAAAGACAATGAATTCAATGCTTTTTCAAACATCTTCAAAGAGAGTCAGTAAGCTACCGGAAGTGAAGCTTCTATTCAGGTTCCCACTTTTTCATTTATAATTCCTCCTTTTTATTCTACTTAGGTAGAGCAAATTGAACTCTTGATAGAATAGAAAAGAGGGCCACAAGTGTGTAGACACCTCAATGAACTTATGTGGGAACTCCTCAACCCGAGGATAATCTCTAAAATACACATGAAAGAAGACCAAATTTTATTTTCTTTATTGATTCCTCTAAATTAAATTTTCCATATTGCACTAAGTTCCTTACGGATGAATGCTTACAATCCGGGAACACTTTAGGGTGAACACCCATCTTAGCAAGTATGGACAATAGTTTTGTATTTAGGCTATAACATTTAAATAAAAATAAATCTTTTACTTAAGAAGTGCTCTACAAACCAAGCTAGATAGTCTCCTATCACTAGGCTCACCAACAAACATGAACTTTTAATTCTTTTTATTCTTACCTGATATCAAAATCGTAAGGATTATTTCCAGTCATGAGTTCCTATATGATATAAGTGCTCTTGGGTGGATTGTTCCATCATTCGCTAGGTATCTTAGTGCCTTTCATACCATATGGTTGGTGCACAAGGCTGATCAAGACCTAACTTTGAGGATCTTGCACCTATGCCCGGCCCGGTCTGCTAGTGAATATTGGCTTTACATCCAATCATGCGTGGTATGTTCGAGAATGTTATAATTAGAATGCATCACATACTTTAACCTTCCTTTATTGGGTCCGTCAATCAAATATTTGATAAGGGATCTCATATTTTATGGTCAGCAAATCAATAGGATTTGCTTCGCAGACTAATTCCCCAACCATTTCAAAGACTTTATGAGAACATTCAGCGGCTAGTGGGGATACGAATTACCAAGCTGGGGAAAATAAAGTTGTCCAACCGGATTAGGAATATGAAGCTAGAACCTTCCTTCGAAAGGAGACATACGAAAGAGCTCTGCTACTAACCGACCCTTTCGTAGTTACTTCAAATTAAAAGGCCTCTCATTATTCATGAGGCATGCCAAATTGAGAATGAAATGCTAAAATAGGGGAAGGGGGGATGGTCATGAATTTTCCTTTTTTTTTTTTTTTTTTGACAACTCGCCCTACTTCACTTAAATCAAATTTTTGGCTAGTAGCACCCTTAAAATATAAGCCCTGTGAAGCACGACTAGTTGTAGCTATGGGTAAGCCTTTCGTTCAACTTGCTCTGTATTTCGATTTATATGACCTCCGATTGGTACAAAGTACACCTCTTCCATAGAGGTAGGTAGTAACCTAACCTTTTAGAGTTAGGGGAGACAAGCCCTCAACTATATCAATAGAAAGATCTTCATGTGTGGTATGAGTTGGAATACTATAAAAGATTAATTAAGAATCCCTCTCCAATCCCATGAAGATATTTATGTACTTATCCAGTCTAGGACAACTGAGATATTTTGGTTTATCTATGTTAGAGTAGCTAAAATAAAAAAAAGAGTCTGATCCACTTTGAATTCATGTTCAGCCCACCCATCTACTGTTATGTCTCGGAAGGGAGCTAGGGAGGTGCGTAGCAAAGAAATGCCCTGCAGCTTTGATACAGCCAACCTCAGGACTATACAAAAGAATCGAGGCCAGGAGGTGTTATCAACCCCCCCCCCCCCCCCCCCCCCCCCACTTTTCTTGGGTGATTGACTGAATAAATAGGTTAGTATGTCCCCTTAATGAATCGAACGTTCCTTCAACCTTTATTTGATTCTAATGCCCAACATAGATTATATATCATGAGACTGCCCGCTATAACTACGTAAAAATCCTTGCTTTGCTAGATGGAGAGTAAGCTACTTCTATTAGCACCGGACAATAGAGTCAAATTGATTGTGTCATGTATAACATCCATCAATGATGGTTTGTTAATGTCGTTTGATTAAGAATCCTTCCCCTTTCCCATATATAAAAAAGATCAAGAGGGTCTAAATCAAACCATGAACAAAAATTAATTTGACTCACTCTCATATGGCTCACCCTCGAGCCCTAGAAGGGGTAGCCGGGTCTTTCACTTTTGTCAGATCTATAGAGATAATATAAGTTCTCTGTACCAGATTCCCTCTAGCGGCTCCTGTTTTTCTTGAATTCTTATGTAAGTTGTGGTTGACTTCTCTAAAAAAAGTCGAAGGAAGAAAACTCATGAATTTTTCTCTATTCCTCTTATTTTAAAGAGGTTATTTTATTTTTGATTCAAAATCTTCATCATATTAAAAAATGGATTTTGAAACTGAACTTTTTATCTCCCTACATAGGGATCTTTTAGAAGTTGTTGAATTGACCTCATAATTTTCTTAATCAAGTAGTTTGTTTTTATCTATAGAATGTGTTTGCCTTAGTTTTTTTTAAATTACATAAACGAAGCATATTTGTTGAAAAGAAAAAAGGCCAATGATGTCAAATTTAGAAAGATACACAAAGTATATATTAAAAATTAAAAGATTTGTAATGACGCCAAATTCAAAAAGATATATAAAGTGTATCAAAAATTAAAAGATTATAACGTGCGCCAAACAACTTACAAGAGGTACAAAATGAGCCCACAAAAAGTAAGCTTACCTTTCTTGTACTTCTTAAATCTTGAGAAAACTCCTTTATCTAATGATATTTTTGATACTTTAGTTTAAAAATTATGATTATTTATTCACTAATTTTTGCATTAACATTCTATTAGATATATTTCTTGAAAGGAGTTTTTTAAAAAATTAGTGTTTCTTTCTCTAATTTAATCTTTAATTTATATATTGGATTAAAAAAAAAATTAGCCTTTAAAAGAACTTGAGCTTGGATTAACAATTTCTGAATTTCTAATCTTTCTTGGTTATGCGTTGTCAATACATTCCTTATTAAGCTTTTGAATAAATTCAAGAGGTAACTTTCCCATTTTATGAAAATTTGAAATTTCAAATTGATTATTCTAAAAATTTCATCTTCACCCAATCATGGATCGTTTGATGTTTTGTTAGTTGGTTTTTAATGTTATAGTTTTATGTGCTCCTTTTCTTTTTTATAATGTCAAAAGGGGAGAATATATTGTTGTTTCTTTGTGTATCTATTTTAGTTTATCTTTAACTAGTTATTTGTTTTATTTTATTTATTTTATTTTCAAAAAAATAATAAAAAATAAAAAAGAAAGAAAAATTATTTTTCCCTATTTTAAAATTTTTTATCTTAATGAGCGAGAGTTTATGAGAAAATACTTTTTGTTTGCAACTTCACTAATAATATTTGCCATCATCAAAAAGGAGTTTATTGCGACTCGAGCTTACGAGTTTTATATTTTTGGTGATAGCAAACATCATTATATCTCATAGTATTTTTTATTCTATATTTATTTGTGTGTATACTAACATTTCATGAACACCATGCAACATCAGACAAAGAATTGGAGCTCAAGATTAGGTTGAATAAGGTTATGCTATAAAGGGTCTGTATTATTCATTGATGTAATTTTAATTTTTTGAGTCAAATCTTGTGAAGGTGTTTGCTAGCTTGGTATCCTTACTCATACACTTTCAGTGGAGTGAGCTTTAGTCAAAACTAAAAGTTCAAGTTTTAAACTAATGTACTGGATGATTTTGATCATCTAGGATGATCAGCTAATTAAACTAATCTTATTGGATGATTTTTTATCATCCAGGATGATCATTTATGATCTTGGAAAATAGCCGCCAATGTTAATTTAGGCAAAGATTTAAGATTTAATTTTTGTTCAAATCATCCCGGTCAATCTAGATCATCCTGGAATATGAATACCAATTGTGCTTAAATTGATCATGTGATTAGGGGACTAATTATAGTTAAAAATTTTAATCATATCATCCTGGACAATCTGTATATCGTCTTCGATGATGTTTGTCGACATATTTAATTTTTCTAAATTGTCCAAGATGAAATATCATAATTTTTGTTCTAATCATCCAGGACGATCCTAAATATTGTCATGGACGATCAGTACAAATTTGATCATATTATCCAGGTGATCGTCTGGGACTATCAAGTTAAATTCTACACATCATCCTAGATGATCCCTCAATGGCACTAGATGATATTTGGTGCCAAAATTGAGTTTTTTGGATTTTCTGAAGTCCTCTCTTTAAGCATATCGTATGAGACGATCCTGCGATCGTGATAGATGATATTTGGCATCGAAATAGAGTTCTTAGGGTTTTCTAAAGCGCTCTTTTTAAGAATATCATACAGGATGATCATGTGATTGTCCTGGATGAGTTTTACCTCCAAGAGTAATTTTTAGGGTTTTTCAAAGCTCTCTATTTAAGCTTTGTCAATGCACTTAATAAGTGTCTTTGGCAACCATTGAAGCTTCATTCTTCTAGAGAAAATATGAAGAGAGCACTTGAAAGGGAGACCATAAAGGATGGAGTTTGAGACAGAGAGAGATCCTTAGATGGGGTTTTAATGGAGTGTGGAGTGGGTTACACATGATTTCTCCAGCAAGCTTGCACCTTAGTACCATCGGATTCAAGGTTTTTCTTGAGGGAAGTTTTGGGAAGAAGATCTCTTTAGAGTTAAAAGACTCAGCTACTCCGCCACATCGGGGAAGGTGGAAGTGATTTTGTAAGGACTTCTCCACCTAGTTGTGGGGGCTAAAGGAGAGACAGTAAAGGTTTAGTGCAATACTAATAGTGTACCTCCAAGGAGTGGACATAGGTCAAGTTGGACCGAACCACTAAAAATCTGGTGTATTCTTTACTTTATTATTTTTGGACTTTATTTTTATTAGGAATAACTGCTTGGGTGAAATCTAATTAATCTTTTTATTATTAATTTAATTTATTTATGCTGTAAGATATAAAAAGATTTTTTCTTTTAGTTAAAGAAGTTTTTAAATATACAATTCACCACCCACTTGGTTAGCCTTGAGAACAGTTCATAAGGGCTTAACAACCCTGACGAACTTTCAACATTTGGCTAAACATTAAAAGTAACCACTAACATTTCTCATAATTTTATTGCCTTTCTTTTAAAATTAATTTTAATCCTTATTGATAAGTATTTAGAGGGTAAATTTGCTTTTAGTGTTTTGTCAATTTTTACAAGTACTCTCTAAATACTTGTCAAATCACTTTCGATTTAGGTAGTGTGTTGGGCTATGTTTTGTTCTTCCTTTACATTGATTTTTTCAAGTTTTTCTAGCCCATTTTTAAATGTCATTTAATTTTGAATTGGTAGGAGCCTTACTTAATCATAATGTTTGAATAATCTTTTGTGATTGGACTTTGGCTTGGGTCTATTATATCAAACCTTCAAGTCAGGGATTTAAACAAAGCTTAATTATGAATGAAATGTGTTAATAAATTTACATGCAAGTTTTTAGAGCATTTGCATATCGCTCCTCTTTTAATTTGTATATTCATTATTTAGGAACATTGACTTGCATTAGAGCCTGATTAAAAATGCTATGGTGAGTGTCTTATTTACCATATATTTCCAGTCTTGATAATGTGGGGGGTGTCTATCTTGGGTGAATACTCAAGTGTTTGAGTTATGGGTTAACTCAAATATTTAAGAATTTTCCCTTTTTCAAAGAACCTATTTTAAGCCACTTGGTTATCTTTAATTTGCATGATGTGGCTAGTTATGTTTATGTCAAAGGGTTAGAGAACTTTGATTCAAAATCTACATAACTTAGTGACAAATTTGTATATTCATTATTTAGGAACATTGACTTGCATTAGAGCTTGATTAAAAATGCTATGGTGAGTGTCTTATTTACCATATCTTTCCAGTCTTGATAATGTGGGGGGTGTCTATCTTGGATTAATACTCAAGTGTTTGGGTTATGGGTTAACTCTAACATTTAAGAATTTTCCCTTTTTCAAAGAACCTAGTTTAAGCCACTTGGTTATCTTTAATTTACATGGTGTGGCTAGTTATGTTTATGTCAAATGGGTTAGAGAACTTTGATTCAAAATCTACATAACTTAGTGACAAATTTGTGTATTCATTATTTAGGAACATTGACTTGCATTAGAGCTTGATTAAAAATGCTATGGTGAGTGTCTTCTTTACCATATCTTTCCAGTCTTGATAATGTGGGGGGGTGTCTATCTTGGGTTATTACTCAAGTGTTTGGGTTATGGGTTAACTCAAACGTTTAAGAATTTTCCCTATTTCAAAGAACCTAGTTTAAGCCACTTGGTTATCTTTAATTTGCATGGTGTGGCTAGTTATGTTTATGTCAAAGGGTTAGAGAACTTTGATTCAAAATCTACATAACTTAGTGACACCTAAGGACAAACATTAATGACAAGATTTAGAATTTCAAATAAATCATAAATATAAATATAATGACATTACCTACCCTAGGCTAAGAGTTCACTAGTTTTAAAAGTCATTAGGCAACAAATTTGATTAAGCCAAAATTTGTCCCTTAATTAACCTTAAAATTTTAAAAAATTATAATAAATTCAAATTAAATTCAAAAAATATAAATAAGTTATCAAATTAACCATAATTAAATATCCAACCTAGGAATATTGAAAGCCCATGAGTGGATCGTCTATTTGACCTTAATTTAATTTTAAATAAAAATTACTATTTATTTAAATTTAATATTTAAAAACAATTAAAAATTTCAAATAAATCTCAAACACTTTAAAACACTCCCATGAGGCATTCCTAATCTTTAAGAGAAATTTTACGAAGTTTTCGAATAAATTTGGATCAAAATCATTAAAATCCCTCTAATTAACCAATTTAAAAATTCAATTAAATACTCAAATTTTAAAAATTCATAATTATTTTCAGAAAATTCTAAATTTAACAAATTTAAATGCATTAGACTCCATTTATAGTCTAATATTTATTATAAATATCAAACCACTAGAAATAAGTCAAAATTAAAAGATCAACATTTTCATCAATCATAATTCACATTTGAGTCAAAACTACAAAAATCCAAATCTAGAAAACAGTGTCTATTTATTTACCTTAGAGTCTAATATTTAGGAAAAATATTAAGATTCTAGTACTTAATTTAAAAAATCAAATTTTGACCCTTTAATTTAATGCATTAAATAATTCATGAAAATTCTTAAAAATTAATAATTGACTAAAATGCTTGAAAAATATTAATATAATCATTAAGATCAATTAACCAACCACTCAATACAAAAAAAAAAAATACTCCAAAGATGAAGTATTTAGGATGGACTATATTGAGCTTTATGGCTTAATATCCTTAGGAAATTTCATCCTTGAGCCCACTATGATAATAACACAAACAAATTCAATGGAGAGTAAAACTTTAAAATCAATTAATTATTAATTATTCATTCAAATTTAAATCTTTAATTCAACTACATTAACTTGATTATAAAAGTGCATGACTAGGTTCAAGTCACTATCATTTAGTATCCAAATTAGATTTATGATCCAGAGCAAACTCAAAATAATAAGATCCTAACTTCCGAGAATATAATCCCATCATTTTAATAAACCACAGGTCAAATAAAAATCCTTTTTAATCCAAAATATAAAGTCAAACACATAGGATAAGTTGAGGCATTTTTGAATGGTTTCAGAATCATAAAACATCTCCTACTTTTCCTTCATTGGCCCCCAAAAATAACTACTAAAATTTGATCTAATCCTAGTTGAAATTCCAACCTTACCCCGTTAAAATCACACTTTAAAAATCTCATAAATAAAATTCTATCATTATTTAATTCAAAGTTTTCCTAGAAAATTGAGGTTTTCTATAATGTACTTAACTAGGAGGGCTTGCACTCATAGGAGATTTAAGACCCATGATCAATTTTCAAAATTCAATTAACTCTCATTAGAAAAATTAAAATCAATAATGATTATTATCGTCACATTTTAATGATCGATAATAAATGATATTTTCCTCCTCTAGGAAGAAATCATTTTTTATCATGACTTTGAATATGAAATTAATGATACTTCATCCTAATTATTATAGTCAAATACTCGATCGAATGTCATTTTGACCCTTCAGGGTCGTTGTAGTTCTTTTTTGAATTTTACCATCATAACCATGATGAAATTTACATATTTGTTATCTGAACCCATTGGGGAATGATATGCATGCCTCCTGAGAAGATATATCATTCATAATAATGTGTACGATTTCAAATCTAGAAATTCCATAATTTATGTTTTCCCAAAGAAATTTAATTGCAACATGCTTTCCATTTTCTAAAGTAAAATAAAAGCTCTTTTCAAACATCGACTAAAAAATAAATGGCGACTTTGCTAGGATTTTTCTCTCTCCGTCTGTAATAATGATAGAAATTTTATTTCATCAATAGTTTTGACTACCATCCTTCTATTGGTCCTTCTACCCATTTCTTTTATGGGTGAGTTTGGTCAATATCAAAAAGAAAAATCAACAAGAGAGGTAAGTGAGGAAACCTTTAACAAAATCTAGTCTTTGATATTTCACCCCAAGTTAATTGGTGGAATGGAAGAGTAAAGCCAAATTCTTTAAATTTTCATATCATTTTTGTAAACTTGCATGATTAAATGAAACTCAACCAATTGAGTTTCAAAATCTGAAGAAAACCCTTCAAGTTTCAAGATTCAAAGTTCCTTTAAAGATCATTCAAATCAACTTCAATTATCATTGTCATATCTTATACTATAATATATCTTTATATCTCAATCTATGCAATGAGATTTCAAATTTCTTCAAGTCATAAATGACCTTTGCACCTTATCATATATTGAGTTATAATTTTTATAATTCAATATATGTGATAAGATATAAGATCCTTTATGATTTTCCAAAGTCCACTTCAATTTTCTAATTCAAATCCTCTTATTTTAATTTCATTTAATCAAATGGCTGACTTTTCTCTCAATCGTGATCTGTACATTAAAGAGTTGATCTATAAAAATACAATTCATTTCGAAATGGGATTTAAGACTCTTAAGATGTCTGTTAATGGCAGAGTAGTTATTAACATAGCTACTTAGGGGGAAAATGACATCCCTCAAGTAGAGATTGTTGTTGGGTTGGGGATTGACTCCCCCGCTCCCAAAATGGAGGTTGTTGTCGTCTCTGTATCCATTGCATCCTCTACTAAAGAGGACAAGAATCTCAAGTTTCATGTTGATAATGCTAAAGTAAAGTCATTTTTGAGAAGGGGTCAAGTTCCGGAATCCCCTTCAAAAGAAAAAAAACAAAGGTACTACCAAAGAAGAGTCTAAAATAAAATTACAAAGTTAAGATAAATTTTAAGTTGAAAGCCTTGGTCCAGGTAGAACCCGAGGCTACTAAGGAGCTACCTATTCATGCCTCCTTTATATTCCTTAAGGGGAGTCACTTCTACCTGCTTGATGCTACCGTAGAGGATGAGAGAGTCACTAGGATAGCTAGCTATCCACAATACCATGTGGATTACTCTATCAAAAGAACTCTAAGAAGTATATTCAAAGAATTAAGATGTTGAGGAATATTATTCACACTTATTATTCCCATGTAGGTGAAACAAAAGAGTAGTACATGAAACACCTTAGAGGGGTGATTTGGCACCTGTTTGGAAAAAAAATTCTAAAGGAGAAAACATTGAATCCAAAAACCTAACTCCTCAGCCAGTGAGAAAAATAAGAAAGTATATGAAGCAGCTAGTTACTTCTATGTTAGTGGATGGATACCACTGGGTGTCTCGCCTTCCGTTTGCTAAGTCAAAGGAGATTATTTTTATTGGATCTAAAAAGGGCCGCCATCACAATGGTAGGTCGATCCTACCTGTAAAAATGGCTAAGTTAGCATCAATTGTAGTCAAGTCTCAAGAGATGGATAAAGATAAAAAATTGAACAAATCAAGGGAAAGAGGCCACCCTTGCGATTATTGACCCATGGACAATCGAAGGGGAGGGGATAGTTCCTAGCAACGATGAAGACATGATCGACCAAATGATGGAAGAATATCTTGAGTCTACATAAGATCTCAAACTATAAGATAGTTTCATTAAGTTAGGAAATAAAGAATTCCATGATATGATGGACTAAATTGGGTACCTACCCATCAACCCGAGTTTGTGGAAGGTAGACTGATCTAAGAGGTGGTCTGGGAGATCAAAGATATTCTTAAGGAGGCAATGGAGGCTTTTAACCCATACTTGGACAATTTGTTGATGGATGAGGATGAAGCTACTGTTGGTAGCATTAACATGGATAAAACTTGAGCATCAGTCAATGATTATAAACCCAGTAGGCATCAGTCGAGCAGGGAAGAAGATTCTACAGTGGTTGATTCTAATTCTGATGGGTCAATTAGACTGAGAAGTAAGAATGGATATATATATATATATATATATTTGAAACCTAGAAAGAAAGGTTGAAGAAATGTGTTGAGAGTTGTAGAATTAAAGAGCTAGTTGGCTAAAAAATAATAACCTCGGCCTGAGCAGTCACAGCTTGAAGTGCACACAGTGGCTAAGCAGAGTACATGACCAAATTCAGGTTTAAAATTTACAAAGGCAGCTCCTGTAGTCCTTCCACCACCTCCAACAATTCTTCAGGCACAACTAGCAGTTTCTTCAGTCCCTCTGGCACCACCCAAGAAAGTGAAAGTTTGACAGGGATGTTAAGCCTTAATGAACTAGTCCCGAGGCTAACTAAGAGGGGGTGGATTGAATTTTTTATTCTTTGACTAAAAGAAAAATCTTTTAAGCTCTTGTAGTGGAAATAAATTAAAACAATAATAAAAAACCTAATCAGAGAGTTCCCCCAAGCAGTTAATCGCAGTAAAAATAAAGTGCATAAAATAATAAGAAAGAAGACACCATATTTAGAATAGTTCGGTCAAACCTTGACCTACTTCCACTCCACGGAGGCACCCTCTGAGTATTGCACTAAACCTTTAGTGTCTCTCATTTAGCCCCCACAGCTAGGCGGAGAAGCCCTTACAAAATCACTTCCACCTTCCCCGGTGCGGTGGAGTTGCAAGGTCCTTTGATATCAAAGAGATTTTCTTCTTCCCAAAACTTCCCTCAAGACAAACCTTGAATCCGATGATAATAAGGTGTGATCTTGCCGGAGCAACCGTGTGAACCCCCCTTTACACTCTCTTGAAACCCCCTCTAAGGATCTTCTCCCTCTCTCAAACTCCACCCTTTCGTCTCTCCCTTTAAATTTCCACCAGAAGAATGAAGCTTTAATGACTGCCGAAGATACTTCCAAAGTCTTTGACAAAGTTTAAATAGAAGAGCTACAAATTTGCTCTTAATTACAACAAACCGACATTGTCGTCTAGGATGATATAAATATCATCATATATGATCAGTACAAATTTAGCTCAATCAGCCAGGACAGTTTGGGACAATCAGAAGATTTTTGTTCATATCATCCATGATGATAGGATATTATCCCATACGATTAGTACAAATCATTGAATATCATCCAAAACATCACCCTGAATGGATGTCTAGATGATGTAAAAATAACTTGATCGTCTAGGCCGATCTCATAACTATCTCGGACGATTAGTTCAATTTAACACATATCTTCCATAACATCGCCCTGAATAAAAGCAGGCCGATGTTCGATCGTCCAAGAACAACTAAGGTTTTTGAACTGATCGTCACTACGATCGTCCAGGATTATATGATCGATCAATCAAACCTTAATTACTTTCCTTAATTACAAGATTAATTTAGGTATAACTATATTGCATCGTCCAAGATAATATCCAAAAATAAAATATACCTAAATAGATCTAGTTGCATATTCTCTCTGATTTGAGCCTATTATCCCAGCCGATACTAATATCATCCATGATAATGCACTTAATTACAACTGTCTTAATTAGGATGCCCTAATTAGGGTTTTTATTTTCAACTAATCATCCAGGCCAATTTTTGAATCATCCTGGACGATGTGATAAAAAATAGTAAACACTAAAAAGTAGACATAAAATAGAGTGCATGGTTACAAGAAAGCATACACCTTTACAGAACATAAATAAAAAATATATCAAAAAAATTATAAATAAAACTTGTTCTATCAAATCTTGAGCCTTGAAAGGTGCACCGTAATCCTAAAATGTTAGTATACACACAAATAAAAATATATTACAAATACATGTAGATAACAGAAAGTGAGCCACAATATTTGTTATCATCAAAAATAAAAACTCATAAGCTCGAGTTGCAATAATCTCCCCCTTTTTTATGATGGCAATTATTAATGGTTGAATTTGCAGAAAATGAAAGAATTTTCTCCTAATCTCCCCATCACTAGAAATAAAATTAAAAATTAGGGAAAATTAATTTTTTTGTTGATTTTAATTTTTTTTTCAATAAAGAAATGATACAAATACAATAGTACGTTCTCCCCCTTTCACATTATCAAAAAGAGGGACATGAAAAAGGTTAAAAAAATAAAAAGATCCCTGATAAAAAAAAATCAAATATTCTTAAAATGAGAAATTTTCTTCTTGATTTTATACAAAAATATAGTAAGCAATGTATTGATATCGCATAACCAAGAAAAAGTTAAAAATTTAGAAATTATTAATCCAAGCTCAAGTTTATTTAAAGGCTAAAAAACTTTTTAATCTAATATCTAAATCAAAGAACAAATTAAAAAAAGAAACAGTGATCTTTTCAAACTCCTTTCATAAAAATATATCTAATAGAATATTAATACAAAAATTGGTGAATCATGATTTTCAAGCTCAAGTAACTAAAATATCAAGGAGTTTCTTAAGCTTTAAGAAGTATAAGAAAGGTAATCTTATTTTTTGTGAGCTCATTTTATATCTATTATCATTTGTTTAGCGTGCTTTATGCATCTTTTAATTTTTGATACACTTTGTGTATCTTTCTCAATTTGGCTTCATTGCGCATCTTTTAATTTAGCATCATTAACCACTTTTTTTCAATCAAATATGTTTCCTTTTTTATATTTTAAAAACTAAAGCATACTCATTTTATTGATAAAATGTACTACTTGATAAAAAAAATTATGAGGTGAATTCAACAACTTGCAAAAGATCTCTATGCGCAGGACAAATTGTAGGGAGATAAAAAAAGTTTAATTTTAAAATTCAATTTGTAATATGATGAAGATTTTGAATCAAAAGTAAAATAACCTCTTTAAGAAAAGAGATATAAAGTCAAAATCACGAGTTTCTTTCATTCGATTATTTTTAGAGAAGTCAATCACAACTTAACTTACGTAAAAATTCAAGAAAAATAGGAGGTAGGTTTTTTATTTTTAGAAAAAAATGATCTTTAAAAAAGATTTTGTTTTCTAAAAAATATACTAAACAAAAAAAAGTGATACGTGTGTGTTGATAGAAAGAACTTCACAAAAATAGAAAGTAAAGACATTTAAAATTTTAACTTAACAAAAAAGAATAAACGAAAAAGAATAAACCCAAAAAAAAGATACAAAAAACAACCAAAAATATAATGAATAAAAACATGCATACACAAACAAATAAATACAAAAACATGAGTTTAAACATCATCTTGTCCTGGTCTGATGATTTAGAAGCTAGGTCTACCTAGGAGATTTTTTACTTTTCATTATTTGTTTTTTTTTACAATTTGCTTAGTTTTATCCTCTTTTTTTTGCAAGAAGAGTTCTCAAATTAGGGACTAATTTTTTATATGTCCAGGTTTCTTACATCCAAAGCAAATAATGTCAGAAGAAATATTAACATTCTTACCATTTTTACCTGTATTCCACTTTGGTTGATGATTATGCTTTTAGTGGATTTTCCAATTTGCTTGATAAGTCATCGCTTTCATCACCAACTAAGCCACTTTTCTCCGTATTTTCAGTGCTTAGCACTATCTTTTCACCTGCATCCATAAGTCTTTGAACCAAACTTTTCTCATAGGCAATAAGTGAGCCAATCAAAATATCAATAGAATATTCATTCAAATTTTTTGATTCATAAATAGCAAAAACCTTAGCATCAAACTTATCAAGTAGACAACATAGAATTTTATTGACTTTTTCATAGTTTGAAATTCTTGACCTAAAGCAAGTAATGATGTCACAATTTGAATAAACTTAATAAATATGACTAAGATCGTCTCATAAAATTTCATGTAAAATAGTTCATAATCATGCATTAAAGTATTTAACTTGGATTGCTTGATTTCACTAATGCCTTCGTATATGGTGTGTAATTTATCCCAATTTTTTTAGCCAGTAGTGCACGTAGTTACAAACATATAATCTTCAAAATTTAAAGTACAAAAAAAAAGTTTAACAATTAAGCATTTAATTGAGCATTGAGTGTTCTTACCTACTCCATTGATTAAAAGGAATATCATTTTTTATTCCATCTATAACATGTGATAGTATAGAATAACAAGTTAAAATTATTTGCCACATTTAGTAATCAATTAATTGCAAGAAAATAGGCATGTAAATTTTACAAAAAATAAAATTAATATTTTCAAATAAAGGTGGTCGGGTGATTGAATAACTTTCCACAATATTACGATTACAAAAATTAGTCATGGATCAAAATTCAAAAGTTTCCAAACTTGATTTTATGAATCCCCCTCTAATATCACTTGAAAGTTCGACAGGGATGTTAAGCCCTAATGAACTAGTCCCGAGGCTAATCAAGAGGGGGTGAATTAGATTTTAAAAACATCTTTAACTGAAAAATATATTTTTTAACTATTGCAGCAGATATGAATTAAAATAATAATAAAAAGATTAATCAGAGATTTCATCCAAGCAGTTAATCGCAATAAAAAAAAAGTGCAGAAAAAAATAAGAAAGAACACACCAGATTTATAATGGTTCGGAGGCACCCTCCAAGTATTGCACTAAACATTTAGTGTCTCTCCTTTAGCCCCCACAGCTAGGTGGAGAAGCCTTACAAAATCACTTCCACCTTCTCCAGTGCGGCGGAGTCATCGGATCCTTTGACACCAAAGAGATCTTCTTCCAAAAACTTCCCTCAAGACAAACATTGAATCCAATGGTATTAAGGTGCGAGTCGTCGGAGCAACCGTGTGAGCCCCCCTTCACACTCCCTTGAAATCCCCTCCAATGATCTTCTCCCTCTCAAACTCCACCCTTTCCTCTCTTCCTTTCATATTCTCTCTTCAAGTTTTCCTCCAGAAGAACGAAGCTTTAATGACTACCGAATACACTTTCAAAATCTTTGACAATGTTTAAATTGAAGAGCTCCAAATTTGCTCGTAATTGCAACAAATCGACATTATCAACCAGGATGATATAAATATCATCATATACAATCAGTAAAAATTTAGCTCAATCAGCTAGGATGATTTTGGACTATCATAAGGTTTTTGTTCATATCGTCCCCAAATCATTTAATATCGTCTAGAACATTTCCCTGAATGGATGTCTAGATGATGTAAAAATAACTTAATCGTTCAGGCCGATCTCATAATCGTCCTGGATGATTAATTCAATTCAGCACATATCATCCAGTACATCGTCCTGAATAGAAGCAGGAGGAACAACTAAGGTTTTTGAACTAATCGTCCCGGTCGATCCTACTATCATCCAGGATGACATGATCGAGCAATCAAACCTTAATTCCTTTCCTTACTAGATTAATTTAGGCATAATTGTATTGAATCGTCAAGGACATCGTCCTGGAGTATGACTTTGTTCCTTACCCAAAGGGCTTTGTGCCACTATCTCTTAAAGTCTTTAGTGGTATCAAAATTTTGAGACAATAATTAGCCCACTTTCGAGCAAGCTGTTGTAATGCAGGGGGATTGGATGCTTTACTATTTTTCCAATTTATTAGTAGTCTCTCTAGCATCACTTTTGAATGGTAAGTCGATATGCACAATAATTTAGTGAGAACCTTTAATGACCTAGAGGGTATATTCTTAAAAAGATTCTATAGAGCTCAGTAGCATATAAATGTGGGCAGTCTAACCATCAAAAATTAAAAGTCAGGAGAGTCTTTGATCGAGTACATCTTAAGATGATGAAATATCTCCATAAAGTATGAACTTCAGCTATAAGAGCAACATGCAATGGAGATTCTTATAAATAATATCCACGAGCCTATTATTTTTCTCCTAAAGGGCTTCACCATTAAACCTTTTGAAAAACTTCTCAACGAAGTGAATAACATGTAGAAAGAGACTCCTTAAATGTCATTCTTGAAGGAACTGTCTGATGAGAAGAAAGTTAGCAAGCCTCAGAAGTTTTTTGAGAAGCATGCAGCTATAATCTCTGTTATAGATAAGGGAAAGCAACCTTCTACCATCAGCCTAGTAGTCCTCCACTACAACTACTCCATAAACAATCATTCCAGGTAACCCCTCAGTCTATTAGGGAACCTTATTTGATCACTTTAAAGAGAGATTGTCAAAACCTTAACCATTTTAAAGAGAGTCAATAAGAAAGATCTTTAGGAGTCTTTTGAAGAAGCCAGAGTTCAAAATGTCAGAGGAATGGAAGTCAAAAGAGTTAAACAAGAGGGATTATTCCATTTTCTATCCCTACCATCACATGTTGAGCCACCCAATTGAAGTAGGCATTATATTTAAATGCTGGCTTGAAAGAAATTTCAGACAAGGCATCATTGTAATTCCTAAAGAATACCTGATAGATCCATATCAAGGGTCGATCAAGATAATTTCTTGTAATAATTCTAACATTTCTTTATCCATTGAAGATGGTTGAGATATTTTTTTATCCCGCGCACTTAAAAAATCAAGTAATGGATCTTTTCATATTTCTCAACAGTTGTCGATGAGAGTCTAGGGCCCGATCTAAGAGGTTGACCTAGAGGCTTCGTAGGAGGACATTGAGATGATTTCCTCTCCATTTGTTATAGGAACTACTACGATTAATAAAAAAAAGTGACATTTTTGTTGAGAGGAAATATACTGATGAGAAATGTATATAGGTGGTGGATGGTGGCATAAAAATCATATCCTCGCATTTGTTATCTAAATTTTATTTTTCCCCATCAAAGATAAATGATAAAAAAATTAATAAAAAAAGATCATTCTACATCTATCTTGATGATCAATATATAGAATGAACTGCAAAATGACACTTCCGTAGAAGAGAATCAAAATCTAACTAAGATCATCCATAAACTTGACCTTTCATATTTGACCTTTAAAGGGAGAGATGAATATGAGATCTTTTGAGATGGTGACACCACTAAAATTAACATTCAAGGGAGTCCCATCATGATAGATTTTCCATATTAAATTATCCATCAAAAAATGATAATGCATTGCCTACGGAGAGCACAAACCTCTCCATAGTTTATCCTCGTGATGACATCATAGAGGTATAACTCTGTGGTCGTAAAGTCTTACCCCCTAGGCTTCCTCCTGAGGAAAAAGAAAAATAGGTTATCTTCAGCATTCCAATTATAAATTATCCCAAAAAACAAATCCTTCTTCCAATCCACCGAGTTTATATCATGATGTTCCTAAAGTTGATTACAACATCTTAGCCCACCTTAGGATGTTGCCATCTAAATTGAGCATCTATGATGCCCTCGTCCACTCGAAGGAGATAAGGGAATCCTTAATGAAAGCACTTCCTAACCCAAAGATTTGCTTAGCTCAGTTAGTCTCGACTTTACAAGGTAAAGTTTTGTACTTCTATGAAATCCTAGGAGTAACCTTTTCTAATGATGATTTACTTTTGAAGACTGTCAATCAAAATCACCCACTTTACATCACTACAAACATGGGGTACTTCAAGTCATCCATAGTTTTTATTGATCTGTGTGCATCGATCAATGTAATGAACGTAAAAACTCTTGTGTACCTTAGAGTGGACACACGTAAGCTCACCACCTATAAGATGGTGTAGTGTGGGTCCAATAAAAAAGGCTAGAAGAGTTTGGGTTCAATTATACTCCTTTTAGAGATAGGGGAGTTGAAGATAAAAGCTATGTTTCATATAATTAATTTGGTCACATTCTTCAACACACTCCTAGGTAGGCCCTATATCCATGAATATATGACGATTCCATCTAACCTAAATCAATGCGTTAAGTACTAACAAGATGGCCTTCAATATGTGATTAAGGGTGATTTGCAACCATTCTCTATTCATGAGACAAGAATCTATGAGGATGTTTCATACTACACACTTAAAGGATCCTCTACCAGTCCTAAAGTCGAGATCAAGTTTAAATAGGAGAAAACAAATTAGCAAAGCTCAATAGAAAAAAGAGGAAAATATAAAAGTCAAAAAATACCACAATTAGAAAGTGAAGATGTCGTTGAGGGGGTGATCTTTAAGCCTCCAAACATTTTACCTCAAAGAGGTGGGAGGATGGCTAAAAGGGCAAGTGTTGAGGTCGTGCTTCATTTGAAAGAAGGTTAATGCCGATTTATGTTTATTTGGATTCAAGTTTTGATGAGGAACCAAAAGTACGGGGTGCAGCAGTTCCTTTCGATTATGAAAAAATCAACCATTCTCTAAAATATGATCTCACTTTAGAATAGGCTAATAACCTGGAGGGCGATGCTCCAAAAGCATAAGTGAGGAGCTTGAATAACTATGTTCGAAAAGCTAAGTAGGAGAATCAAAGCCTTAACCTTAACCCCACTGTCTGCCGGTAGGGTTGTAGGGTTAGTGGTTAAAGACTCTCCCAATTTAGATGCTGAAGTAAGGAAAGTCCAAAAAAATTTCCTAGCTCTACCTAATGGAAGGAAGAAGATGTAATCCTTAAGGAGGCAGATTTCAATGAATTAATATAATTACCTTTTGTCTACTTTCTTGTATGTGTTTAAAATTATATTTTTAAAGGTCTCACATCGGTTCAATGGACCAAGGGCCAAGATTTATACCACGAGAGTCTCTAACATACAAAAAAACAAGAGGAATTTGACCATTGGTATCATTAGCTCATTTGACGATAATGAATATTGCCTTGTGATAATGAATCATCCTGAATTTGAGAATATCCCTATGAAACTCGTCGATCCCCTCAACAAACTTTGTTTGAAGAATTCAAAAGATCTTGATGAGCTTCAGGTTTGGGATGCACCCCCTAAATTTGAAGAAGAAATTAAATTGGCAGACAACAAACTTAAGGAAATTATCCTTTAAATAGAGAATGACCCTTGCCTCACTTTTATAAGCTATTTAATGAGTGAGGATCAGTCTAAGGATCTAAATCAACTTCTGTCTGTGTTTAATGACTGCTTCACCTAGATATATGATAAAATGTCAGGCTTGTCTGTTGATGTAGTAGTTCACAAACTTAGAATTCGACATGATACTGTTCATATTAAACAAGCTCCTATATGCATGTGTCTAGAAATCGAGCAGCAAGTCATTTCCAAAATCAAGAAAATGGTTAATGCTGGTTTTATTCGAGAGGAATAATACCCCTCTTTCATAGCGAACATCATGTCAGTTCAAAAGAAAAAATGGTCAAATTCAGATCTGCGTGGACTATAGGGATCTAAATAAAGCATGCACTAAGGATGAATTTTCTTTACCCATACCCAAGCTCATGGTCGACATTACCTATTTGCATGTCATTTTCTCCTTTATGGATGCCTCGTCTAGTCATAAAAAAATCAATATGGCCCTAAAAGATGAGAGAAACACTGCATTCAAAACCACTATAGGAATCTTGTGTTATAAGATGATTTTATTTAAGCTTAAAAATGCTAGTGCAACTTACTAGTGGACCTTGACCTGAATCATATATGACTTAATCTAAAATCAGGTTGAATGCTACATCAATGATTTGCTCATCAAGAGCAAAGTCAAAAATGCTCAAACATTTGAATTAAGAGTCATCTTTGAGCGATTTTGCCGCGACGACCTTATTTGAACTTAAACATAAATTTTTTATTCGCCCTTAACAAACCCGAACACTAGATAACTTTAACAAATTTCCCAGTTTATGACATACCCAAGCCACAAAACCTACCTCACTCACTTTAGATGGTTTGCTAGGAGAACCAACTCTAGATTTAGGCTAGGCCGGTATTTACTTTTATATTATTTGTGTGCTCAGTTTTTATATTTTCACTACATGTGTTTGAAAATTAATTGATGTGAGTGTTTACCTACTTTAGGAACAATATATGAATTGATATGATGGGCGGTAGATTCACCTTAGGTTAGAAACCAACTTTAATTTAGGATAGGCCAGTATTTACTTTTATGTTACTTATGTGCGAGGTTTTTTAAATTTTCACTACATGTTGTGTTTGAAAATTAATTGATGTGAGTGTTTACCTACTTTAACTACAATATGTGAATTGATATGATGGGCGGTAGATTAACCTTAAGTTCAGAACGGTCTGGTTACTCACTGAGTTTTCTGTAGGTGGTTATGCTGGTGCATGTATAAATAAAAAGGGAGTTAATTTTTACAATTATTATAACTTTTACATGTGTTTCAACTGCTTGGCCCCCAAATAAATAAAAGTATGACTGAAATTTTAATTCAATGTATGTGCGTGTGTGTGTGCGTGTGCGTGTGCGTGTGCGTGTGCGTGTGCGTGTGCTGTGCATGTGCGTGTGCGTGTACGTGTGCGTGTGCGTGTGTGTGTGAGTGTATAACTACTTGAGATTTGGACTATTTTATTTAACTTCCTAGGATAATCTTATAGGGGAGTCTAAATTTCCTCTTTTTAATTCAATATAATTTAATTGAGTTGTAATCGAGTTGTGAAAGCTGACCTTTGAGTTTGGATACATAAATCCAAACTTGGAATCCAAAGAGGAAAGGACATCCCTGATGAAAGAGTCATTTTCCATTTAGAAACCCAAATTTGTATTACTTTAATACCCAAAGAGGAAATAATGGCATCCCCATCGATAGAGAGTTTTCTTTCAATTTGGATATCATATACGACGAATCCAAGGAGCCCAAAGAAGAGAAGGACGAAGAGTTGAAGATAAAGAGTATCCCACTCAAAGTCACTTGTGTTCGTCTTAGTAATAGAATCCATGTTTATTATCAGTGGTACACGGCCACATTTAATTTTTGTAAATTATAAGTTATAATAAATAGACATTTGCCTATAGACATTTAATTAAATTAATTAATTTGATTATTAGATTATTTATTTTAATTTAATTTTGATTATAATTGCTTGCGTTTCTTAGTTCTTTTGGTGATTTGCATGTCGTGTTTTGCTTTAGCTTGGAATTTGATCAAAGACTCGTTAGGGCACGTTTATACTCAAATCTAAATAAAAAATTTTAGGATAATATAAAAACTCTAAGGATCTATGAAGTAAGCTTGGAACCGTTCGGAGTCTGCATAAGAATATTTTTACTTTCTCCTAATTGTTAGGCATCTCCCCGCTTACAGGTTCTGGCAAATCACCCGACTTATTAGGGTGTAGTCTGCCAAGAGGATGTTGTGCAATCTTTTAGAAAAAAAATATATTTTAAAGCCTTTTTAAAACTGCTACATATCATTTTATGCATTTTATCGGGTCAATCAGTATATATCCCATTAGAAATCTACTAAAATAGTCTAAAATTTAATTACATTTGAATCAAGCATTTTCATCCTACATAAATTGATGAAGCCAATTAGGATCTACTTTATATGTTAGTCCCAATTCTAAAAACACTTTAATTAATAATAGCTCACCACTCCTTCATAATAATGATCAGATTAATGGATTTTAATCAACTAGATGGTTAGTTGACTCCCCAATCTAGTTTGAGATATGTCTAGATTTTGCATTGCATTAGCTAAGATTGGGTCACTACTGCCAAGCGTCCAATTTAGAATTAGGTTATAAACCAAGTCTAGGCCTTAAGACCTCATCTTCCGGAAATATAATCTCAAATTTCTAATAAATTACTCAACTCAAACTAAAAATCTTCTCAATTTAAACCTTAAAGTCTAACACATAGGATAGATTGGGGCATTTCTGAATTATTTCAGCTTCCTACTTTTCTTCCCTTGACCTCTAGAAATAAGTACTCAAACTTGATTCAATCTCGATTGATAATTCTAACCTCATCTCCCTTGATATCAATCATAAAAAAAATTTAAATTTTTTTTTATTATTCTAATCGAGAATATTCATAGGGAATTTAACATCCCTACGATGTAATTAATTACGAGTGCTTGCTCTCGTTGGAAATTTAGAACTCACATCTACTTTTTCAAAACTCAATTAGTCTTCTTTGAGAAAATTAAATTAAATCAACAACAATTATTATCATCATGTTTGGACGATTGATAATAGATAATATCTTCTTTCGAATGAAAGAAAATATCATCTATTATTGTAACTCTAAATAATAAATTAGTGATCAATCATCAAGATTTTCATAATCAAATATTTAGTAAAATATCATTTTATCCCTTTGGGGTTATATGTAATTCTTCCTTAAATTTGATTATCAGAACCCACTAAGGAATGATATCTTCGCCTCCCAAGGCAATATATCATTCATAATGATGTGTTTAATTTTAAAACAAAAATTCTTAATTAAAATTTTCAAATAAAACTAAACTTTGCAAAACATTTTTTTCAAACTTTCAACCCCAATAGAGGCTCCATGCACTATAGATTTTGAGCAGTTTTAAATTGAAATCTAACATAAAAGTTGAGATATATCAGCAACCAATGGATGGAGTTTTGCGTACTTGGACTCTTTTTTCTCCTGGTGATGTCCTCTCAAACTTTGTAGAATATTCCACGAGCAAATGATGGCTGGATAGAAAGATGTTGAACAGACATGAGTTTCTTTCACAAAAACTCTCTATCTTCACCAAAATGGTGTTTGAGGCTTGGGTTTGGTGGAGAAAAGGTAGGGAAAGATTAGGAAATGTCAAGAAAGCTGGGAAAGGATTTTTGGAGAGCTGGATGTTGCTGGAGGTGGAGTTTTTTTTTTTAAAATAAGATTGAATGTGTGGTATTAGGTCAAGTTCCCCCACTTAACCCTCACTATTTTCTTATTGAATAGCCTAGATCTATTTGGGGGAGGCTTTGATGCATGTCATGTGTACCCCAAGGTTATTAGAAGCCACAGGGAAAGCTGGAGTTGAGAAGGACTTCCCTTGGTTCATCGAAAGGGGACCACTAGTTTTCCTCTCATTTGGTTAAACAATGCCTTAAGCATAGATTAGGGGCTGCACTAGTGCTTCTTTAGAAGGGGAAAGAGTTGTTTTACAGCAGGTTAAATCTAGGTTTTGATGGGGTGGAAGAGCTTACTTATGTGGCATGGCTACCTATGCCCATTTGAAGACTAGTTTGATCATTTGACTGGTCAAACCAGTCAAGGGAGCTAATGTGGCAATCAAGGAGGTGCATTTAGCTGCTTGAATGACTTAGCCAAGGGTTTGAAGACATGGGTTTGGAGTTTTGATCAAATGCATGGAAATGGAGAGAGTTTTGACCCCCCTAATAGAGTTGACCAAGTCAAATCAAGGGAGATTTAGCTTAGAGAAAAATTGGACATGTTGGAAATGTCTGATTGAATGATTTTAAGAGGTTAAATTAGTTTGAAATGGCTTTAATCATTGATTTTGGCATTAGTGTTTGTTTAGGGTTGATTTGATCAATCATGGTTGACTTGGTCAACCTAATCAACCCATGGGTTGGGTTTGAGTCCAACAAGTTCAAATTAGTGATTTGAAACTAATGGAGGTGGTCTCGTGTAATGGAATGGTCATTTGAGTTTAAATAACCATTTCCACCCTTAAGGCACCATTTTGTCAACATGAGTTGACATGGTCAACCATGCATAAACAAGGCTTGAATATGAGTCGTGTGCATTTATGATGATGTTTAGGATGCATTAGAGGAGGTTTTAAGGTTTTATTTCACTAGTTCATGTTGAGGTTTGGAGAAAATTCCAATTTTTCCTTTAAAGGGCATTTTGGTCATTTAGACACTAGTCAACTGTGGGTCAACCTGGATCCACCAAAATGTAGTTTAATACTCAACATGTCATAACATTGGTTATGAACATGTTTAAGAGGTTTGGGGAAAGTCCCAAGATCAAATTTCACGAGGGTATAGTGGCATATGTTGTAAATATTTGAATGCTTTGCAATTTTTGGATTTTAATCGAGTTTAGGGGGTTAAAGATCTCTGATTGGCCTCAAATTTAAAAGGTTGACCCTAGGGACATGCCTAATCCATATGCAATTGATAGATCATGAATTATGGGTCATTTGACTAGGTTTCGTGTTGATTGAAAAATCACCCAAAAGGGGTTAAGACATGGGCCTTTAACCTTGAAATTTGGTCTGAAATTTTAGATTTGAACTGAATTGTAGATTTGAATTATTGAATTTGAATTATCCAAATCAATAGCAATCAATAATGTGATTGTTGATGATTGGATAAAGGAAATCAAGTGGTGGCCACTATGTGACACTACATTGAGTTGGGTAGTGTACTATATCACCTAACTACATTGTGAGGCCATAGATTTAAGTTATTATATATTGATGTAGATTAGGTGATTAAAGTTGATTGAAGTTTGATTAAAGATTGGATAGAAGTTTGATTGAAGATTGGGATTAAGTTTGATAGAAGACTGGATGATTGAAATGTTATTGAGTTTTGGATGGTCAACAACTGGATGATTGTCAACCATCAGATTAAGAGGAAGGAGACTGGATGGATCTTGATGACCTTATACATAAATAAGGCGAACATTCCAGTACCATCATGCAATGTTATACAATTGGCCGGTGTTCTATCACAAGTAATAGGAGATACACAAAGCAAGCCAGCTGGAAGTAAAGAAGAAGGGGGGATAAATATTTACATATATTTCATAAATTTAAACCCCCATTTTCAAAGGAGCAGTATGATCCTAGGCTATAAAAAATTGGCTATTATGGATTGAGAATATCTTTAACATTATATAGTGCCTATAGAACCAAAAGATACAGTTAGTTTTCTTTCTCTTTGAAGGTGAAGTAGAAAGATGATGGGTAGGATAGCACGAGAGAAATTTCAGGGGAAAACTAATACTGAAATCATTTGTGTGAATTCATCGCATTTTTCAGAATATAATTTATACCTCCTTTAGCCCAACGATAGATGTATAAAGTTTTCATCAGATTGGAATAGCGATATAATATAGTGATGCAGTATGAAGCTTGTTGCGGATCTGTTTTTATGGATTATGATTTTGATGATAGCAAACACTCTTATTTCTCTATGACTGTCTTATCTACTGACATTTCATGTCCACAAGATCAGACTGCAATTTGGAACCAGCTCAAGATTGGGTAGATTAGGTCTAAGTCAGTTTGTACCATTTTTCCTTTCTTGAGTCTATTGTATTTGGTGTGGCTCCTGATGCTTTGTAAACTTGCTCATACACACCTTGGAAGAATTTCTGACTGTTCCCTAGAGTTACTGTTTTTGGTAACATCATCCGGGATGATATTTATATCGACCTGGACGATCGGTTCAAAAATAGAAACCCTAATTAGGGCATCATCCTCTTTAAGACAGACGTCATTAAGCCGATCGGCCTAGACGATCCTTGTATTGGCCAAAATGATAGGCTCAAATTAGAAAGAATCAGCCATCATAATAAATTTATATATTTTTTATTTTAGGACATCGGCCAGGACGATCTATACATCAGCCTGAATGATGTAGCACATATATGCCTAAATTAATCTAGTAATTATGGAAAGCATTTAAGGCTGATTGATACGATCACATCAGCCGAGCCGATCGCATGATCGGCCAGGACGATGGCCTGGATGATTAACATCGCCAGACACTATTCCGAGCGATCTTCAGGATGATTGTGCTCGGATTTGAACTAATCGGCCAGGACGATATTGTATCAACCTGGACGATGTAACCAATTTTCTTCTGATCATCCCAAATCATCCTGGCTGATTGAGCTTATTCTGTACTGATCGGCCATGATGATATTCATATCTGCCTGGACGATAAAGTCGACAAGTTGCATTAATGAGCTATTTTTAAGATCTTCTATTCAAGATTTTGACAAGGCACTTTTGTATGTGTCTTTGGCAGCCATTTAGTTTCATTCTTTTGGAGGAAACTTGAAGAGAGAGCTTGAAAGGGAGTGAGGAACGGGTGAACTTTGAGAGAGGGAGAAGATCCTGTGAGGGGGAACTCAAGGGAGTGTAGATGGAGATTCCACACGGTTGCTCCGGCAGGCTTGCACCTTAACACCATCGGATTCAAAGCTTGTCTTGAGGGAAGTTCACAGAAGAAGAAGATTTCTTTGGTGTCAAAGGACCCGGCGACTCCACCGCACCGGGAAAGGTGGAAGTTATTTTGTAAGGGCTTCTCCGCCTAGCTGTGGGGGCTAAAGGAGAGACATTTAGTTTAGTGTAATACTTAGACGGTGCCTCCAAGGAGTGAACGTAGGTTAAGGTTTGACTGAACCACTATAAATCTGGTGTATTCTTTCCTTTATTATTTCCGCATTTAATTTTTGCATTGTGTTTTCTCTATGGTGAATCTTGGTTTGAGTTTTTGATATCGATTCACCCCTTTTTAGGTTAGCCTTGGGACGAGTTCAAAAGGGCCTAACATCCCTAACAAACTTTCAAAGCTAATTTTACTTCATTGGCTAGGTATGCCTCTTATTGATCCCTGCTGTCGAAAAATATATATATATGATAGATTCCTACAAGGACTAAATAAGGAAGTTGAGACATCTAATAGTGCTACAAATTCAGGAGTTTTTTGAGTTAGTGAAACAGGGCAGACTAATAGAGATTAATTTAATAGTACTAACATCCATGTATGATATAAGCTCCATATATGATGTGACTAGGAGACGAACCTGAGATAAATCAAGCAGGGATAGAGTAAGTGTTAGTGATAAAAAAAGAAAATATAATTATTTAAGGGGAACTGGATCGATGGCGTCGACTGGTAGCTACAACGAATGTATTCATTATGGAATAAGACTTTCAGCTCAGTGCTACTTATTGAAAGGATGATGTTTTCAATGCAAACATCTAGGACACAAGGTAGCATATAGTCAATAGAGATGAAAAACTGATTTTGGAGCAAGACGATCTAGGCAAACTAAAGGACTAAGGACAATAGGATCGAGAGCACATAATGAAATATCGATAAAAAGGGCTGGTAACAGAGTTGTTAGTGGTGGTCAGAGGGAGACTGTTATACCATAACCGACATTACCTATTCTAGTGATTCCACAACTGTAAAACTTGCAGCATTAGGAAGACTGACAACATTCTAAGAGTTTGGGTGGTAGGAAATTTATTTTAAATGATTGATTGACATAATATTTTATTGCATAAGTAAATGTAATGTGATTGAATGAACTATAGACTATATGATAGATATTAATTATTGATTTGAGGTGAGTCCATTCATCGAGCTTTTGATTTGATTTTGATTCCATTTGAGTTTTTTTGTACAAATTTATTTAAGAACGAATTTTTATATACTGATTTTGTGCTTGAATCCTTAAGAAAAAAGCCGATGATGATATTTTCTAAGGTGAGTAAATTATATCAATCTAATATTTTAAAAATAAATATAAAAAAAAAATTGAATTTCTATTTGAACAGGAGCGTTGCGATGCCGAGCTTGTGAAGGTTGTAATGCTAGGCGTGTGAGCACAACAGAGCCAAAAGTTGTTGTAGCGGCATTGAAGTCTTTGTTCTATAATAATTTTGGATTTAGCATGCTGCGCTGCAGCGCCAGGTTGACGTGTTTTGGCACTAGGCCACTAACAATATTTTTATACATATTAAAAAGTCATTTCTCTCCACTCGCCTCCCTCACCCTCCACCAGCACCGGCTTGCCGTAAAAGGAAAAAAAGAAAATGGGAAAGGGAAAATAGGGGAGAGAAGGAGAATTCGAATTTTGGTCGCCGGGTCACTTTACTGCTATTACAAAAATTGTTCAGATTGTGATAGGTGACTTATCCTATTCATTCTTTCAAATATTTTTATTTCGATCGTTCGATTTTTTCCTAATTGATTTTCTTGTCTTATCTACGAATTTAGTGAATTTCTACTGCATAACATTTTATATGTTGTAATACTCATTATTTTAAATATTTTGATGGGTTGTATATGTAATTTCACTAGAAAAAATAAAAGTTTTGTATTTTGTACGATTTACAAAAAAATGAAAATTTTGGTATTTTAATGTAAGCATACAATTAAACAAGCATTGCAAAAAAAAAAAACTATTAAACAAGCATTATGAAAAAATATGGGTATGTGATTGAGTAATAACTTGTCAGTATTACTTTTACAATATTGTAATCACAATGCATGAAAACAAGCTAAGGTTGGTGATTTAATGACATTGTCTAATGATTGACTGACCTATATAGAATGGCGGTCGATGAGCTTTCCTTTAAATACTATGATTTGGTGTTAACTAAATGCAAAGAAACATAAAACAAGTACAATAAAAACTCAATCAAGAAAACAAATATAATCTCTGAAACACTTAATCCTTCTCCTCCTTTTCATCATCATAAGCTATTGTTATCAGAGGTGGTTTACTAGAGTCAAGCTGCAAGAGTATGGTGCATATATGGGAGCTGCAAAATACATAGGCTAGTTCAAACTATGAAACAGTTAGCAGCTCGTAAATATGCTAGCTAATGCTTCATTGAATTCTGAAGCATAATAGAAATGTTGCTTCTGCCTCTCCATCATATGATCAATCTGGGAACTCGCACACTACTGCCAATGATGGCTCTCCCCTAAGTAAGAATGCATGTCTGACGCTTGATCCCTGAGATCAAGCCTTGCTCAGATAAGGTCCTAGGGGCTTTATACCTAGGCTGATTAGAGCGGGGCATGCGAGGTACACTAGGCCCTTCCCCCTTCCACCTGTTATATGGGTTCATAAATAACAGGGGTTACACCTTTAGCACTTAAATCAAGCCCATCATACGTCTTAGGGTACTTCTTCCTCAAGATGTATTTAAGATCATAGTTTGACTCCTCGAAATTACGCCTTTGAGTCGATGTCAATATGATTGGCCAAATCCAATTCATGAAACTTCTAATGCTCATGTAAAATGCCTATGCAGAATTAACATACATATCAATTCCATAGAATAGCTTGATTTAAGGGTCATGTAAAAAAAAACTATGAATCATTGATAGCCATAACAATCCTTTAGCATAGTTTGATTCATATTTGGATCTTTAGATCTCACCACAAAAGTAAGCGTCTTTAAGCATACTATCAATCTGAATTTTACAAAAAAAAAAAACGTGTACTTATGCATACTATCAATCTGATCTACTTAAAATATATGATGAAAAATTATATATGACTTCTAAACAGAATCTCTAGATGACATATCTTAACCACCCTCTATTGTTTGTAGATTGGCAGGTCAACCATAGATTATAGAATCACAGGATCTTAGTTAGGTTGACCTTTCATCTGTATTTAATTATAAAGCCAAATTCCAATCACAAATCTAGAATGTAGTGATATCATTAAATGATTGTATCCACATAAGGCATCTGCAAATGAGAAATTTGAATCCTTCAGATTTTATATATATCCTAGATAGCCTACATTTTTCATAGAGGAATGTGTACTAAGGTTGTATTGGTTTTAAAAACACAAAGAGTTTTATGTTAATTCTGTATTGATTAATTGAAAATTATATTAGTGTTAAAATATCAAGTGTTTTTTCATACCCATAGATTTCAATTTTTGGATTTAAAATAGTTTAAGTCGGCGGTGTATCAGACCAAATTGGATGATCCAAAAACATATAAATTTTTAAGAATTTTTAATGTTTCATATACATATAGATAAATAGCAAATGCATCTTTTCTTCATAAAGCATATCATATAATAATTATCCATAAACGTTATTAGAGGCAATTTTTTTTTTAATTCACAGGAGTAAGTTGCCCGTTTAACGGGCGACTTACTAAACGGGCAACTTACTACTATTGCATTTTTCTATTATGCGCCGCGCATAACGGCTAGCTGAGTCAACATAGAGTAATTCGCCTATTTAACGGGCGACTTACGTTAAATAACAAGTCGCCCATTTAACGGGCGACTTTGGAGAGTTTAAAAATTTTTTTACGTTGGTTAATTGCTTAATTATAATTTAAATGATGCTTAGTTTAAAAAATTGCCCTAATTTTATTGAGCATTTCTAGCCCAAAGACCAAGTAAGGCTACCAGGGGTACTAAATCAACTAATCTAACATGCTTAGTCTTTTGGCCGACTAGGCCAAATCATTGAAGTCGTTCAGCGTATCTATTTGCTTGTACTCGAACAACATCGGTGAAATCTGTCAGGGATTTTACATGAACCTATCCTTATTTGAAAACCAACATATACATTTAGTATATCGAATAAACTACAACTTGCAATATTTATTTGGGAAAATTTTTGAACTAAGCATAATTAACAATTTAATTATAAGACTAAGCATAGTGATTAAAGAATTTAAGAATAGGCAAAGTCGTCCGTTAATCCGGCGACTTAGGTGCAATCTAGAGGACAACGTGGCAGCTGATGTGGCAGTCAGCAGACTTGAGTCTAAGTCGCCCGTTAAACGGGCGACTTATAAGTCGTCCGTTAATCCGGCGACTTATATCTTAATTAAATGACCTGTTTTACCTTTCCCGATCCATTTCTCTCTTCTTCGGGATTTTGCACAGGTCGCTGCTCCCGTGCTCCGTCGGTTCGTCGCCGGATTTCCTTAGGTAAGGTTTTTGTTTTATGCATTTTTTGTTAAATAAGTTAAATGTATGTTGAGTATTTTGTTTTTTGCTTAGAGAAGATGATTTGCTAAGTGTTTATTTAGTTTTTTTTGTAAATCTCTGCATTTAGGCTTTGAATGAAGATTTGTTTGCGATTAGTATAGATTTCTGCATTTAGCTATTCAATGCTTGAAAATTTTTGTAGATCTGTGATTTAGGTTTAAATTCATTACAGATCTGTGATTTAGGTTAAAATTTTGTAGATATGTGACTATTAAGCAATGCTCCTTATATGACTATTGGAAGTCTTAGAATGAGAAAATAAACTCAAGACATATTGGAAGTGTTTAATACTAAATATATAAAGATAGTGAAAATAATAACTATATGACTAATTTGTCTTAGATTGAGAACACCAATATCTACCACTTTTAAAATGATAAACTCGAAGAGTCATATTCGATGAAAAATTGTAAGAATAAATTACTTTGAAACAATTCCAATTTTAAGAAGAATTGTAGTATGAACATAATCGAGTACTTTAACATTCATAAATTGAATGAGTTTTGTATTTTAAGGTTGAGATGTCATGATGAAGATAGTTGCCAAGAGGCCACTTGAGCAAATAAAACCTTAATAGCTAAAATTAAGCAAGAATTCATCTTTGGATTTAGCACAATTTTCATCAAGTTGAGTGACGAAAAGTTGAAATATCCATATGGAAAGGAGGCTTGCAAAGTGTATTTCTAGTATAGATTTCATCATGATGAAGATAGTTGCTAGCATTCAAGAGTTAGCACAATTTTTTGAATTAAGCAAGAATTCATCTTTGATTAGTATAGATTTCTGTTTTGATTCAACAAGACTTTAATTACATTTAAAAAAAAAATTTATTTTGGAATTTGGGTAATTTAATTTTGATATTGAAAATAAATTAAAGTAGTGGTAATAATGATTAAATTTTTTTATTAACATATGCATCAATCTAATTATTCATCAAACAAATAATATTTTTGAGGGGGAAGGGATGATAAATAATTAATATATGCATGTGATGATAGATTGATTTGGAACCATGAGCACAAAATATGTGAGTCAAAATAAAATTACTTGCAATGCATGAATTACAGTAGTTTTTCATTATTATATTCTTGTGTTAATATTATGATTTTGAGATAATATAAATTAAAATAAATCTATATTAAGAATATAGAGCAGCTCAAGTTAAGGATACTTAGAGCACTTAAGTATGATCCTATAAAGTTTTTTGTGAACTTAGTTTGTCGAGTGCCCGTGGGAAACGAGTTTGTCGCTTCACATGTTGAAGATGACGATGTTTGTGAAGTTTTATTATGTTAGGCTGAAACAAAATTTCTTATCATGTATGTTGATGTTGAAGAAAAAATTGTAAGTGAAGATAACATTGAGCCTCCAAATTCACAAAGATATGCAACTTCAACCCAAGTTGAAAGGGTTGATGTGGTTACTACTTCAAGGGATGAAGCAATAGAAGAAGCCCTTCATTAGTGAGTTTCCTATATCATGTTTCATAAATAGATCTGTAGTAATTTATCTTACTGATTAATTAATGATAACTAAAATTTTTAATGTAGTGATATTGAGAACCGACAGACACAGGAACCTCCATTAGCGTCTGCACAAACAGTCCCTTCATATCATTGCGATTATGAGACTATGAGTAGTGGATCTAGTGAGCAGTGCTCTGATGATGAAGGTGCTGATCTATTACCAGTGGGTAACGATGGTGATGCGGTTGATAATGAGGAAATTAGAAATATTATCCAAGATTACTGTTCTAGATCAATCGGTAATACGGATACAATGGTGGCAAATAATGACTACACCGAGACTTGTAGGACAACACAACAATGGGATCAGGAAGTTGTTATTGATGGTGATTACGATGCGGTGATAATAGAGGATGAATTCTCCATTCCGAAAGACTTAATAGAAGGAATGCGCTTCACAAGAAAGATAGATATGTAATTTGCGTTATAAAGATGAGCAATAAAAAATAATGTGCAATATATTGTCATCGCATCGAATACGAAGAAATTTACAATTATTTGTGCAAAGCATGATTGCCCGGTATATCCCTGCTTATGGCGACTGCACTCTGCTCAGAGTAAACGCTTAGGCGGTATATGAAAAATCTCATCCATAAAGAACCAGCATATATGTGTCTCCAATTCTTGATAGTGGCCACCGTCAATGCAACTCACAGTTTATAAGTTTCTATATTCTACCCACAATTAGGAAGCAGATGGAATTGAAGCCAAGGGAGATAATTGGTCGTATGGAATCGAAGTTCAATATTAAAGTGTCATACATGAAGGCTTAGGATGCTCGGAGGAAGGCAATAAAAGTAGTTTTTGGTAGTTGGGAGGAGTATTATCGCACTCTTAATTTGTTCATGGATGATGTTGCCTCTGTAATACCTGGAAATGTATATAGAATTCAAAGCACACAGACAAATAGGTTTCAAAGACTATTATGGGCATTTGGTCCTTCGATTACTGGGTTGAATTATTGTCGGCCAGTTCTTTGTCTTGATGGAACATTCCTACTAGGTAAATATCTGGGGACATTATTAACTGCGATCGGAATGGATGCTAATAATGGTCTACATCCACTTGTATTTGCTATAGTTGAGTCAGAGTGTAACGAATCATGGATTTGGTTTCTAAGACAAGTGAATGAGCTACTCCCCGTAGTTACGAACAGGCACAATCTCTGTATCATATCAGATAGGCATACTGGTTTGGTTTGTAGGGAAATCTTTCCTAATGTTGCTCATCGGCACTACATAAGAAATCTATGAGAGAATTTCAAGAAAGCAATACGATAGATGGGGTTAGGAGACGTTGAGTTTTTGTGTCAAAAAATGTACGCAGTAGGCAATACAAATGATAAAGGGTTTTTTAATAGATGTATGGAAGATATGAAGAGGATCAAAGTAGACATCCACCAATGGCTCGTGGACCGTGATGTGAGCCGTTGGTCTTTAACAAATGGTGGTGGATTTAGATATGGTGTAATGACAACGAATGCAGCTGATTCTTTTAATGGAGTTTTGAAGCGAGCATGAGGATTGCCAATTCAAGCCTTGATTACGGCTATCTACTATAACATTATTACAATGTTTATGAGGCGGTTGGAATTCATTGCAACTGAAGAGCAATAAAACAATAACTTCTTTGCACCACGTGTACAGACATCACTTAAAAGAGTTGAGGATGAGGCTAGACAAATGCCAGAACCAATCCATCTTAACTTGCATAAATTTCAAGTTGTTGACATGTCCTCCAGATCATATCGACATATTAGATGGGAGGACGTGCAAGTGCAGTTGTGGGAAACCTTTGCTATATCACTTACCTTGTTCACATGTGGTTAGTTGTTTAGCAATGTTAAGAAGAACACATTTTGATTATGTCTCTCCCTATTACACGAAGACCAACTACAAATTAAGTTATTCAGTAGAATTTCACCATATCCCCAATAAGGAAGAATGGGGAGAGCATAACCCGAATACAGGCATGATCCCGCTTCTTCCCCCAAATTACCGACGGCGATCTGTGAAAGTTTGTTAGGGATGTTAAGCCCTATAGAACTGGCCCAAGCTAACCAAGAGGGGGGTGAATTGGTATTTTTAAAAAATTTCTTTTCACAAAGAACAAAAATCACATAAACCAAATTCATGCTACGAGAAAAAAAATAAATGCGGAAATAAAAAAGTGTGGAAGCAAGAAAATAATAACACAGAGATTTATAGTGGTTCGGTCAACTTGACCTACGTCCACTCCTTTGAGGCACCCTCCAAGTATTGCACTACAAACGTGACTCTCCTTTAACCCCCACGGCTAGGCGGAGAAGCCCTCACAAAGAACCTCTTTTTTCCACCCCGGCAAGGCAGAGATTCTATCTCCTTTTGCTTTCTCCTGAAGCTGGCAGAGAACCACAACCGGATGCTAACTCCTTACCTCTATCGACTCTTCCATGGACGAGAAACTCTAGACGAAGAAAAAGTAGAGCGATCCTTGCAGCAACCCTTGTGAATCCCCTCACAAGCTCCCCCTCATAAGATCCTCTCTCTCTCCCTCTCTCTCTTTCTCTCCTCAAGGCCTTCTCAGGTCAAGGCAGCAGCACAAAGGTTGTTCAAAACGTTGAACATGAGCTCTTAAATAGAGGAGCTTCAAAGGAGCTCATTAATTGCAAGTTGCCGACAATATCATCCAGGCCGATATGGACATCGGCCTACCCGATTAGTACAAATATCAGAAGATCGGCCAGAGCATCGCCCTGAATACAAATTGGACGATTTAAAATTGGCTTGATCGTCCAGGCCGATCTCACGATCATCCCGGCCAATCAGTTCAAATCAGAGGAAAATCATCCAAAGCATTGCCCTAAATTCGAGCTGGCCGATATTTATCGTCCTGAAGTAACTAAGATTTTTTGAATAAATCGTCCTGGCCGATCCTGCGATCATCCAGGACGATATGATCGTATCAATCATCCTTAATTACTCACTTAATTTTCTGATCAATTAAGACATAATTTGTGAATATCGTCCAAGTCAATCAAAGATCGTCCTGGCCGATGATTTAAAAATACAGTATACCTTAATTGTCTATGACGGCAACTTCTTTCTATTTTGAGCTTATCGTCCTGGCTGATACACGTATCATCCAGGCTGATCTGTTAATGACCGCTTCCTTAATTAAGAATCCTTATTTAGACTTTCTGTTTTAAGCCTTATCGTCTAGGATGATGTAAATATTATCTTGGCCGATATGAGTAAAAACAAAAATTTTAAGTCTCTCAAGTGTGTGTGTGTAGGGTTACTTAGCATCAGTCTCCTTGACCATTATAAATAGACTCAAGAAGAGAAAAATAAAGTACAGACTGACTCAACCTTAGACCTACGCAATCTTGAACTAGCTTTGTCTGTTCGTTCGATCTTCGATTCCTGAAAAGTTAGAAGCAACCAGCAGTCCAAGAGAATCAACAGTGTTTTTCAATCATCATAACATAAGCCATGAAAATAGATTTGCAACAATCTCCCCCTTTTTGATGATGGCAAACACAAGTAGGAAAAACTCAAAAAAAAATAAAGTTCATTAAAATTTCAAAGTTACAAATACAACAACTTTTCCTACCACAACCTACTCCCCCTTTTGTTATCACAAAAATTGGGTACATAAAGGAAAAAACAACAACATAAACAAAAAAACAAACCAAAAGACAAACTACAGAAAACAGGAAACAAACAACAGAAAATATAGACTAGAAAAATGAGGGACCCTGATCATCAGATGGAGGTGGTGGAGGTGGCTGTTGAAAGTAGCTGGCAAGTGTGGTGAACTGAGCATTGAACCAGGCGATATTCTGGTCATGCTGCTGCTGCTGGTGAGAAATGTAGCTATCAAATCGGGCTAAATCCTCAGTGCGATGCTGCTCCTATGCAGCAATGTAAGCGTCAAAGCGGGTCTCCCATCGATTAAACCTCTCAATCAACTGATCCAACGGTGAGTGCTGGTGGAGAGGAACGGGATCAGGAATGGGAGCAGGAGCGGGAGCGGTAGCCTCCTCCTCTCCAGCCCTCCGAGGTTCCTCATCCCCAAGGTGGAGACGAGTACTGTGAAGGGTACTTAAGGAACTGTTTGAGTAGAAGGGAGTTGGGAGATTAGGTGGAATAGGATACTGAAGTTGGTATTTGGTTTTAAGGACATAGGGTATGATGTGTCCTAAGGCTAGTTTTGGGTTTCCTCTTATGATCTGGATCGCGATTATGGTTAAGTGATCAATGTATCGAAAAATTAAGCCCGTAGTATTGAATTCTCTACGAGCCATGATGTAGAAAGTAGTGAGGGAAAGTAGAGGGGTGATGTGGATTCGGTCCCCGGCTTTTAGAATTATAGAGGTGCGAAGGACATGTTGGATTGTTCTAGCATCTTTGACTAAAGAGCTAGTCTCTCTAACATGAAAAGGTGCATTGGTCTGGCAAAGAAAGTGATTCATCGTGGACCAGTCAAGGTCAGGATCTGAAGCGATTAAGTGCATCTTATCCCCGGTGGTGGATAGCTGTAATAGTTCAACACAGTCCTGATATGTTATTTTGACAAGGCGTTGATTCACATAGGAGGTCAGGGCTGTGAAGGTAGGATTAATGCAAAGGTTTGCGAAGAATTCTTGAAGAAACTCAGTATTAAAGGGGAAAGCAAGAGACAAGATGAAACAAAGGCAGGTGTGAGCGGAAAGATCCATTACCGGGTATGAGATGTGGGGATTGATGATTCTGGAGATAGTTATCCCACACTCTTTGTAACGATGATAGGCAGCTTCATCTTCTGCCTCTCTGAAATGAGGGTCAATCCTAGCCCTCTAAGAACTCCTAGAAGCCTGTTGAATACGTTTTCCACCATCCATATAAAGGAGTTAGCAAGAAAACACAAGAGGAGAAAGGGTGGAAAATGAAAAACCATGGCTGGAACAGCTAGAATTTAAAGAATAGGCCATATAATCCAGGCCAATCGCAGAATCGTCCAGGCCGATATGGCTCAATAATTGCGTACAAGCCGATTGGTCAAAAAGGCGGTCCGATCGTTCGGGCCGATCAGATATCGGCCAGGATGATTAGACACAAGCGATCGTCCCGAGAAGTCAGGCTAGACGACCGTTTAAAAGCTAGATCGTCCGGATCGATTAGGTGTATCATCTAGGACGATGCATAATAATTGATCGTACCGGCCAAAGTTAAAATGTTTTAAATATGTGCCACGTGTATCGTTCAGGACGAACAGTGGATCGGCCAGGATGATTGTCCAATAATGGATCGTCCGGGGCCGATTTTAAAGATTCAAATGTGCTGACACGTGGATCGTCCGGGACGATCCAGTGTATCGGCCAGGACGATGCACATAAAATGCATCGGCCAGATGAAATATTCTATTGGCCAGGACTATCATCATGATTGCAATAGAGTTCGATCAGATCATCTAGGACGATATAAGATCATCCAGGATGATGAGTTATAGCAAGCACAAAAAAGATCAGCAGATGGAAATTTAAAAAGATTTTGCCCTATCATCTTGGATGATAAAAGTATCGGCCAGGACGATGTGACTAGAAATTGAAATCAAGGAAAAGATGGTGTTGATTAAGGCCCTCAAAAAATAAAACAACATAAAACAGACAAAAAACACATTAATAGAAAGCTAAACACAACTAAAATCAGAAAAAAAACGAATATTTTTGAATTTTAATTTTTCTAATTTTTTTGTTTTATCAAGGCATCATATGAGAAGTTTTCAAAAAATTAAACTTTAGAGTGTCACAATATCAAGGAGTTTAGCTAATCCTAATCAGACAAAGGTAGAATATCCGATTCTGTTAACCCTAGATCAGACGTTCTTTATGGTATAAATTTTCTTTTGAAAAACAAAAAGCTTAACTAAGAATAAATCAAATTGGGCAAAAAAAGAAGATCCAATCAAAACTTGTTTACAAAGAAAAAAATTTATAAATAATAAAATAAAGTACTTTTTCTCAATCATGGAATTTGAATTCAAGCCTTTGAAATCATCAAATAATCAATGAGTTCTCTAAGTTTTAAAAGTTTTGAAAAGAGAGGATAGCTTGCTTTTTAGTGGGCTCATTTTATGCCTCTTGAATCTTTTGACTGACTCTTTGAGCATCTTTGGAGTTTTGATACATAATTATGTGTGTGTGTGTGTATATATATATATATATATATTCGATTTGGCGTCATTTGCCTCTTTCATTTTTAATTTTTGCAAGCTAAAAGCTCTTTAACAAAAACCCTTAAAAAAGACCCTTAGTTGTGAGTATATCCTACAAATATTAGAGAAAAAGAGCTCTCTCTCTCTCTAACATAGGGAAGAACAAGTCACAAAATAAAATCAAAGTCATGTGATGAAAGCAATGGCAAGATTTTAAATAACTTGAAAGATACAAAAGAACTTTGGATATTATGCACAAGATAGATTTTTTGTAGCAAGATAAAAAGAATCTTAGTTTCAAAAACCTTTGGCTAAAATGAGTTAGACTTTTGTTTAGGGAAGAAAATCATACCACTAAATAAGGTCCAAAGGAGGGAAACCATCAATGGTGTTTCTCCCTTTAACCAATTTTAGAAAAGCTAAACACTATCTTCAAAACTCCAAAATCTAAAATCTTGCAAAGATTCAACATATGAAAAGCTAATTTAAAAAGCAAAGTGAAAACAAATCACATTAAAACACAAACAAAGCAGAAATAAAACACACTGAGACAAAACACATTTCAAGAATTTATTGAAGCAGCAGGTTTAAGCATTTATGAGCTGCGAGCCTATATATGTCCAATTATCCTATGCTCCCACAAGGTCTTTGATGAGAGCACTCCTGCAAAAATCAACAACAGTCAGATTTAGGAACCCAGACAGGTTTGGGTCCCTTTTTAGGAAAAGTAGAATGCAATGCATGTATGTTATGTTGTGAATCGTGCATCTTAGGTCTCCACACCCAATGTGTACTATGGTGAACGGTGCAAGTGTGTGAGATGTGTCCTAGCATGCCACATGAAAAACATCTAACTCCAGGAAAAGGGTTTCTTAAATAGTTTAAGTTATAATGCCTCTTCCTAGGTTCTGGCTTAGGATTAAAAGTAGATATCATCCAATTTTTCTTACATGTATCCAAATCATTTTGAATTCTCAAGTTAGTTCTTTTTAATGCATCATTATCAATCCTCAAATTTTTCTCAATCTCTTTAGATTTCTTAAGATCAAATTTAAGTGAGGTGTGTGAAACTTTTAATGCATTATTTTCATCAATTAATTCCAAATGTTTTTTATTTAAATCATCAAATTCATCAAGAAGAGCCATGTGATTTGAATTAATCGTTGAATGATCATTAAGAATGACTTCAAACTCTTTTTGCAAATTTGAAAGTTCTAATTTTAGGCTTGCATGTGTTTTCTTGAGTTTTTTATATGATGCATGTATTTTCTCACAAATCTCAAACAATTTATCATAGGTTGGTTTACATACCTCTTCCTCATCACTTTTATCTTCTCCCATTAAATACAAGTTTGTTATTTCATTCTCAGGTTCAGTTTCAGATGAATTAGTTACAGATTCCGCCCAGAACGCATTTTGGATTCTCTTCTTGAACTTAGGTTTCTCCTCAATCTTTTCCTTGCTTGTTTTATCTTGAAGTGTCGGGCAATCAGTTCTCACATGTCCTGGTTTCCTGCATTCATAGCAAACAACATCAGAAGATCCTTTAGAATTTTTATGATCCCTACCTTTTCTCCAATGATGCTTTTGTTTCTTCCTTAGAAAACTTTTGAATTGCCTTGTGATGAAGGCAACTTCATCGCTTTCAGATCCGGAAGTTTTAGAATATGATTTGTGCGCCTTCAATGCAATTATTTTCTCCTTCTTCTTCTCACTTGCATCAAGATTTCTTTGATTCACCCATTGCTCGTAAGTAATGAGTGATCCAAGTAAGTTATCAATAGATTAAGTGTTCAAATCCTTAGATTCAGTGATTGTAGTGATTTTAGCATCATATGACGAAGGCAAGCATCTCAAAATCTTGTTTACTTTTTTATAGTTTGAAAGTTCTTTTCCTAGTGCATGCAGTGAAGTAACAATCTGAGTAAACCTAGTGTACATGTCAAAAATCGATCCATGAGGTTTCATACAAAAAAGTTCGTAGTCATGCAAGAGAATGTTCAAACATGATTGTTTAACCTCATTAGTGCCTTCATATGTGATACATAATTTATCCCAAATTTCTTTACCAGTTTTGCAAGTGAAGACTGTTGACCTCATTTTTGTATGAGATCACTTGGACTACTCTTGATCCTAAATCAATTTAATTTCCAAATTAATTTAAATTTTAGGATCCTCCTAGAATCCTGACCCTAGGATCTATGCTAGGATTCTTCTAGAGCTTAGATCCTAGGAGCTACTCTAGATCCTAAACTTCTTCTAGATTCCAAGTTCTAGGAATTTCTTAGCCTATAGGATTCTTCTAGATCCCTAATTTTAAGTTTTATTCAGACCTTAGGATCTACCTAGATCTTAGGTCAATCAAGCCAAATCCAAGGTCCAAAGATTTTGTTCCTAAAGGCCTTTTTTGTTGAAATTTCAAACACTTTAAAACCCAGTTAAATGACCTCCGATTCAGAGTCTATCTGTTGCATACTGATGGGACATGTCTTGGAGGCAATCCTCTAAATTTGAGCCCATTCTGAGGTCTCTAATCACAGAAACTTAATCAAAATCCATAGGCTGTAAAACCTTCAAATATTTACAGCCCATGCCACTGGACCTATCACTTTGAAGATTCTGACTTTAGAGCCTTCACCAAAGCCTCTAGTCACTTCCAGACCTTTAATCTTGATATGTTGAACATTAAATTATATTTTTCTGGACCCACTTTGACCCCCAGTTGACCAAGGGTCAAAATGACCAAAATACCCCTATGGGGCTCAAATGGTGATTTCAAACCAAATGAACTCCGAATTGAACGCAACCACCTCCAGTAAGTTTCAAATGTCATTTCAAATCTATTGGTCTCATTCCCAGGCCTTGGGTCAACCTGGTTGACCAAGTCAACCTAGTTGACCCAAATGGCCCTTTAAGGGTCCAAATAGGTGTTTTTGACCTAAATGACCTATTTAAGCTATGGAACTACTTTCATTGATTTTAAAAAGTCATTTCAAACCTGTTGAGCCTGATCTTGGACCCTGAGTCTAGCCGGTTGATCAAGTCAACCAATTTTGGCTTAAGGGCCCATTAAGCCCTTTTGACTCAATTGACCCATTTAAACCATGGAATCACTTCTACCAGACTCCAAATATTGCATCAAACCTGTCCAGACCAGACTCACACCTTGGTTCAATCTGGTTGACCCAGTCAACCTAGGTTGACCAAAATTAACCCTTAAGCCCTTTCATTTTAAATTAAATTCCAAATGCATATAAATCTTGGGCAAATCCTATCCAAGGTATTTTAATTAATCCCTCAAGTGGCCCTAGCTGCCACCTCACCTATTGTTGACCCATTGACTGGTCAACATAGTCAACAAATCCCTTTAAGAGGCTTAAATGTCCCAAATGGCTTGACCCAAGCTAGCCCACTCCCCACCATTCCATTCCAGCAATTCTAAAATATTCCTCACCTGCCACCTCAGCATCCCTGGACCCATTGACTGGTCAAACAGTCAATGGGTTGTCAAATAAACCCTTTTAGAGCCTTAATTAGTCCCTTAAAATTAACCCCCCTAATCTAAATCCCTCCAGCAGTTTGAACATGCTCTAGAAGCTTCCTAGGACTAACTCCAGCCCTTTGATCCTGATCAAACAGCCCTTATCACTCCCATGTGCTCATAAGGGACAAAATACCCTTTCCAACAAGGATGTCCTCCCATGTCCTTGGCTGCTGCTCCCACCAACTCCCTGGATAGGTGGTATTCATCTGGAAGCCTATCCAGTAGATCTCAACCCTTAATTCAATCTGGAAGGGATTGAATAGGGCAAAAGGCTCAAATGAAGCCTCATTGCAACCCTATCATTCTCTCTCAACTCCCAGCCTCTCAAGCCAAGGTCTCTGTTCCATTGAGCTCCCTAGAGACTCCTACCTACCTCCCCGATCAAATCCTGCCGGTCAAAGCCTTTCTCCGGCGAGATCCCGGCGACCCTAGCCTAAATCCGTTCAAGAGGAGCTAGCAATTGATCCAGGAGTTTTTGAGCTGTGGACTCTTCTACAAAAAGGAGCGTGGACAGTCTACAAGTGCAACAATCCCGTAAATGGCCCAAACCATCCATTGAATCGCTGTAAATCTCAAAACCTAGTTTAAGACACCTAGTTTAAATAGATTTTAGTTCAATGCATATTTGGCTACAATATTATATCCCCATTATTTCTGTTCACCTAAGGCATCTAGGGTTAAAATTTCAAATGATTTAATGCATCGGATTGAGAGAACGAGCCAAAAAACCGATCCTGGGGCATTTTCGCAGCCTAGTCCAAGTGCGTGTCTTCTGGACCGTTGATCGTTTGATCAACGATCTAGATTTGGCTTTTCCGCGGTCAGTTACGACTGTGTATTTGATCTAACGCTTGGATGACGGTCTACCGATATCTTGACCGTTAGTTCGAAAATGCGGGATCAAATGGTGGTCGTCTGATCATTCTCTGTTAAATCGAATCGCGTGAATCAATCCTGCCCGTTGATTCTTTTATACGGGTGATCGAGCGGTGGATAATCCGAGCTGACTCGAATTAGTGAAACCGCATCCGCGGTTAATCATCACCCGATGATCGCATCATTGGCCCGCCAGCCTCCGCGTTTTTAACTCCGCGAACCAGAACGCGCCGCGTGTCCCGCCAGCCGCCGTTTCTGGTTTGGCCGAATCAGAGAACTCCACGTGTGCAGCCCGCCGCCAGTTTTTTTAAAAAAATGGTTTAAATTAGTTTTAAATCATTTTTAAATTCAAATTTCTTTTAAAAATAATAAAAAATTAATTTTAATTAATATAAAAAATACTTTATACAATAAAATTATCATAAAATTAATTATTATATTTTAAAATTAATATCAATATAAAATATTACTTTTATATTAAATTAGTTAAGTATTAAATATTATGTATTTTAAAATTAGTATTTATTTATATATAATTAAGTATTTTTGAGGTAATTAAATATTATGTTTTAAGTTTTAAAATATTTTAAAATTTCAGAAATAGTATTAATGTATTGAATTTTAAATTAATTTTGATTGTGTATATATCTATATATATATATATATATATATACTTTAATTTGAAATTAAATCAATTCAAGATATATGTTATATTTTAAATAATTTTCAGTCAAAATTAAGTTCAAATATCTTTTAAAATTCTAATAATTCAAAATTTCAGAATTATTTGTGACCTAATTTAACTTGATTTATTAATTATTTTAATTATTAATTAATTTTAAGTTAATTAATCTTAAACTTTAAAAATTCAAATTAAATTCATTCTAAATCAGAAATATTTAAGTAATATGCCAAAACTTTTGAAATCCTAAGTACTTTAAATTAAAGTTAATTTTAAAATTTAATTATTCATTTACTTGAATTATTTAATTATCTTTAATATTTAATTAATATTATATTAATTATTTTGAAAATTAAAAATTATTTTCGTAATAACTTTGAAAATCAGTGGATCTCCATGTTCTTTAAAATTTATTCTAATGATATTTTTAATTATTTTATTTTAAAATATATATTTACATATATAGGTTTAAATATATTAATATATTTTCAAATATATTTTAAAACATATATATATATTTAAATCTTATAAGTTTGAGAGATCGCTTTGAAATTTTAAGCATAGATTAAATGTTTGAATAAAAGTCATTGGGGATTAATTAGTGAGTGATTATCTTCTAATCATTTCACTAATTAAAATTAATCGCTTTAATTAATGTTAATTCTTCATGCTTAGGTTGTGCACACACCATTTAGCCTAGGCTCTCCTAGTTTTAAGGACTTGATTGTTGTTGTGTGTATATTCATGCTTTGTTTAAGGGTTAGTCAAGACTTTGATTCAAACCCACACAATTTAGTGACATAATTAAGGACAATAATTAAGGACATGTGTTTAGAGAACTTAGAATATTTCCGATGATTGGGATTCACTTCCACTTGAGTTGAAACTTCAAACACTTAAACTTAGTGACATGTACAGTCACTAGGAAAATTTTCACTGAATTTGGAAATCATTAAGGCCCATAATTATTTTTCCTAAGTTTAAGCCTTAATTAAGTATTAAAACCTACCAGAAAATGTAATAAATCCATTTTAAATCTAAAAATTATGTTTAACCCCTCTAACTTACCATAATTAAACCCTTAACCAATGAAAATTAAAATCCAATTGATTTGAAAGTAAATTAAACCTTAATTGAATTTTAAGCAAAATTGAATATTTAATTAATATAATTAATTAATAATAATTAAAAATTCCAAAATTTTCCCAAACACTTTGGAATCTCTCCTTAGGTCATTCCTGACCTTTGGAGCTGATTTCAAGGAGTGGGGATCTTATTTGGAGTAAAATCACAAAAATGCCCTCTAATTAAGTAATTTCAAGAAATTCAATAATCACCCAAACTTCAAACCTTCATAACTAATTCAAGAAAAACCCAAATCGCCTAAACTCACTTGCATTCAACTCCTAATAAGCTCTAATATTTATTAAAAATATTAAATTCCATAAATCTATAATATTTCAAAAAGTCAACAAATTGGTCAAACCATAGTTAAAATCTAGTTCAAAACTTCAAACCTTCATAATAAAATGCAAAAAAATCCGATTTCAACGTACTTACTGTCTAACTGATCGTAGTAAGGTCTAGTATTTTAATAAATTACAAACATTTCAGAATTTGAGCTTAATAAAAAATTTAACTTTTGACCCTTTAATTAAATGATTAAAATATTCAAAAAATTCATAAAACTCAAAATTACTTTGAAACTCCAGAAAATGTTAACTTAATGTTTAAAATATTCAACAAACCTTTTAAAACACAACAACCATCCTAAAGATGAAGTTTATTGGCTGGACTACTCCGAGTTGCGGGGCTAAGGGTCCTAAGGTGGTTCCTCGAGCCTGGTGGCACAACGCCACGAATGAATTCCAAGGGGTGTTAAACCTTAAAAATAGATTAATTATTAATTATCTAACCTTTTAAAACTTCTAATTTAACTACATTAATTTGGTTTATCGGCTGGACTACTCCGGGCTGCGGGGCTAAGTGTCCTAAGTAGGCTGGTTCCTCGAGCCTGGTGGCACAACGCCACGAATCGATTAATGGCAAACTTAAATTAATCAATTTTAAAAATCAGTAACCAAACATTTCTAATAAAATTCATTAATTCTTAAGCCTTAATCAACCTAAAATCTTTAATTATACCGGATACCACTGGGTAACCCAGGCCTACGAGGCTATTAACTTAGCCCCAAGGAAGGTGAAATAAACTTCACGGCCTCGGTGTGAAAGAAAGGTGATATCCAACAAATAACTAAATGAATCTTAAAATTAACCTGAAACCATTAATACTTGAATTCAAACTTAAATCCCTTTAATCTTTCAACAAATCGAACCTTAGATAACTTTAACTAATAATCCTAATTAGGACACATCAAAACCACATGACCTACCTCACATACTTTAGATGGTTTGCTAGGATCACCGACTCTAGTTTTAGGATAGGCCGGTATTTTACTTTTTGCAGTTGTGTGCCGAGTTTTTGAGTTTTTACTACATGATGTTTGCTAGTGTAGAATTGATGTGTTTATTTACTTATTTCTTGCATTCTGTAATTGATTGTACGTTAGATTTACCCCTAGGTTAGGAGCGAATTATACTTGTGCAATCTTATGCAGGTGGCCATGCTCATACAAGGAGCTAAAATTAAAGGGGCCAGTTAATAAAAAATGTATAAATACTCTTTGCACAGGTATCTACCGCGCTTAAGACCCCCTTTGAATAAAAAGAGCATGGCCAAGTGTGGCTAAAAAAATTGCATTTCAATTTTTCATATTTTAACTGCTTGGGAATATATACAACTGTTAATTATTAGGATAACCTTGCAGGATCGAGTCTAGATTTTCTTATTTCTCTCAATGTAAATTTAATTCAGTTAAGGTTGTAATTCTTTAAAATGATTTGAGATTGGGATATGAATATCCAATTTGAATTCCAAAGAGGTGAAGACATCCCTAAAGGGGAGAGTCTTCTTCCATTTGGAAGTCAAATTAGGATACTTTGCAAATATCCAAAGAGGAAAGAAAACACCTCGATCAAGGGGGAGTTTCTTTCCATTTGGATATCCTGAACCGACGAATCAAGATGTTTGTGAGAAGATGAAGGATTGGACAACAAGAAGAATCCCAAATCTCAAAATCATTTGATTTAGGATTAGAAATCCGGGTTGTAGTCAGTGGTGCCAGGCCACTTTAATTTCTTGTAATTTTTTAGATGTAATAATAAGTGGCACTTGCCATATGGACATTCAATTTGATATATTTAACTTAATTGATTTATTTAATTGATTTCTCATTAGAACTCCTGCTTTTCTAGTCTTTTTACTTGCATGTCGCATTCGATTTGACCTGGAATTTGAATTTAGGCTCTTAGGGGTCTGTCAAAAAATTCTTCTACTTTAATTAAATAAAATTTTTTAAGATAAGATAGAAACTCTAAACGGTCCTAAGAAGTAAGCTCAGACTCGTCGAGGGTTTTTCATGCATTCATATTGTACTTTCTCAACCTTGTTAGGCATCTCCCCGCCTGCGGGTTCTGGCAAACCACGGCCTATGAGGGTGTCGATCCGTCAAGGCGATTTTATGCAATCTCTAGGGAAAAATCTATTTTCTAAGCCAAAATTTTAAACTGCTACATACAAATTTTGCACTCAATCGAGTCAATTAGCATGCATCGCATTAGTAACAAATTTAAAAGAGTCTAATATTTAATTGCATTACTTAGATATCAAATACCCGACATAAGTTAAAGGGGTCAATTAAGGATCCGCTCTAGATGTCGACCCCGTTCATTTATACTTTTCTAATTAACGTCCCTATCACTCTACAAACTGACCAGACTCATATTTTAAAATCATTTAGGTGATTTAGCTGGCTCCCCAATCCAGGCCGGGGTAAGACCAGATTCGCATTGCACTAGCTAGGTTCGGGGTGCTAACTTTTAGTGCCTAATTTAGACTTAGGTTCTGAGGCTGGCTCGGGCCATAAGACCTCAACTTTCGGGAATTGAATCCCAAATTTCTAATAAAATTAACCATTCAAACTAAATATCACTTTCAATCAAATACAAGCCCAACATCTAGGATAGGCTGGGGCATTTCTGAATTGTTTCAGAATCTCAAGTGCCTCCTATCTTTTTTCCTTTGACTTTAGAAATAAGTGTTCAACATTGAACCAATCCCTATTGAAAATTCCTACCCTTTTTTTCCTTTGATATCGATCTTTGAAAATCTAAATAAAATTTACACCGCTATTTTAATCGAGAGTTTTTCATAAGAAATTCTGATTTCCTATGATGTAATTAACTACGAGGGCTTGCGCTCGTAGGAGATTTAGAAACCCAGAATTGATTTTCAAAACCAATTTTTTAAAAACTCTAATTAATTCTCTTTGGGAAATTTAAAACTTTGAAATTCGAACCCATTAGGGAACGATATGTTCGTCTTTCGAGGCGATATATTGTTCATAATAAAGTGTTCAATTTCAAAATTCCAAAATTTAATATTCCCAAAGAAAATTAATATATTTTCAAAACTATATATAACTAAATATTTTTTTTTTAATCAAAACAAAAATGGTGACTCCACTGGGGATCTATCTTACTCTCCATCTTTAATAGCGGTATGAATTTTATTGAATCGATAGTCTTAACTACCCTTCTCTCCGTTGGTCCCTCTCCCATTTCTTCCTTGAGAGAGTGTGGCCAACTCAATTAACACATGTGTAATGAGAGGTGAGTGTAGGAAGCCTTCCTCTAGTTTAGGCTTGGACATTTTGCTTCCAACTTGGTTGGTAGAGCGAAAGAATTAAGCCTATCCCTTTCTAAACTTTTCTATAAATGTTAGAAACTAGTATGCTTGGATTACTAGTGGCATGCTGAGTTCTATAACTTATAAAAAATTTCCTCAATTTTCAAAATCTAAATTCTCAGTCTTTTAGTAGAGTTTTAATCCTTCCAACGTCTAGATAATTACGTTGTATTGTTGTATATCAAATTTTAACAATCTCAATTCAATATATATACGATCAAGTGTAGCATTCACTTTTAAGATTCATCTTAAAATTCAATTATACCGGTAGAATTAAGCTATAACATTTCATTCTTAGTATGCTGACTAAAATGAAAGAGTCAAGTAGATTCCAAATAAATTTCCCCTAATTAATGTGGACCTTCTGTTGAATGAAAATTCAACACCTCGAGTCCCAAAAATAAGGGGAGATGCTGCCTGATTTTTGAGTTTTCAAATCTCTCTCTAAAATCATTTCAAATCGATTATCGTTGTTATATGTTCTTCTATGACAATCATCGTAGTTAACATATACAACTAACCTTTGAACTCTATCCGGTACAAGTTTGTCATTAACATTTCATCCCTTAAAGATTGAAATAGTTAGGCCTTCTTATTGATTTTCCCGACATTCATTTGTGAACCTTTTGTTGAATGAAAATTCAACATATTGAGTTCCAAAAATAAGGGGAAATGCTGCCGGATTTTTGAATTTCTAAATCTCTATCTTTAAAATCAAATTCAAACATCTTATCCAAATTCATCCAAATCAAATTCAGATTATCGTTGTTATATATTTTCTTACAAAATCCTTTTGTAGTTGAATATATACAACGACAATTCAAACTCTATTTCAATCAAAATCAAACTCTATATTCTATTATTTTATACCGTGTTATAGCTCTTATAACCCGATATATATGATAAAATATAAATTTATTTTCATAGTTCAAATTCAAGTTTCTAATTCAAATCTTCTCCTTTCCAATTCTCAGACAATCAAATTAACTGCAATGGCTGGCAAACTACTGTTTTTAATGGATCGTGATTTACTGATTGAAGAATTAGTTTACAAAAACTCGATTCAGTTTGGGATAGGGTTTAAGTTCCTTAGACTGGTGATGAATGGAAATACCTTGGTGGACCTTGCTGTCGAGGGAGAGAAAGATGCCCCTGTAGTTCAATTAGCCATAGGAGCCGGGAACGATGCCCCTCCTAGTCTGTGGTCAGCGTTAGATATCGCTAATGCACCCAAAGAATTTCTTGAAGATGCAAAGAAACTGGAAGCTGCCGCTGCAGGCAAGATAGTGTTTGAGAGAGGTTCTTCTAGTTCTGAAACTCTATATGGAAGTAAGAATTCCAAGAAGAATTATCTGAGAAGATTAAGAATGAAAATCACCAAGACCAAGAAGGTGGCCGAGCGGAAGGCCTTGAGTAAAGTCAACCTCGAGGCTGCCGAGGAGCTGTCAATCCCTACCTCTTCTCCACTCCTTAAAGGGAGTCGTTTTCACCCCCTCGCAGCTGCTGCAGGGGAGGAGAGAGTTACTTGGATAGCTAGCACTCCGCCTAGCCCAGTAGACTATTCTGTTAAAAGAACCCCGAAGGAGAAGCAAGTTCTGAAAGCTAGAATGCTTAGAAATATCATCCATACTTGCGCTGCTCAAGTAGGGCAAACGAAGGAACAATATGTGAAACACTTGAAGGGAGTGATTTCACACAAACTTGAGAAAGAAGTTCTGAAGGAAGAAAAATCTGAAGCCAAGAACTTGACTCCTCAACCAGTGAGGAAGAACAAGAAATTTGTCAAACAACCTGTATCTTCAGTCTTGGTAGATGGATACCACTGGGTGCCTCGCCTCCCGTCTGCAAAGACGGAGGAGATAGTATTAACCGGGTCTGGCCAGAGTCGCTCTTTTAGTGGTAGACCACCGACCCCACCTTCAAAACTGTCAAAGCTGGCCCCAGTGATAGCGAAATCTAAAGAAGTCTTTAAAGAGCTGAAACCAGTTGATGTTAAGGGCAAGAGGCCCATGTCGCCAGAAGAATCATGTGCAAGAAGGAAGTTCAGTAGATGTATTGGAATTCAATTCAGGGAACCTCAAATTCAGATACCAGTTGAACTCCCTAGACTCCCAGTTCAGGGAAGTGAGGACTCTATTCGTGTTGATGTTGGAGCCCCAGTTGTTCAAGCCCCTCCATCACCAATTAAGATGGATGTCCCTCACCCTACTGAAAATGTCACCCTTGCGACTACCGACCTCGGGACAGTCGGAGGGGAGGAGACGACCCAAGATCCTGATCAAGAGATGTTAGATCAGCTAATTAGTAAAGAAATCACTGAAGAAGATGTCAAGATTAGCAATATTTTTGATAAGTTAGATGTTAAAGAATATGATAAAGTGATGAGTTATGATGGATATTTACCCATTTATACTGAAGCAATAGATGGGAGGCCAGTCGAAGAAGTGGTATAAGAAATCAGAGATATCCTTAAGAAGAAGGCTATTGATGAATTCAATCCGGATGAAGATGACTTGTTAGTTGAGGAGGAGCCAATAGCGGACATCCATATGGTTGAAACTCATGCGTTAGCTAAAGATGCTGAGCCTTCTAAGCACCACTCCAAAAAGGAGGAAGAGTCAGCAGTAGTCGACTCAGATTCAGACAGTTCTGTCAGATTGAAAGAAAAGGATGAATATATTAAAAATATTGAAAGAAAAGTTGAGGAGATGATGATTAGAGTTGAACAGATGCAGAGTCAGCTTTTGCAATCACAGGAGTTCAAACCCGAGCAGTTGCAGCCCACAGTGCATACAATGGGCGAGCACAGCAGGAAAGCTGATTCAAATCCCAAACTCCCAGAAGTTACTTCTTAGGTGCCTCCACCAGAAAAAGATATCCGTCAGATGATTGAGACCCAGGTAAGGGAGGCCTTAGCCCATTCATAAAGAACTGTATCTATTCCAAAGGGTAGACCCTACCCCGAGGAATATGATTTGGTTCCTTATCCCAAGGGTTTTGTGCCACCTTTTTTCAAAATTTTTAGCGGCTTAGAAAACCCAAGATAACATCTGGCCCATTTTCGAGCAAGCTGTTGCAATGTAGGAGGGTCGGATGCTCTACTCTTTCGTCAGTTCGTGAGTAGTTTGTCTGGTATTGCTTTTGAGTGGTACGCAGATCTACCAAATGGTTCAGTAAAAACTTTCACAAAGCTCGAGGGTCTCTTTCTAAAGAGATTCTCAGGAGCTCAACAATGTGTAACCGTTGGTGATCTCGTCATCGAAAAGCAAAAACCGGGCGAGTCTTTAGTCGACTACATCTTGAGGTGGCGAAACCTCTCGATGAAACGTGAACCCCAACTACAAGAGCAACATGCAGTGGAAATTCTTCTAAAGAATATCCACTGGCCTATTGCTTTTCTGTTAAAGGGATTTACAATTAAAACCTTCGAAAAACTTCTTAACAAAGCTAGTAATCTACAAGAAGAGGCTCCCAAAATGTCATTCTTGAAGGATTCTACTGAAGATAAGAAAGTTAGTAAACCATTGAAGTCCTTTGAAAAGAGAACAGTAATGGTTTCAGCAGTCGACAAGGGGAAGAAACCGATTAATATTCAATCAAGTAATCCTACTGTTCAGCAGACTCAGAAACCTCAACCGTTTCAGGTAACTTCTCAACCTACTAGAGGATATCACCGGCCCACTTTTGAAGAGAGATTGGCTCGTCCGTATCCATTCAAAAGGGAGTCGGTGAAGAAAATTTTTAAGAGCCTTTTAAAGAAGCCAGATTTTCGATTGCCGGAGGCCAAGAAGCCGGAAGAGGTAAATAAAAAGGATGACCCGACCTTTTGCCCCTACCATCGCATGTTGGGCCACACAATCGAAGATTGCATACCCTTTAAGGACTGGCTCGATTGGAATTTTCGTCAAGGTAATATTATAATTCCAAAGGAGTACTTAGTCAATCCGGATCAAGGATCTGTCAAATTTATCTCAGGTATTAATTCTAATCTTTCTTTATCCATTGAAGATGGCTGGGATATAGCACTATCCCGGGCATTTAAAAAGTCAATTAACCAATCTTTTCATCTTTCTCAACAGTTACCGACGAGAGCCCATTGCCCGATCTAGGAGGTTGAGCTGGAGGCATCGCAGGAGGATGTTGGGACGATTTTCTCTCCAGTAGTCGTAGGAACTACTGTTTCAAATAAAAATGAAAAGAGTGAACCTTTTGTAGAGAGTAAATTTGTTGATGAGAGATTTGTACAAGTGGTGGATGGTGGCTCAAAACTATTAGCCCCATTAAAGTTATATGACTTTTACTTTGCCCCATCAAAGGTAAAGGGTCAAAAGTTGAATAAAAAGAAAGATCCTTCTGCAAATGTTTTGATGATTAGCATTGAGAATGAAATTTTAAATGACTCTTCCATTGAAAATAATCCGGAGCCAGCTTAGGTCAATCAAGAAGTTCAAAAACTCAGCTCTCCAGATTTGACCCTTCAAGGGGAAGATAAATTTGATGTCGTATCAGAAGGCGGTACCCCTGAAATTAACTTTCAAGGGTGTCCTGTTGTGATAGAATTTTCAGATTCAGATTCCAATTCAGAAAATGACAATCAACCGCCTAAGGAGAGCGTAGACCTCCCCGTAGACTGTCCTTCCGATGAAATCGTGCAAGTACAACTACGAGATGGCAAGGTTTTACCCCCTAGGCTTCCCCCACAGGAAAAGAGAAAACAAGTTGTTTCCACTGATCCAATTCAAGTCTCTACTCAACAATCACACTCTCCTTCAATCCACCGGGTTCTGATGTTAATGTTCCAAGTGTTGATTACAACGTCTTAGCTCACCTTAAAAGTTGCCTGCTAAGTTGAGCATCTACGATGCCCTCATCCTTTCAAAAGAGATGAGGGAGACTTTAATTAAAGCACTTCTCGACCCCGAGATTTGCTTAGCTCAACTCGCTGCAACTTCTAAGGAGGAAGCTTTGTACTTCAAAGAAATCCCAGGAGTTACCTTCTCCGATGAAGATCTACTCCTTGGAACTGCCGATCATAATCGCCTACTTTACATCACTGTAAATGTGGATAAGTTCAAATTATCAAGAGTTCTTGTTGATCCGGGTGCATCGGTCAACGTGATGAACATAAAGACTCTCGCATACCTTAGAATTGATACTAGCAAGCTCTCAACCGATAAGTTAGTGCTTCGCGGGTTCAACGAAAAAGGTGAGAAGGCTTTAGGTTTGATCACACTTCTTCTAGAGATAGGAGAGTTGAAAACTGAAGCGAAATTTCATATAATTGATTCGGCTACGTCCTTTAATGCGCTCCTAGGTAGGCCTTGGATCCATGAGTATAGGATGGTTCCTTCCACCCTACATCAATGCATCAAGTACCAACAAGATGGCATTGAGTTTGAAATCAAGGGTGATTTGCAACCATTCTCTATTCATGAGATCGGGATCTACGAGGATGCTGCATATTATGTTCCCAAAGGTTTTACTACAAAATCTAAGGTAGAGATCAATGTTAAGGAAGAAAAGAAAGAAGAAAGAGAATCATAGTTCAAAAGCAATTCAAGAGCTGAGAAAAGAAAAAATCAAGAGCACAAAAGAACAAAATTCAAGTAGTGAAGACGACGTCGAGCGCGTAGTCTTTAGGCCTCCAAACAATTTGCCTCAAAGAGGTGGGAGGATGGCACAAAGAGCACGTGGTCGAGGCCGTGTTTCAACTGAAAGAAGGAATACCCCGATGTATATCGAACTTGAATCAAGTTCCGATGAAGAATCAAGAAAGAGGGGTGACAGAATTGCTTTTGACTGCAAGAAATCTAATCTTCCTCCTAAGTTTGATCTCACTTTAGATTCAGATAGTGATCAAGAGGGTAACAATCCTAAAACTCAAAGTGATGAGCCTGAATCGAGTATGTATGAAAAGCTTAATAGGGTAGTTAAATCCTTAGCCTTAACCCCACTGTCCGCTGACAGAGTCTCAGGGTTAGTAACTAAGGATTCCCCTAACTTAGATGGAGAAGTAAGAAAAGTCCAGAGGTTCTTTCCTGGCACCTCCTCTTTGAGGAATGAAGGTGATGTAATCCTTGAAGAGGCAGATTTCAACGAATTAATAGAATTACCTTTCGGCTACTTTCCTCTTGGTTTTAAAGCTCTTATCTCTAAAGGTTTTGCTCCGAGTCAATGGACTAAGGGTCAAGCTAGATACCACCAAAATATTTGGAATTCCAAATTCAATAAAAATTGGACGAGTGGTATCGGTTTTGGTTCTGTTAGTTCATTTGACGATGATGAATATTGCTTGATGATAACCATCCATCTCGAATCTGAAAGTGTCCCTACTGAAGTCGTCGATTCGCTCGACAGACTTTGTTTGGAGACCTTAGATGATTCAGATGAAGTTCAAATTCGGGATGCACCCCCTGAATTTGAAGAAGAAATTAAATCGACAGTTGATGAACTTAAAGAAATTAACCTTGGAACAGAGGATGACCCTCACCCCACATTCATAAGTTCTTTGTTGAGTGAGGACGAGTCTAAGGATCTAATTCAACTTCTATTCGAGTTTAAGGACTGTTTCGCTTGGACATACGACGAGATGCCGGACTTGTCCGCCGATATAGCAGTTCATAAACTTGGAATCCGATATGATGCCATTCCCGTCAAACAAGCTCCACGACGCATGCGTCTGGAGATTGAACAATAAGTCATTTCTGAAGTTAAGAAATTAGCCAAAGCCGGATTTATCCGGGAGGAGCAATATCCTTCTTGGGTAGCCAGCGTTGTGCCCGTTCGAAAGAAAAATGGTCAAATCCGGGTCTGTGTTGACTATAGAGACCTGAATAAGGCATGTCCTAAGGATGAATTTCCTTTGCCAATTCCATAACTAATGGTGGACATCGCCTCCTCGCATGTTGTTTTCTCCTTTATGGATGGCTCGTCTGGTTATAATCAAATCAGGATGGCCCCAAAGATGAGAGAAACACTGCATTCAGAAGTCCTATAGGGATCTTTTGTTATAAAGTGATGCCATTTGGCCTTAAAAATGTTGGTGCAACCTACCAGCGGGCTATGACTCAAATCTTTGACGACTTAATCCACAATCAAGTCGAATGTTACATCGACGATTTAGTTGTCAAGAGTAAAGTTAAAGAGGCTCATCTTTATGACTTAAGAATTGTCTTCGAGCGGTTGCGTCGCTACGACCTTAAGATGAATCCTTTGAAGTACGCATTTGGTGTCGCGTCAGGGAAATTTCTAGGTTTCGTAGTAAGGCACCGTGGAATTGAAATTGATCCTGCTAAAATCGAAGCTATCTTAAATATGCCGCCTCCTAGGAGTCTTACTCAACTAAGATCTCTTCAAGGTAGACTGGCGTATATAAGAAGATTCATCTCTAATCTTTCCAGAAGATGTCAACCATTCTCGGTCCTTGCTAAAAAGGATGCCAAATTCATTTGGGACGAGAAATGTCAATCTGCTTTTGAAAATATCAAACAATACCTGATAAATCCTCCAGTCTTGGCAGCCCCTATTCCGGGGAGACCTTTAATACTCTACACTGCGGCCCTTGACGAGTCTCTCGGGGCCCTCCTTGCTCAAGTCAATGACGAAGGGAAAGAGAATGCTCTCTATTACCTAAGTCGAAGACTTTTACCAAATGAAATTCGATATCCAACGATTGAGAAACATTGTCTTGCCTTAGTCTTTGCAGCTCAAAAACTAAGACATTATATGCTTTCCCATCAAATCAATTTAATTTCCAGTTTTAACCCCTTGCAATATCTTATGACCAGGCCTACGTTGTCAGGAAGTTTGGCTCGTTGGTCTATGATATTGCTCCAATTTGAAATCACTTTCATTCCCCTACGTGCTGTGAAAGGGCAGGCCGTCGCCGACTTCCTTGCGGCACACCCATTGCCGGCGGAATCCCCTCTAAATGATGATTTACCTGATGAGCAAATCATGAGTTTCGAGGAAGCCACCACTCAAACCTGGGAAATGTATTTTGATGGTGCTGCGTCCTCTCAACGGGGCAAAACACCTGAATCTACTATTCCCGGGAAAGCCGGAGTTGGCCTGGTATTCATAACACCAGATAAGGGAATGATGTACTTTTCCTACCATTTATCAGAACCTTGTACGAACAATGAGGCCGAGTACGAAGCTCTGATAACTGGCCTGGAACTTGCAATTTTAATTAAGATTAAAGAGATTAAAATTTTTGGTGATTCCCAACTGGTGATCAACCAGATTGCAGGAACCCATAAAGTTTTGAATCCTAAACTCCTGAAGTACCATCAGTACACCTGTCATTTGCTCGAGCAAATTCCGATTGTAACTATGTATAGGATTCCCCATGGAAGCAATTCTTTGGCGGATGCCCTCGCAAAGCTTGCAAAGAAATTTGCCTGTCCAGAAGAAGACTCCATCCCCATAGAGGTGCAGGGACGTCAAGTCCTGTCTCCTATAGATTTGGAGTACATCAATAAACAAGTTTTCCAAGTCCTTTCTACCTCTTCGGCAGTCAATGAAGAAGCAGATTGGAGACAACCGATAATTGAATACCTTCAAGAAGGCAAGCTCCCTAACGAGAGATCACTTGCCCATCAAATCAAAAAACGTGCCTTATCCTACGCATTAGTCAACAATACGTTGTACCGATGATCGTTCAGTCAGATGTGGCTCCATTGTTTAAACAAATGTGAGGCCCTGAAGATCGTTAACGAAGTCCATGCTGGATTGTGCGGTGCTTATCAATCAGGTCCAAAGATAAAAATGAAGATCAAAAGACTTGGATACTACTGGCCTACGATGATTGACGATTGCATGAAAATTGCAAAGTGTTGTCATCAGTGCCAAGTACATTGTGTGATTTTATATCAGTCGCCTAACGTGTTGCATCCCATGATAGCCTCGTGGCCCTTCGAAAGTTGGGGCACGGATATCATCGGGCCGATTGACCCTCCTTCCTCGAAGGGTCACCGCTTCATTTTAGCAGCGACTGACTACTTTTCAAAATGGGCTGAAGCAGTCCCATTGAGAAATGTAACATCATATCATGTAATTAAATTCTTTCGTGACCATATCGTTTATAGATTCGGCGTTTCGCGCAGAATCATATCCGATAATGGGTCCGCTTTCAAGTCTACAAAGATCAACAATTTTGCAAATCGCCATGGTATTGATTGGAGATACTCAACAATCTATTATCCACGGGCTAATGGATTGGCTGAGGCCGTTCAATAAAACTTTGGTTCAAATCATCAAAAAGACCCTTGATGATAATAAACGTCAGTGGGATGAGAGGTTGGTGGAAGCTTTGTGGGCCTATCGGACCACTTATCGAACCCCGACCCAATCCACACCGTTTGTACTAGTGTATGGATCCGATGCCGTACTCCCTCTTGAAGTTCAAATCCCTTCGCTCAGAATTTCAATTCAGAACCAGATTACAACTCAACAAAATGCACAACTCCGTCTAGAAGAACTTGAAAGCCTTGAAGGATGTCGTCTTCAAGCTCAGCAAAATTTAGAGTTGTATAAATCCCGAATGATTCAAGCTCACGATAAGTTAGTGCGACCTAGAACCTTCCAAGTAGGCGACTTGGTCTTGGTTCTTCGGAGGCCTATCTTAGCGCACCGAAAACTCGGTGGAAAGTTTGAACCAACTTGGGAAGGACCCTTCGTAGTGGAAACAACCTACGAAGGAGGCTCGTATCAGCTAGTGGATTGTAAGGGAAATCACCCGATACATCCTGTAAATGGGCGTTTCCTTAAGAGATACTATGCTTGATGTAGCTCGAATTTTCAATTAATAAAAATTTTCAAGTTTCAAGTCAATTTAATTTAATTGTTGTAAATCGTTTTAATTTCAATATCTCATATCTCTTTTCTTAAGCCTAGATGTGAGTTTTCACGTCTTCCTACCTCGAATTTAATCTTCTTTAGTGGTGGAGTATGCCCCTCGTGGCACCACCCGAAGATTTAAAATCTTGATTTTGGTTTTATGTAAAATAAGTCTCCTTTACATATGATCATCCAAATTTGATCTATGGTGGGAAGCAATGCTTCCTTCCCATAAGACCTTTAATTTCCTCTTCCTTAAGGACAGATGTGAGTCATCGTGCTTTCTTTCCTTAGGATTAGACCCGTTAGTGGTGGAGCATGCCCTTTGTGGCACCACCCTAACATTTGAGTTAAACGATTAGTGATGGAGCATGCCCTTCGTGGCGCCATCCTAATTCGTATCCGTTAGTGGTGGAGCATGCCCTCTGTGGCACCACCCTAACATTTGAGTTAAATAATTAGTGATGGAGCGTGCCCTTCGTGGCGCCATCCTAATTCGTATCCGTTAGTGGTGGAGCATGCCCTCTGTGGCACCACCCTAACATTTGAGTTAAATGATAAGTGATGGAGCGTGCCCTTCGTGGCGCCATCCTAATTCGTATCCGTTAGTGGTGGAGCATGCCCTCTGTGGCACCACCCTAGCATTTGAGTTAAACGATTAGTGGTAGAGCGTGCCCTTCGTGGCGCCATCCTAATTCGTATCCGTTAGTAGTGGAGCATGCCCTCTGCGGCACCACCCTAACATTTGAATTAAATGATTAGTGGTAGAGCATGCTTTCCGTAGCACTACCCTAATAAATTTAAATCTTAATTCCCTAGGGATGAATTTTTCATTCCCTTGGGATTAAAATTCCACATTTGATCTTTAATCTTGGTCAACGCCAATATGTGCAATAGAACTTTGCTCTCTTACACATATTGGGGGTCTATTTGTTGACCTCATTTTTGTATGAGATCACTTGGACTACTTTCGATCCTAAATCAATTTAATTTCTAAATTAATTTAAATTTTAGGATCCTCCTTGAATCTTGACCCTAGGATCTATGCTAGGATTCTTCTAGAGCTTAGATCCTAGGAGCTACTCTAGATCCTAAACTTCTTCTAGATTCCAAGTTCTAAGAATTTCTTAGCCTATAGGATTCATCTAGATCCCTAATTTTAAGTTTTATTCAGACCTTAGGATCTACCTAGATCTTAGGTCAATCAAGCCAAATCCAAGGTCCAAAGATTTTGTTCTAAAGGCCTTTTTGTTGAAATTTCAAACACTTTAAAACCCAGTTAAATGACCTCCGATTCAGAGTCTGTCAGTTGCATACTGAGGGGACATGTCTCTGTAGGCAATCCTCCAAATTTGAGCCCATTCTGAGGTCTCTAACCCCAGAAACTTATTAAAAATCCATAGGCTGTAAAACTTTCAAATATTTACAGCCCATGCCACTGGACCTATCACTTTGAATATTCTGACTTTAGAGCCTTCACCAAAGCCTCTAGTCACTTCCAGACCTTTAATCTTGATATGTTGAACATTAAACTGTATTTTTCTGGACCCACTTTGACCCCCAGTTGACCAAGGGTCAAAATGACCAAAATACCCCTATGAGGCTCAAATGGTGATTTCAAACCAAATGAACTCCAAATTGAACGCAACTGCCTCCAGTAAGTTTCAAATGTCATTTCAAATCTATTGGTCTCATTCCCAGGCCTTGGGTCAACCTGGTTGACCAAGTCAACCTAGTTGACCCAAATGGCCCTTTAAGGGTCCAAATAGGTGTTTTTGACCTAAATGACCTATTTAAGCTATGGAACCACTTTCATTGATTTTAAAAAGTCATTTCAAACCTGTTGAGGCTGATCTTGGACCCTGAGTCAAGCCGGTTGACCAAGTCAACCAATTTTGGCTTAAGGGCCCATTAAGGGCCCATTAAGCCCTTTTGACTCAATTGACCCATTTAAACCATGGAATAACTTCTACCAGACTCCAAACATTGCATCAAACCTGTCCAGACCAGACTCACACCTTGGTTCAATCTGGTTGACCCAGTCAACCTAGGTTGACCAAAATCAACCCTTAAGCCCTTTCATTTTAAATTAAATTCCAAATGCATATAAATCTTGGTCAAATCCTATCCAAGGTATTTTAATTAATCCCTCAAGTGGCCCTAGCTGCCACCTCACCTATTGTTGACCCATTGACTGGTCAACATAGTCAACAAATCCCTATAAGAGGCTTAAATGTCCCAAATGGCTTGACCCAAGCTAGCCCACTCCCCACCATCCATTCCAGCAATTCTAAAATATTCCTCACCTGCCACCTCAGCATCCCTGGACCCATTGACTGGTCAAACAGTCAATAGGTGGTCAAATAAACCCTTTTAGAGCCTTAATTAATCCCTTAAAATTAACCCCCCCTAATCTAAATCCCTCTAGCAGTTTGAACATGCTCTAGAAGCTTCCTAGGACTCACTCCAGCCCTTTGATCCTGATCAAACAGCCCTTTTCACTCCCATGTGCTCATAAGGGACAAAATACCCTTTCCAACAAGGATGTCCTCCCATGTCCTTGGCTGCTGCTCCCACCAACTCCCTGGACAGGTGGCATTCATCTGGAAGCCTATCCAGTAGATCTCAACCCTCCATTCAATCTGGAAGGGATTGAATAGGGCAAAAGGCTCAAATGAAGCCTCATTGCAACCCTATCATTCTCTCTCAACTCCCAGCCTCTCAAGCCAAGGTCTCTGTTCCATTGAGCTCCCTAGAGACTCCTACCTACCTCCTCGATCAAATCCCGCCGGTCAAAGCCTTTCTCCGGCGAGATCCCGGCGACCCTAGCCTAAATCCGTTCAAGAGGAGCTAGCAATTGATCCAGGAGTTTTTGAGCCGTGGACTCTTCTACAAAAAGGAGCGTGGACAGTCTACAAGTGCAACAATCCCGTAAACGGTCCAAACCGTCCATTGAATCGCTGTAAATCTCTAAACCTAGTTTAAGACACCTAGTTTAAATAGATTTTAGTTCAATGTATATTAGGCTACAATATTATATCCCCATTATTTCTGTTCACCTAAGGCATCTAGGGTTAAAATTTTAATCGATTTAATGCATCGGATTGAGAGAACGAGCCAAAAAACCAATCCTGGGGCATTTTTGCAGCCTAGTCCAGGTGCGTGTCTTCTGGACCGTTGATCGTTTGATCAACGGTCAAGATTTGGCTTTTCCGTGGTCAGTTACGACCGTGTATTTGATCTAACCCTCGGATGACGGTCTACCAATATCTGGACCATTAGTTCGAAAATGCGGGATCAAATGGTGGCTGTCTGATCATTCTCTGTTAAATCGAATCGCGTGAATCAATCCTGCCCGTTGATTCTTTTATACGGGTGATCGAGCGGTGGATAATTCGAGCTGGCTCGGATTAGTGAAATCGCGTCCGTGGTTAATCATCACCCGATGATCGCATCGGCGGCGCAATGATTGCGCCGCCATCTCAATCATTGGCCCGCCGCCTCTGCATTTTTTACTCCGCGAACCAGAACGCGCCGCGTGTCCTGCCAGCCGCCGTTTCTGGTTTGGCCGAATCAGAGAACTCCACGTGTGCAGCCCGCCGCCAGTTTTTTTTTTTAAAATGGTTTAAATTAGTTATAAATCATTTTTAATTCAAATTTCTTTTAAAAATAATAGAAAATTAATTTTAATTAATATAAAAAATACTTTATACAATAAAATTATCATAAAATTAATTATTATATTTTAAAATTAATATCAATATAAAATATTACTTTTATTTTAAATTAGTTAAGTATTAAATATTAAGTATTTTAAAATTAGTATTTATTTATATATAATTAAGTATTTTTGAGGTAATTAAATATTATGTTTTAAGTTTTAAAATACTTTAAAATTTCAGAAATAGTATTAATGTATTGAATTTTAAATCAATTCAAGATATATGTTATATTTTAAATAATTTTCAGTCAAAATTAAGTTCAAATATCTTTTAAAATTCTAATAATTCAAAATTTCAGAATTATTTGTGACCTAATTTAACTTGATTTATTAATTATTTTAGTTATTAATTAATTTTAAGTTAATTAATCTTAAACTTTAAAAATTCAAATTAAATTCATTCTAAATCAGAAATATTTAAGTAATACACCAAAACTTTTGAAATTCAAAGTACTTTAAATTAAAGTTAATTTTAAAATTTAATTATTGATTTACTTGAATTATTTAATTATCTTTAATATTTAATTAATATTATATTAATTATTTTGAAAATTAAAAATTATTTTCATAATAACTTTAAAAATCAGTGGATCTCCATGTTCTTTAAAATTTATTTTAATGATATTTTTAATTATTTTATTTTAAAATGTATATTTACATATATTGGTTTAAATATATTAATATATTTTCAAATATATTTTAAAATATATAAATATTTAAATCTTATAAGTTTGAGAGATCGCTTTGAAATTTTAAGCATAGATTAAATGTTTGAATAAAATTCATTGGGGATTAATTAGTGAGTGATTATCTTCTAATCATTTCACTAATTAAAATTAATCGCTTTAATTAATGTTAATTATTGCATGCTTAGGTTGTGCACACACCATTTAGCCTAAGCTCTCCTAGTTTTAAGGACTCGATTGTTGTTGTGTGTATATTCATGCTTTGTTTAAGGGTTAGTCAAGACTTTGATTCAAACCCACACAATTTAGTGACATAATTAAGGACAATAATTAAGGACATGTGTTTAGAGAACTTAGAATATTTTCGATGATTGGGATTCACTTCCACTTGAGTTAAAACTTCAAACACTTAAAATTAGTGACATGTACAGCCACTAGGAAAATTTTCACTCAATTTGGAAATCATTAAGGCCCATAATTATTTTTCCTAAGTTTAAGCCTTAATTAAGTATTAAAACCTTCCAGAAAATGTAATAAATCCATTTTAAGTCTAAAAATTATGTTTAACCCCTCTAACTGACCATACTTAAACCCTTAACCAATGAAAATTAAAATCCAATTGATTTGACAGCAAATTAAACCTTAATTGAATTTTAAGCGAAATTGAATATTTAATTAATATAATTAATTAATAATAATTAAAAATTCTAAAATTTGCCCAAACACTTGGGAATCTCTCCTTAGGTCATTCCTGACCTTTGGATCTGATTTCAAGGAGTGGGGATCTTATTTGGAGTAAAATCACAAATATGCCCTATAATTAAGTAATTTCAAGAAATTCAATAATCACCCAAACTTCAAACCTTCATAACTAATTCAAGAAAAACCCAAATCACCTAAACTCACTTGCATTCAACTCCTAATAAGGTCTAATATTTTTTAAAAATATTAAATTCCAGAAATCTGTAATATTTCAAAAAGTCAACAAATTGGTCAAACCATAGTTAAAATCTAGTTCAAAACTTCAAACCTTTCTAATAAAATGCAGAAAAATCCGATTTCAACGTACTTACTGTCTAACTGATTGTAGTAAGGTCTAGTATTTTAATAAATTACAAACATTCCAGAATTTGAGCTTAATAAAAAATTCAACTTTTGACCCTTTAATTAAATGATTAAAATATTCAAAAAATTCATAAAACTCAAAATTACTTTGAAACTCCAGAAAATGTTAACTTAATGTTTAAAATATTCAACAAACCTTTTAAAACACAACAACCATCCTAAAGATGAAGTTTATTGGCTGGACTACTCCGGGCTGCGGGGCTAAGTGTCCTAAGGAGGCTGGTTCCTCGAGCCTGGTAGCACAACGCCACGAATGGATTCCAAGGGGTGTTAAACCTTAAAAATAGATTAATTATTAATTATCTAACCTTTTAAAACTTCTAATTTAACTACATTAATTTGGTTTATCGGCCGGACTACTCCGGGCTGCGGGGCTAAGTGTCCTAAGGAAGTTGGTTCCTCGAGCCTGGTGGCACAACGCCACGAATCGATTAATGGCAAACTTAAATTAATCAATTTTGAAAATAAGTAACCAAACATTTCTAATAAAATTCATTAATTCTTAAGCCTTAATCAACCTAAGATGTTTAATTATACCGGATACCACTGGGTAACCCAGGCCTACGAGGCTATTAACTTAGCCCCAAGGAAGGTGAAATAAACTTTACGGCCTCGGTGTGAAACAAAGGTGATATCCAACAAATAACTAAATGAATCTTAAAATTAACCTGAAACCATTAATACTTGAATTCAAACTTAAATCCCTTAATCTTTCAACAAATCGAACCTTATATAACTTTAACTAATAATCCTAATTAGGACACATCAAAACCACACGACCTACCTCACACACTTTAGATAATTTGCTAGGATCACTGACTCTAGTTTTAGGATAGGCCGGTATTTTACTTTCTGCAGTTGTGTGCCAAGTTTTTGAGTTTTTACTACATGATGTTTGCTAGTGTAGAATTGATGTGTTTATTTACTTATTTCCTGCATTCTGTGATTGATTGTACGTTAGATTTACCCCTAGGTTAGGAGCGAATTATACTTGTACAATCTTATGCAGGTGGCCATGCTCATACAAGGAGCTAAAATTAAAGGGGGAAGTTAATAAAAAATGTATAAATACAGTTTGCACAGGTATATGCCGTGCTTAAGACCCCCCTTGAATAAAAAGAGCATGGCCAAGTGTGGCTAAAAAAAATTGCATTTCAATTTTTCATATTATAATTGCTTGGGAATATATACAACTGTTAATTATTAGGATAACCTTGCAGGATCGAGTCTAGATTTTCTTATTTCTCTGAATGTAAATTTAATTCAGTTAAGGTTGTAATTCTTTAAAATGATTTGAGATTGGGATATGAATATCCAATTTGAATTCCAAAGAGGTGAAGACATCCCTAAAGGGGAGAGTCTTCTTCCATTTGGAAGTTAAATTATGATACTTTGAAAATATCCAAAGAGGAAAGAAAACACCTCGATCAAGGGAGATTTCTTTCCATTTGGATATCCTGAACCAACAAATCAAGATGTTTGTGAGAAGATGAAGGATTGGACAACGAGAAGAATCTCAAATCTCAAAATCATTTGATTTAGGATTAGAAATCCGGGTTGTAGTCAGTGGTGCCCGGCCACTTTAATTTCTTGTAATTTTTGAGATGTAATAATAAGTGTCACTTGCCATATGTACATTTAATTTGATATATTTAACTTAATTGATTTATTTAATTGATTTCGCATTAGAACTCCTGCTTTTCTAGTCTTTTTACTTGCATGCCGCATTTGATTTGACCTGGAATTCGAATTTAGGCTCTTAGGGGTCTGTCAAAAAATTCTTCTACTTTAATTAAATAAAATTTTTTAAGATAAGATAGAAACTCTAAACGGTCCTAAGAAGTAAGCTCGGACTCGCCGAGGGTTTTTCATACATTCATATTGTACTTTCTCAACCTTGTTAGGTATCTTCCCGCCTGCGGGTTCTGGCAGACCACCTGGCCTATGAGGGTGCCGATCTGTCAAGGGGATGTTATGCAATTGTTGACCTCATTTTTGCATGAGGTCACTTGGACTACTCTTGATCCTAAATCAACTTAATTTCTAAATTAATTTAAATTCTAGGATCCTCCTAGAATCCTGACCCTAGGATCTATGCGAGGATTCATCCAGAGCTTAGACCTTAGGAGCTACTCTAGATCCTAAACTTCTTCTAGACTCCAAGTTCTAGGAATTTCTTAGGCTCTAGGATCCTTCTAGATTCCTAATTTTAAGTTCTTTTCAGACCTTAGGATCTACCTAGATCTTAGGTCAATCAAACCAAATCCAAGGTCCAAAGGTTTTGCCCTAAAGGCCTTTTCTGTTGAATTTTCAAACACTTTGAAACCCAATCAAATGACCTCCGATTCAGAGTCTGTCAGTTGCATACTGATGGGACATGTCTCTGGAGGCAACTCTCCAAATTTGAGCCCATTCTGAGGTCTCTAACCCCAGAAACTTAATCAAAATCCATAGGCTATAAAACCTTCAAATATTTACAACCTATGCCACTGGACCTGTCACTTTGAAGATTCTGACCTTAGAGCCTTCACCAAAGCCTCTAGTCACTTACAGACCTTTAATCTTGATATGTTGAGCATTAAACTGTATTTTTCTGGACCAATCTTGACCCCTAGTTGACCAAGGGTCAAAATGACAAAAATACACGTATATGGCTCAAATGGTGATTTCAAACCAAACGAACTCTAAATTGAATGCAACCACCTCTAGCAAGTTTCAAATGTCATTTCAAATCTGTTGGACCCATTCCTGACCCTTGGGTCAACTTGGTTAATTAAGTCAACAGGTTTGACCCAAAAGGACCTTTAAGGGTCCAAACAGGTGTTTTGAACCAAATGACCTCCCTAGACCTTGAGACCATATCCAATAAACTCTAAATATCATTTTGAATCTATTGAACCCATTTTTAAACCCTAGGCCCACCTGGTTGACCAAGTCAACCAGGATCGACTTGAGGCCCATTAAGGGCCCATATAGGTTCATTTGATCCAAATAACCTATTTGAATCTTGAAATCATATCCAACCACTTCAAACCCATTCCATTTGATGCATGGATTATTTTCAAACTCACTTTGAGTCAAACCTTAGCCTATTGGACAAGTTAACTCATATGCTTGGTCAAATACCTATGGTTTTGATTGAACCTTCATATGTCCTCAATCAATGCCTTCAAGACTTAGTCCAAGCAGCACTCAACACTCCATGTGCCACCTTGGCAGCCAAGTTGACTGTTGACCAGTCAAACTGGTCAACAAGCCTTTGAAACCTCCTTTAAGTAATTAAACCCATATGCTTAAATTAATTCCTTCTAATCCAATCCACTCCAGCAACTTTAATCATACTCTAGAAGTTTCTTAGGACTTATCATAGCCCTTGAATCTTGATTCAATGGACCTAATCCTTTCCATGTGCTCAAATAAGGACAAAACTACTTTCCAAGTGGCATGTCCTTTGTCCTTTTGATCCTCTGCCCCTAACCACCCCAGGACAGGTGGCTTGATCTTAGGAACCCTCCCATTCAATCACAGCCTTTCATTTGGCCTTGGGACAATTGAATAGGGCAAAATCTCCCTTGGAGCCCTGATTTCTAACATCTCCTCTCTCTCTCTATCCCGGCCATCCCAGAGCTCAAAAACATTTTGTTTGAGCTCCCCAGGAATCCCTCTTCATTTCCCACCTCAAAACCCGGCGGTTGGAGGCTGCCGCCGGCGAGCTTCCCGGCGAACCTAGTTCAAATCCGTTCAACAAGCTACAGCGTTCAATCCAGGCGTTTTCACCTCAAAGGTTCTTCTAGTGGACTACACTTGGACAGACTACAAGTTCAGAGAGCTCGAGTTCATCCAAATCCATTGATTATAAGAGGTATAAACTGAAACCCTAGATATAGGAACACTAGATTAAATAGCATTCTTAAAAGCGCATTTCAAGTTTTAAAAATGCATCCCCATAATTTATGTTCATATATTCTAGCTAGTTTTAAAATTTTAAGCGATTTCGTGCACCCAATCGAACGAATGAGCAAAAAAGTCTATTCTGGGGCGTCACTCGAAGTCACTGGTGAATGTACGCTTTTTGGACCGTTGATCGCTTGATCAACGATTCAGATTAAGCCATTCGTTGGTCCGTTCTGCCCGTGTTTTTGATGCAGCGCTCGGATCTTCATCCAGCGGCATCTGAGCCTTTGATTAGGAAGCACGGGATCAAAATCCAACCGCCCGATCTCCTCAGCAAGATCAGAAGCGCAGGATTTAATCTGGACCGCTCGTTCCATCACGCAGGGAATCCGACGGCGCGGACGGCCTGCCGACGTGGTTTAGTAAACCGCGTGAAGCGGCCAGTGAGCGACGCGTGTCAGACCGCCACCGCCAATCATTGGTGCCGCCGCGCGGTCTGACTCCGCGAATGATAGGCCGCCGCGTGGCATTTCCGCCGCTAGAGCTGTTATTAAGTTAAAATTTAGTTTTTAATAAATTTTAAATAACATAAACTTTAAAAAAATGTTAAAAATTTAAATAAAATCCAAAAAAATCTTATTTTATATCAAATTGCTCAGATTTTCAAGACCTTTAATTTAAAAATAGAATCACTTAAAAATATTTTATATATTTTGAGTAATTTTAAATATTGATTATTTGATTATTTTAATTATTATTTAATTAAAATAAATCTATATATATATATATATATATATATATATATATATATATATATATATATATATATATATATATATATATATATATATATATATATATATATATATATATATATATATATATATATATATATATATATATATATATATATATATATATATTAGATCTAAATTTGAATGATCTTGAAGACATTTAAGAAAAATATATTAAATCACTTAAAATTTTAAAAAACAGCCAAGGTTTTATTAATTTTAATTTAGGTATTATTCTTAAACATTAATTAATTTTGATTTATTTAAATTCATATTAAATCACAAAATTAAATAATATATCAAACCTTTTCTTAGAAAATTAAGAATTTCAATTTAAAACTATTTTCAAAATTTAAAACTCAATTTAGTTTCATTAATCTCAATTATTTGATTATATTTAACATTTAATTATTGTGTAATTAAATATTATATTAAATATTTTAAAAATTAAAAATTTATTTTCAAATAAATTTTGAAAATCAGTGGATCTCTCAATCCTTAAAAACATTTTAGTTTGATAATATTTTGAATTACTTTATTTTAAAACTTATATATTTATATATATAGGTTTATGTATACATATAATTTAAAACTATTTTAAAACCTATATATATTTAAATCTTGAACCTTTGAGAGATCCACCTTGAAACTTTAAACATGGATTGAGCATATGTGAATGGAATTAAAGGGGGTGATTAGTGAATGACCATTTCTTGGCTCATTCATTAACCTTGAGTTAATTATGTGTATTTTATTTAATCTTTGCATGCTTAGGGTACACACACTTGCACATAGTTTAAGGCTCTCTTAGATCTAGGAATTGATTGTTATTGTGTGATATTTTCATGCTTAGTCAAGGGTTAGTTAAAACATTGATTCAAACCTATCAAACTTAATGACATAATTAAGGATAATAATTAAGGACATGTTTAGAAAACTTAGAGAAATTCTAGACATTTGGATGTACATCCTCTTAACTTGAAACTTTGGACATTTAAACCTAGTGACATGTACAGCCATTAGAGAAAATTTCATTGATTTTTGAAGTCATTAAGCCTCTTAAACAATTTTCTTAAGTTTAAACCTTAATTAAGCCATTAAACCTTCCAGAAAATGTAATATATTCATTTTAAACCCAAAAATTATGACCAACCCTTCTAACAGATCATAATTGAACCCTTAATCATTGAAAATTGAAATCAACTTAATTTGACAGCAGATTAAGTCTTAATTTAATTTTAAATGAAGTTGAATATTTTATTAATATAATTAATTAAAAATTATTAAAAATTCCAAAAATTTCCCAAACACTTGGGAATCTCTCCTTTGGTCATTCCTGATCTTTGGAGTTGATTTCAAGGAGTTGGGAACTCATTTGGAGCAAAACCATAGAAAGGGCCTTTAATTAAGGATTTTAATAGTTCATTAAATACTTGAAACTTCTAAAATTCATAACTAATTCAAGAAAAATCAAAATTGAACAAACTCGCTTGCATTCAACTCATGATAACTCCTAGTATTTATCAAAAATGTTAAATTTCAGAAATCTGTAATATTTCAAAAAGTCAACAAACCCGTCAACCTTAGGTTAAAATTAGTTCAAAACTTCAAACCTTTGTAATAAAATGTAGAAAAATCTGATTTCAACGTACTTACTGTCTAACTGATCATAGTAAGGTCTGGTATTTTAATAAAATACTAATTTTCTAGAAAACACCCTTAATCAAAAAGTCAATTTTCAATATTCCAAAAATTCATAAAACTCAAAATTACTTTGAAACTCCAGAAAATGTTATTTTAATGTTTAAAACACTCAACAAACCTTTCAAAACATAACAACCATCCCAAAGATGAAGTTTATTGGCTGGACTACTCCGGGCTGCGGGGCTAAGTGTCCTAAGGAGGCTGGTTCCTCGAGCCTGGTGGCACAACGCCACGAATGGATTCTAAGGGGTGTTAAACTTTAAAATAGATTAATCATTAATTATTTAACCTTTTAAAACCTCTAATTCAACTAGATTAATTTGGTTTATCGGCTGGACTACTCCGGGCTGCGGGGCTAAGTGTCCTAAGGAGGCTAGTTCCTCGAGCCTGGTGACACAACGCCACGAATCAATTAATGGCAAACTCAAATTAATCAAACCTTAAAAAATTAGCAACCAAACAGTTTTAATTAAAATTCATTAAATTTTCAAACCTTAATCAAATCAAATCACTTAATTATACCGGGTACCACTGGGTAACCCAGGCCTGCGAGGCTATTAACTTAGCCCCAAGGAAGGTGAAATAAACTTCACGGCCTCGGTGTGAAACAAAGGTGATATCCAACAAATAATTAAATAAATCTTAAAATTAACCTTAAGCCATTAATATTTGAATTCAAACTTAAATACCTTAAGCCTTTCAACTAATCGAACTTTAAATAACTCTAACCAATAATCCTATTTAGGACATATCTAAACCACACAGCTTATATCACACACTATAGATGATTTGCTAGGACAACCAACTCTAGTTTTAGGCTAGGCCGGTGTTTACATTTCTGCTGTGTGTCGAGCTTTCGAGTTTTCACTGCATGCTGTTTGCTAGCCTAAGATTGATGTGATTGTTTATTTATTTATTGAATTTTATGTTGTAATTGATTGAGCATTTAAATTTTAAATATTAACTTCTTGAGATTGAATATTAACTACTTGAGATTGAATATTAACTGCTTGGGACTGTAGATATAACTGTTGATTATTAGGATAACCTTGCAGGATTGAGTCTAGATTTTTTTATTTTAAATTAATGTAAATTTGATTGAATAAGTTTGTATTTATTTGAAATGATTTGAGATTGGGATATTTTATCCAATTTGAATTCTAAAGAGGTGAAGACATCCCTAAAAGGGAGAGTCTTCTTCCATTTCGAAGTCAAATTAGGATACCTTTCAAATATCCAAAGAGGAAAGATAACACCCCGTTCAAGGGGGAGTTTCTTTCCATTTGGATATCTAGAACCGACGAATCAAGATGTTCGTGAGAAGACGAAGAAATGGACCACGAGAAGAATCCCAAATCTCAAAGTCATTTGAGTCTTAAGATAAAATCCGGGTTGTAGTCAGTGGTGCCCGGCCACTGTAATTTTCTGCAAAATTCTGTGATGTAATAATAAGGGGCACTTGCCTACGGACATTCAATTCGATATATTTAATTTGATTGATTTATTTAATTGATTGTGCAGTAGAACTACTTGTTTTTCTAGTCCTTTTTTACTTGCATGTCGATTTTAATTTGACCTGGAATTCGATCGTAGGCTCTTAAGGACTTAATAAAATTTTTCTATTTAAATCAAATTAAAAACTTTAAGCTCACATAGAAATTCTAACGAATTTAAGAAGTAAGCCCGGGACTGCCGGGAGTCCTCATTTCATAGCATTCATTCAAATTCAATCTTTTAATCGAGTCGATTAGCATGCATCATATTAGCAACTAATTTAAAAACCTTTAAACCCTTAATTGCATTTGTTCAAGCATCAAACCCAACATGAGTCTAAGGGACCATTTAGGATCCGCTCTAGATGTCGGTCCCGTTCTCAAAAACTTTTCTTAAATAACGTCCCTACCACTCAACATTAAAAGACCATACTCATATTTTAAAATCGTTTAGGTGGTTTAGCTGGCTCCCCAATCCAGGCCGGGGTAAGACCAGATTCGCATTGCACTAGCTAGCTTCGGGGCACTAACTTTTAGTGCCTAATTTAGACTTAGGTTCTGAGGCTGGCTCGGGCCATAAGACCTCAACTTTCGGGAATATGAATCCCACTTTCTAATAAAATTGACCATTCAAACTTAAATCACTTTCAATTAAATTCGAGCCCAACACTTATGATAAGCTGAGATGTTTTCTGAAGTAATTCAGAATCTCAAACATCTCCTACCCTTCTTCCTTTGACTCTAAAAATAAGTGTTCAATCTTGAGCCAATCCCTCTTGAAATTTCAATCCTTACCTTCTTTGATATCAAGCCTTAAAAATCTAAATAAAGTTTTATACCGCTATTTTAATCGAGAGTTTTCGTAGGGAAATTCCAATTTATTTACGATGTAATTAACTACGAGGGCTTGCGCTCGTAGGAGATTTAGTAACCCAGACCTGATTTTTAAAATCAACTTTTCAAAATTCCTAATTAATTTTCTTTGGGAAAAATCAAAATTTCAACGATCGTTACCTCCATTTTCAAACGATCAATAGTGATTGATAACTTCTTTCCTCGGAGAGATATATCAATTTCTATTGTGATTTTGATTATGAAATTAACGATCTCTTATCTGAATTATTATAGTTAAACAATCGATTGAATGTCATTTTGATCTTTCGAGATCATATGTCATTTCCCCTTGAGTTTGACTACGATAATTCAGATGAATTTAAAATTCTAAAATTTGAACCTATTAGGGAACGATATGATCATCTCTCGAGGCGATATATTGTTCATAATGATGTGTTCAATTTTAAAATTCAAAACTAAATATTTCTCAAAGATAATTAAATATTTTTCAAAACTATACATACTTAAATATTTTTTTTAATCAAAACAAAAATGGCGACTCCGCTGGGGAGAATCTCTTTTCCATCTTTAATAGCGGTATAAATTTTATTGCATCGGTAGTTTTAACTACTTTTCTCTCCGTTGGTCCCTCTACCCATTTCTCTCTTGGGTGAGTGTGACTAACTCAATTAAGACATGTGAAACGAGAGGTTAGCGTAGGAATCCTCTGTCGAAGTCGGGCTTTGACATTTTGCCTCCAACTTGATTGGTAGAGCGAAAGAGTCAAGCCAAAATTTTTGTATATGTTGCAAACTCGCATGCGAACAAATATATAGCATGCTAAGTTTCACAATTTACAGAAAATACTTAAATTTCAAAATCAAAATTTCAAATCCTACAAGAAAATTCAATCTTTTCAAATCTTAATTGAGCCCCATATTATATCATTATGTATGAAATTGTAACTCCTATGATTTGATACATATGATAGAATATAGACTCATTGCTCAAATTCAATTCTAGAATTTGAATCTTTCTGGCAAAGTCAAGTTTTGACATTTCACTCCCGAACAGTTCGTCGGGGTGAAAGAGTCTGGTTGACTTGTTAAATTCTCCCTCTCTAAAATTTTGTTAACCTTTATGTTGAACACGAGTTCAGTATATTGAGTTTCAAAATAAAGAGGGATGATGTCAGATTTTCAAGCTTTCAAATTCTTTCCAAAATCGTTTAACTTCAACCTTTGTTGCCATATGTTTTATACAATGCCCTTGTAATTTAACATAGGCAATACAAATTCAAACCTAGGTTTTGACATTTCACTCTAAGCTAGTCAGTGCAGTGAAAGAGTCAAGTCAAGGTCTCTAGATTTTTCCCTAATTTTTGTTAACCATTTTGTTAAAAATAAAAATTAACATTTTGAGTTTCAAAAGTAAAGGAAAATCTCTCAAACCAATTTTAATCGTTGTTGTCATGTGTCTTCTATAACATTCTGTTGTAGTTGAACACATACAACACAAACCAAAAATTTCAATCAATTCTGGGCTTTAACATTTTACCCCCAAATCACTTGGAGGGGTGAAAGAGTTAAGCCTATTCTCTTTGGATCTTCAGGTTACTTTTGTAAACCTACACATTCAAATAAAAATCAATGTGTTGAGTTTCAAAGTCTGAGGAAGATCTGTTCAATTCCAACTTCAAAGCCAAATCTAAATCTTAAAATTGAATTCATGTTTGATTCCAACCTCAAATTCAAGTTCAATTTTAAATCCAAATTCAATCTAAATCTTAAAATCAAGTTTGATTTCAACTTTAAATTCAACCTCAAATTTGATTACAAATTCAAATTTGAACTTTGACATTTTGCCCGAAATCAATTGGTGTAGCAAAAGAGTCAGGTTCAACTCTTAACTTCAATTCGTCAATTTTATGAACCACCGTGTTCAGTGTAAACTGAATATGATTGAGTTATAAAATTTTGAGTAAAATTAATCAAACTTAAAAATCAAATTCAATTTCAAATCACTAATTCAAATCACTTTCTTAATTCCAGGAAATTGAACACTCAAATGGCTGGGAAACTCATCTTTTTGCTGAATAGAGATGTGCCTGTAGAAGAAATTCTTAATGGCAATTTAATTCAGTACGAGATGGAATTTCAGAACCTCAAGATTTCAGTTAATGGGGAAACACTGATTGATTTGTCTTCCGCGATACTAGGAAAGTTTCCTTTAGTTGAGATTACTTTAGGGTCAGGAGTTGACTCCCCCATCTCCAAGATGGAGGTTGTCGTCGCCCCTGTACTCATTGTATCCTCTGCTCAGGAGGATAACAACTAGAAGTCAATAATGACAAACGAGCTACCATCTCAGTCTGAGATCGGGTCAAATTCTAGCACACCTGTCGTTGGTAGGAATAAGATGAAGAATTACCTTCGAAGAGCCAGAAAAAAAATCTTAAGGCTAGAAAGACTACTGAATTTGAAGCCTTAGAGAAGATCGATTTCGAGGCCAATCGAGAGTTAGTTGCTCCTTCTACGTACCCTCCCCTTGCACAAAGGAGGGAGGTTATAGATACGAGAGTGCAATCTTCAATACACTTGCTTGACTACTACACAGAAAGACTCGAGCAAGAAAGGATTGAGCAATCACTAACATTAGGCTATAGGCCCCCAACTGAAGGTTATGATCCATCCACTCTATTAGAAGATGTTAGGGCACGTTACTATACGTGTCCCATTACATCATCTGCAGAGGAGGAGGAGTAGAAACCACTCGGGGTGCCACTCTCTTAACTACTAGTTTAGTGGTAATTTGAGAGAGGGAATAATCTAAGATTGTGTCAGATAGTGATACCATTGAAATATAACTTTAACGGGGTCCTATCGCAATTAATCTTTTGATTATAATAATGTCGTGCTTTCTAGGGATGTTGCAGATCCTATAACAGTCTCTCTCTTCAAAGAGATTGTAGGAATTCAATTCCATGTTGACAAGGGTCTTGTCACCTAGACTTGCAACTTCTTAAGGGAATTTTCCAATTTCTCAAGTGTACTAGATCCGAATTTTCAGGATAATTGATTCTTCTTTTTAATGAAAATTGACCTCTACCTTAAGTCTTAAGTAGGAGAGAGTTGTAGTTGACTCCATCAAATATTTGAATACACCTCCCTCCCACCGCTCTCGTGGGTTGAATTAACTTTTGAGTTAAATTTTATATCAAGATTAAGTTGACCTTAGAAATAAAAATTTTCTCAATCTTCTAGCAATCTTCTATCTTAATAGGTTATTCTCGCATGTCTAAAATCTATTCAATAATTTTCAAAAGTCAAGTCGATACCCTTTTCAAAAAGATTGGATGTGCTTTGAGGATTATTCTTCCTTGTATAAGAGAATGACTTTTATTCTCTAATACTTGAGATATAATCCCAGCATTCAAAATAAAAAGATCAATCATTTTAAGGTTATTTGAAGAAAGTGGAGCCTCTTCTCGAATTTGATCAAAATCAAAAGATGCGCGAATGCGCCAAAATCAAGAAGTGCACGAAGTGCACAAAAAGTCAAAAGATGCACAATATGTGCCACCAGAAAAAGAGAAGAAGAGTGAGATGGCTTCCTTTCTTTGAATCGTTAAATTTCAAAATACCCTATCAACTTTAAATACTTGACTTTGAAAATTCTGAATTCAGATTCTTCAACATGCATGAATTATCTGTCAGATAAAAAAAATCGTGCAAGAAAATTGAAAAGATCAAATTTCTACCTTCAACTTAGACTCTTTGAAGTTAATTTTAATTCAAAGTCTATTCAAGGGAGACCCCAGTTTAGTTTCTACGAAACTTGGTTTGGATCAACAAAACTTAAATCATTCTAGTTTAGTTGGAGTTGACTCTACTTCTCACTCTAAAAGCTAAATTTGTTCCCACATGTCGTTCCGACAGGGTCCAAATAGTTAGAGGAGATTCTTAATAGAAAAATCAAATCTTCTACTCCTGAAAAGAAATCAAATCCTGTCCTTGAGAAATGTATTAGTCCTTGCATAAAGGCATCTTTTCCTTTAAAGCCTTTTCAACAAAATTACACTCTATAGTGGGTCCAAGATCAACCATACTAGAGGAGTATTTTGTAATGTTGGGAATTGTCGTTTAAGTTCAAACCACGATTGAGCAGAGTGCCCGAATCCAATTTGAAGAGCTCGAGGCCTTGTAGAGCTTTGTTTTAAGGCTTAATAGAACTCAAAGTCTTTCGAAATCTGATTGGTTAAAGCTCGTGATAAGATAGAGCAACTTAGAACCTTCCAAGGAGGAGACTTGGTCTAGGTTCTTTGGATGCATATCTTAGCCTACCGAGAAATCGGTGGAGGAGCTTGAGCCAACTTAAGAGTGTCCTCCTGTCGTAGAGATGATCTTTGAGAAAATTTCAAACATTAATTGATCAACCCTGGAGAATGCCACCCGATATTTTTTTAAATGTTGGGGAGGCTATTCAGGAAGTACCATGCCAGATGAGTGTCAATTTTAAAGTCAATAAAAAGTCTTCAAATTTCCTGGATTTAAGAAATTTCTTAATTCAAAATCAAACATTTGAAACTTTCAAAATTCAATTTTAAAAAAATCAAATTCAAACACATTCAATTCAAAATCAAATCAATTCAAATTCAAAACTTTCAAATCTCAAATTTCAAAATTTAAGCCCGATCCTCTGTGTAGAGCAAGTTTCCTCTACATACGATCAATTCAAACATGATCCTCTATATGGAGCAAGTTTCCTCCATATACGATCAATTCTAGACTCGATCCTCTGTGTGGAGCAAGTTTCCTCCACATATGATAATCCAGATCCAATTCTTTGTGTAGAGCAAGTTTCCTTTCCACAAGACCGTCCGTTAGTGGTGGAGTATGCCCTCTGTGGCACCACCCTAACATTTGAGTTAAATGATTAGTGATGGAGCGTGCCCTTCGTGGCGCCATCCTAATTCGTATCCGTTAGTGGTGGAGCATGCCCTCTGTGGCACCACCCTAACATTTGAGTTAAACGATTAGTGATGGAGCGTTGCCCTTCATGGCGCCATCCTAATTCGTATCCGTTAGTGGTGGAGTATTCTCTCTGTGGCACCACCCAAAATTTGAGTTAAACGATTAGTGGTGGAGCGTGCCCTTCGTGGCGCCATCCTAATTCGTATCCGTTAGTGGTGGAGCATGCCCTCTGTGGCACCACCCTAGCATTTGAGTTAAATGATTAGTGGTGGAGCGTGCCCTTCGTGGCGCCATCCTAATTCGTATCTGTTAGTGGTGGAGCATGCCCTCTGTGGCACCACCCTAACATTTGAGTTAAACTATTAGTGGTGGAGCGTGTCCTTCGTGGCGCCATCCTAATTTGTATCCGTTAGTGGTGGAGCATGCCCTCTGTGGCACCACCCTAACATTTGAGTTAAACGATTAGTGGTGGAGCGTGCCCTTCGTGGCGCCATCCTAATTCGTATCCGCTAGTGGTGGAGCATGCCCTCTATGGCACCACCCTAACATTTGAGTTAAATGATTAGTGGTAGAGCATGCCCTCCGTGGCACTACCCTAATAAATTTAAATCTTAATTCCCTAGGGATGAATTTTTCATTCCCTTAGGATTAAAATTTCACACTTGATCTTTAATCTCGGTCAACGCCAATATGTGCAATAGAACTTCGCTCTCTTACACATATTGGGGGTCCATTTGTTGACCTCATTTTTGCATGAGGTCACTTGGACTACTCTTGATCCTAAATCAATTTAATTTCCAAATTAATTTAAATTCTAGGATCCTCCTTAGAATCCTGACCCTAGGATCTATGCTAGGATTCTTCCAGAGCTTAGACCTTAGGAGCTACTCTAGATCCTAAACTTCTTCTAGACTCCAAGTTCTAGGAATTTCTTAGGCTCTAGGATCCTTCTAGATTCCTAATTTTAAGTTCTTTTCAGACCTTAGGATCTACCTAGATCTTAGGTCAATCAAACCAAATCCAAGGTCCAAAGGTTTTGCCCTAAAGGCCTTTTCTGTTGAATTTTCAAACACTTTGAAACCCAGTCAAATGACCTTCGATTCAGAGTCTGTTAGTTGCATACTGATGGGACATGTCTCTGGAGGCAACCCTCCAAATTTGAGCCCATTCTGAGGTCTCTAACCCCAGAAACTTAATCAAAATCCATAAACTATAAAACCTTTAAATATTTACAGCCTATGCCACTAGACCTGTCACTTTGAAGATTCTAACCTTAGAGCCTTCACCAAAGCCTCTATTCACTTACAGACCTTTAATCTTGATATGTTGAGCATTAAACTGTAATTTTCTGGACCAATCTTGACCCCTAGTTGACCAGGGGTCAAAATGACAAAAATACCCCTATAGGGCTCAAATGGTGATTTCAAACCAAACGAACTCTAAATTGAAATGCAACCACCTCTAGCAAGTTTCAAATGTCATTTCAAATCTGTTGGACCCATTCCTGACCCTTGGGTTAACTTGGTTGACCAAGTCAACAGGTTTGACCCAAAAGGCCCTTTAAGGGTCCAAACAGGTGTTTTGAACCAAATGACCTCCCTAGACCTTGAGACAATATCCAATAAACTCTAAATATCATTTTGAATCTATTGAACCCATTTTCAAACCCTGGGCCCACCTGGTTGACCAAGTCAACCAGGATCAACTTGAGGCCCATTAAGGGCCCATATAGGTTCATTTGATCCAAATAACCTATTTGAATCTTGAAATCATATCCAACCACTTCAAACCCATTCCATTTGATGCATGGATTGTTTTCAAACTCACTTTGAGTCAAACCTTAGCCTATTGGACAAGTTATATGCTTGATCAAATACCTATGGTTTTGATTGAACCTTCATATGTCCTCAATCAATGCCTTCAAGACTTAGTCCAAGCAGCACTCAACACTCCATGTGCCACCTTGGCAGCCAATTTGACTGTTGACCAGTCAAACTGGTCAACAAGCCTTTGAAACCTCTTTTAAGTAATTAAACCCATATGCTTAAATTAATTCCTTCTAATCCAATCCACTCCAGCAACTTTAATCATACTCTAGAAGTTTCTTAGGACTTATCATAGCCCTTGAATCTTGATCCAATGGACCTAATCCTTTCCATGTGCTCAAATAAGGACAAAACCACTTTCCAAGTGGCATGCCCTTTGTCCTTTTGATCCTCTGCCCCTAACCACCCCAGGGACAGGTGGCTTGATCTTAGGAACCCTCCCATTCAATCACAGCCTTTCATTTGGCCTTGGGACAATTGAATAGGGCAAAATCTCCTTTGGAGCCCTGATTTCTAACATCTCCTCTCTCTCTCTATCCCGGCCATCCCAGAGCTCAAAAACATTTCGTTTGAGCTCCCCAGGAATCCCTCTTCATTTCCCACCTCAAAACCCGGCGGTTAGAGGCTGCCGCCGGTGAGCTTCCCGGCGAACCTAGTTCAAATCCGTTCAAGAGGCTACAGCGTTCGATCCAGGCGTTTTCACCTCAAAGGTTCTTCTAGTGGACTACACTTGGACAGACTACAAGTTCAGAGAGCTCGAGTTCATCCAAATCCATTGATTATAAGAGGTATAAACTGAAACCCTAGATATAGGAACACTAGATTAAATAGCGTTCTTAAAAGAGCATTTCAAGTTTTAAAAACACATCCCCACAATTTCTTTTCATATAATCTAGCTAGTTTTAAAATTTTAAGCGATTTCGTGCACCCAATCGAACGAACGAGGAAAAAAGTTGATTCTGGGGCGTCACTCGAAGTCACTAGTGAATGTACGCTTTCTGGACCGTTGATCGCTTGATCAACGATTCAGATTAAGCCATTCGTTGGTCCGTTCCGCCCGTGTTTTTGATGCAGCGCTCGAATCTTCGTCCAGCGGCATCTGAGCCTTTAATTCGGAAGCACGGGATTGAAATCCCATCGTCCGATCTCCTCAGCGAGATCAGAAGCGCAGGATTTAATCTGGACCGCTCGTTCCATCACGCGGGGAATTCGACGGCGCAGACGGCCTGCCGACGTGGTTTAGTAAACCGCGTGAAGCGGCCAGTGAGCGACGCGTGTCAGACCGCCGCCACCAATCATTGGCGCCGCCGCGCGGACTGACTCCGCGAATGATAGGCCGCCGCGTGGCATTTCCGCCGCCAGAGCTGTTATTAAGTTAAAATTTAGTTTTTAATAAATTTTAAATAACATAAACTTTAAAAAAATGTTAAAAATTTAAATAAAATCCAAAAAAATCCTATTTTATATCAAATTGCTCAGATTTTTAAGACCTTTAATTTAAAAATAGAATCACTTAAAAATATTTTATATATTTTGAGTAATTTTAAATATTGATTATTTGATTATTTTAATTATTATTTAATTAAATTATATATATATATATATATATATATATATATATATATATATATATATATATATATATATATATATATATATATATATATATATATATATATATATATATATATATATATATATATATATATATATATATATATATATATATATATATATATATATATATATATATATATATATATATATATATATATTAGATCTAAATTTGAATGATCTTGAAGACATTTAAGAAAAATATATTAAATCACTTAAAATTTCAAAAAACAGCCAAGGTTTTATTAATTTTAATTTAGGTATTATTCTTAAACATTAATTAATTTTGATTTATTTAAATTCATATTAAATCACAAAATTAAATAATATATCAAACCTTTTTTAGAAAATTAAGAATTTCAATTTAAAACTATTTTCAAAATTTAAAACTCAATTTAGTTTCATTAATCTCAATTATTTGATTATATTTAACATTTAATTATTGTGTAATTAAATATTATATTAAATATTTTAAAAATTAAAAATTTATTTTCAAATAAATTTGGAAAATCAGTGGATCTCTCATTCCTTAAAAACATTTTAGTTTGATAATATTTTGAATTACTTTATTTTAAAACTTATATATTTATATATATAGGTTTATGTATACATATAATTTAAAACTATTTTAAAACCTATATATATTTAAATCTTGAACCTTTTAGAGATCCACCTTGAAACTTTAAACATGGATTGAGCATATGTGAATGGAATTAAAGGGGGTGATTAGTGAATGACCATTTCTTGGCTCATTCATTAACCTTGAGTTAATTATGTGTATTTTATTTAATCTTTGCATGCTTAGGGTACACACACTTGCACATAGTTTAAGGCTCTCTTAGATCTTGGAATTGATTGTTATTGTGTGTTATTTTCATGCTTAGTCAAGGGTTAGTTAAAACATTGATTCAAACCTATCAAACTTAATGACATAATTAAGGATAATAATTAAGGACATGTTTAGAAAACTTAGAGAAATTCTAGACATTTGGATGTACATCCTCTTGACTTGAAACTTTGGACATTTAAACCTAGTGACATGTACAGCCATTAGAGAAAATTTCATTGATTTTTGAAGTCATTAAGCCTCTTAAACAATTTTCTTAAGTTTAAACCTTAATTAAGCTATTAAACCTTCCAGAAAATGTAATATATTCATTTTAAACCCAAAAATTATGACCAACCCTTCTAACAGATCATAATTGAACCCTTAATCATTGAAAATTGAAATCAACTTAATTTGACAGCAGATTAAGTCTTAATTTAATTTTAAATGAAGTTGAATATTTTATTAATATAATTAATTAAAAATTATTAAAAATTCCAAAAATTTCCCAAACACTTGGGAATCTCTCCTTAGGTCATTCCTGATCTTTGGAGTTGATTTCAAGGAGTTGGGAACTCATTTGGAGCAAAACCATAGAAAGGGCCTTTAATTAAGGATTTTAATAGTTCATTAAATACTTGAAACTTCTAAAATTCATAACTAATTCAAGAAAAATCAAAATTGAACAAACTCACTTGCATTCAACTCATGATAACTCCTAGTATTTATCAAAAATGTTAAATTCCAGAAATCTGTAATATTTCAAAAAGTCAACAAACCGGTCAACCTTAGGTTAAAATTAGTTCAAAACTTCAAACCTTTGTAATAAAATGTAGAAAAATCCGATTTCAACGTACTTACTGTCTAACTGATCATAGTAAGGTCTAGTATTTTAATAAAATACTAATTTTCTAGAAAACACCCTTAATCAAAAAGTCAATTTTCAACCCCTTAATTAAATGATTAGAATATTCCAAAAATTCATAAAACTCAAAATTACTTTGAAACTCCAGAAAATGTTAGTTTAATGTTTAAAACACTCAACAAACCTTTTAAAACATAACAACCATCCCAAAGATGAAGTTTATTGGCTTGACTACTCCGGGCTGCGGGGCTAAGTTTCCTAAGGAGGCTGGTTCCTCGAGCCTGGTGGCACAACGCCACGAATGGATTCTAAGGGGTGTTAAACTTTAAAATAGATTAATCATTAATTATTTAACCTTTTAAAACCTCTAATTCAACTACATTAATTTGGTTTATTGGCTGGACTACTCCGGGCTGCGGGGCTAAGTGTCCTAAGGAGGCTAGTTCCTCGAGCCTGGTGGCACAACGCCACGAATCAATTAATGGCAAACTCAAATTAATCAAACCTTAAAAAATTAGCAACCAAAAATTTTTAATTAAAATTCATTAAATTTTCAAACCTTAATCAAATCAAATTACTTAATTATACCGGGTACCACTGGGTAACCCAGGCCTACGAGGCTATTAACTTAGCCCCAAGGAAGGTGAAATAAACTTCACGGCCTCGGTGTGAAACAAAGGTGATATCCAACAAATAATTAAATAAATCTTAAAATTAACCTTAAGCCATTAATATTTGAATTCAAACTTAAATACCTTAAGCCTTTCAACTAATCGAACTTTAAATAACTCTAACCAATAATCATATTTAGGACATATCTAAACCACACAGCTTATATCACACACTGTAGATGGTTTGCTAGGACAACCAACTCTAGTTTTAAGCTAGGCCGGTGTTTACTTTTCTGCTGTGTGCCGAGCTTTCGAGTTTTCACTGCATGCTGTTTGCTAGCCTAGGATTGATGTGATTGTTTATTTATTTATTGCATTTTATGTTGTAATTGATTGAGCATTTAAATTTTGAATATTAACTGCTTGAGATTGAATATTAACTGCTTGAGATTGAATATTAACTGCTTGAGATTGAATATTAACTGCTTGGGACTGTAGATATAACTGTTGAATATTAGGATAACCTTGCAGGATTGAGTCTAGATTTTTTTATTTTAAATTAATGTAAATTTGATTGAATAAGTTTGTATTTATTTGAAATGATTTGAGATTGGGATATTTTATCCAATTTGAATTCTAAAGAGGTGAAGACATCCCTAAAAAAGAGAGTCTTCTTCCATTTGGAAGTCAAATTAGGATACCTTTCAAATATCCAAAGAGGAAAGATAACACCCCGTTCAAGGGGGAGTTTCTTTCCATTTGGATATCCGGAACCGACGAATCAAGATGTTCGTGAGAAGACGAAGAAATGGACCACGAGAAGAATCCCAAATCTCAAAGTCATTTGAGTCTTAAGATAAAATCCGGGTTGTAGTCAGTGGTGCCCGGCCACTGTAATTTTCTGCAAAATTCTGTGATGTAATAATAAGGGGCACTTGCCTACGGACATTCAATTCGATATATTTAATTTGATTGATTTATTTAATTGATTGTGCAGTAGAACTACTTGTTTTTCTAGTCCTTTTTTACTTGCATGTCGATTTTAATTTGACCTGGAATTCGATCGTAGGCTCTTAAGGACTTAATAAAATTTTTCTATTTAAATCAAATTAAAAACTTTAAGCTCACATAGAAATTCTAACGAATTTAAGAAGTAAGCCCGGGACCGCCGGGAGTCCTCATTTCATAGCATTCATTCAAATTCAATCTTTTAATCGAGTCGATTAGTATGCATCATATTAGCAACTAATTTAAAAACCTTTAAACCCTTAATTGCATTTGTTCAAGCATCAAACCCAACATGAGTCTAAGGGACCATTTAGGATCTGCTCTAGATGTCGATCCCGTTCTCAAAAACTTTTCTTAAATAACGTCCCTACCACTCAACATTAAAAGACCAGACTCATATTTTAAAATCGTTTAGGTGGTTTAGCTGGCTCCCCAATCCAGGCTGGGGTAAGACCAGATTCGCATTGCACTAGCTAGCTTCGGGGCACTAACTTTTAGTGCCTAATTTAGACTTAGGTTCTGAGGCTGGCTCGGCCCATAAGACCTCAACTTTCGGGAATTGAATCCCACTTTCTAATAAAATTGACCATTCAAACTTAAATCACTTTCAATTAAATTCGAGCCCAACACTTATGATAGGCTGAGATGTTTTCTGAAGTAATTCAGAATCTCAAACATCTCCTACCCTTCTTCCTTTGACTCTAAAAATAAGTGTTCAATCTTGAGCCAATCCCTCTTGAAATTTCAATCCTTACCTTCTTTGATATCGAGCCTTGAAAATCAAAATAAAATTTTATACCGCTATTTTAATCGAGTGTTTTCGTAGGGAAATTCCAATTTCTTTACGATGTACTTAACTACGAGGGCTTGCGCTCGTAGGAGATTTAGTAACCCAGACCTGATTTTTAAAATCAACTTTTTCAAAATTCCTAATTAATTTTCTTTGGGAAAAATCAAAATTTCAACGATCGTTACCTCCATTTTCAAACGATCAATAGTGATTGATAACTTCTTTCCTCGGAGAGATATATTAATTTCTATTGTGATTTTGATTATGAAATTAACGATCTCTTATCCGAATTATTATAGTTAAACAATCGATTGAATGTCATTTTGATCTTTCGAGATCATATGTCATTTCCCCTTGAGTTTAACTATGATAATTCAGATGAATTTAAAATTCTAAAATTTGAACCTATTAGGGAACGATATGATCATCTCTCGAGGAGATATATTGTTCATAATGATGTGTTCAATTTTAAAATTCAAAATTAAATATTTTTCAAAGATAATTAAATATTTTTCAAAACTATACATACTTAAATATTTTTTTTTAATCAAAACAGCAATCTCTAAGGAAAAATCTATTTTCTAAGCCAAAATTTTAAACTGCTACATACAAATTTTGCACTCAATCGAGTCAATTAGCATGCATCGCATTAGTAACAAATTTAAAAGAGTCAAATATTTAATTGCATTACTTAGACATCAAATACCCGACATAAGTTAAAGGGGTCAATTAAGGATCCGCTCTAGATGTCGACCCCGTTCATTTATACTTTTCTAATTAACGTCCCTATCACTCTACAAATTGACCGGACTCATATTTTAAAATTGTTTAGGTGGTTTGGCTGGCTCCCCAATCCAAGCCGGGGTAAGACCAGATTCACATTGCACTAACTAGGTTCGGGGTGCTAACTTTTAGTGCCTAATTTAGACTTAGGTTCTGAGGCTGGCTCGGGCCATAAGACCTCAACTTTCGGGAATTGAATCCCAAATTTCTAATAAAATTAACCATTCAAACTAAATATCACTTTCAATCAAATACAAGCCCAACACTTAGGATAGGCTGGGGCATTTCTGAATTGTTTCAGAATCTCAAGTGCCTCTTACCTTTTTTCCTTTGACTTCAGAAATAAGTGTTCAACATTGAACCAATCCCTATTGAAAATTCCTACCCTTTTTTTCCTTTGAAATCGATCTTTGAAAATCTAAATAAAATTTACACCGCTATTTTAATCGAGAGTTTTTCATAGGAAATTCTGATTTCCTATGATGTAATTAACTACGAGGGCTTGCGCTCGTATGAGATTTAGAAACCCAGAATTGATTTTCAAAATCAATTTTTTAAAAACTCTAATTAATTCTCTTTGGGAAATTTAAAACTTTGAAATTCGAACCCATTAGGGAACGATATGTTCGTCTTTCGAGGCGATATATTGTTCATAATAGAGTGTTCAATTTCAAAATTCCAAAATTTAACATTCCCAAAGAAAATTAATATATTTTCAAAACTATATATAACTAAATATTTTTTTTTAATCAAAACAAAGACATGCATGTAATCCTCAGATTTTAAAGCACAGAAAAAATAGTTCAAATATTTTGCATTCAATTGAGCTAAATCTCGTTCATCGAAAGTCCATTCAGTAAAAGCAACTTCAGTTTTAACACCATTAATTTCACGATAAGGTGGAGAATAACCTTCTTTGATGAGCATCCACATGCGATAATCAGTAGATTGTAAAAATGTTGACATGCGGGTTTTTTAGAAATCAAAAGGTAAGTTGTCAAACAGGGTAGGTCGGGTGATAGAATACCCTTTCTTAGTGTTATGATTCCCAAGGTTAGCCATGGATCAAAATTCAAAAGTTTTCAAACTTAATTTTTATGAATCCCGCTCTGATACCACTTGAAAGTTTGTTAGGGATGTTAAGCCCTATAGAACTGGCCCAAGCTAACCAAGAGGGGGGTGAATTGGTATTTTTAAAAAATTTCTTTTCACAAAGAATAAAAATCACATAAACCAAATTCACGCTATGAGAAAAAAAATAAATGCAGAAATAAAAAAGTACGGAAGCAAGAAAACAACAACACAGAGATTTATAATGGTTCGGTCAACTTGACCTACGTCCACTCCTTGGAGGCACCCTCCAAGTATTGCACTACAAACGTGACTCTCCTTTAGCCCCCCACAGCTAGGCAGAGAATCCCTCACAAAGAACCTCTTTTTTCCACCCCGGCAAGGCAGAGAACCTATCTCCTTTTTCTTTCTCCTGAAGCTAGCAGAGAACAACAACCAGATGCTGACTCCTTACCTCTACTGACCCTTCCACGGAGGAGAAACTCTAGACGAAGAAGAAGCAGAGCGATCCTTGCAGTAACCCTTGTGAATCCCCTCATAAGCTCCCCCTCACAAGATCCTCTCTCTCTCCCTCTCTCTCTTTCTCTCATCAAGGCCTTCTCAGGTCAAGATAGTAGCATAAAGGTTATTCAAAATGTTGAACAAGAGCTCTTAAATAGAAGAGCTTCAAAGGAGCCCATTAATTGCAAGTTTCCGACAATATCGTCCTGGCCGATATGGACATCGTCCTGAAGTAATTAAGGTTTTTTGAATAGATCGTCCTGGCCGATCCTGTAATCGTTCAGGATGATATGATCGTATCAATCATCCTTAATTACTCTCTTAATTTCCTGATCAATTAAGGCATAATTTGTGAATATCGTCCAGGCCGATAAATGATCGTCCTGGCCGATGATTTAAAAATACAGTATACCTTAATTGTCTATGGAGGCAACTTCTTTCTATTTTAAGCTTATCGTCCTGGCCGATACACGTATCGTCCAGGCCGATCTGTTAATGACGGCTGTGTTGCAACCCATGACCCCGAGTTTGAGATTTTGATGATGCCAAATAATGAGTGTTTTTGAACTGCGTTTCATTGGTTATTATTTTATTTGTTATTTTCCTTGAGCACTAACATTTCAGGAAGATCACAAGTGACTCAGGAAGAAAGGAAGACTCAAGACCGGGTAGATTAGGAGTATGAGTCAAACAATGTATTTTTTCATTTATTGTATTTTTACTTTATTGAGTCTGGCCACAATATGCGTAAGAGTAAGAGCAACCATGCACACACACAGGGGGAGAGTTTTTTTTAAAACTGCAAATTATAACTAAAATTCTTCTCTGTAGATCGTACTGTACGATTTTATTTCGTACTGTACGATCCAAGCTATGTGGGCAATTCTGTGAATAGATCGTACTGTACGAAGTCGTTCGTACTGTACGATATGTTCAGATCCAAAACCCTAGCCGTGACATAGTTTAAGTAAGTGATTTTGCGCCGTTCGTACAGTACGAACAAGTTCGTACTGTACGATAAGTTTTTAATACTTACTTAAATTAACCCGTGATTAGTGCATGTAATCCAGGGCTAATGAAAATTTGAACATCGTACTGTATGATAGTAATCGTACCATACGATGAACAGAGACGACATCCGATCGTCCAGACCATCGTCCTGTACGAGTAGTATCTTGTTGGATCGTACCGTACGATATTATATCGTACAGTACGATTTATTTTTTGTACTGTTCGTACAGCTTCGTACCAGGACAACGGCTGTTTGTGAAGATCGTACTGTACGATGTTGAATCGTACTGTACGAACAGTAACGGCTAATTTTGAAATCAGAGGTTTTTGGAGCCTGTTTTTAGGTGTCAATCAACTCTTTTTGGGTAAGAATTACAGAGGGGGTGAACGTGGTTAGAGAGGGATTCCAAGGGAGAAAACTCTAGAGAAATTCTTGAGGGTTGAGAGAGGAAGGAGGAGGTGAGCGTTGTGAGGGAGAAGAGGTGTGAGGGAGATCACACGGTTGCTCCAAGCTTGCTGCATCTTGCTCCTCTTGTGGCCCGAGAAGGATTTGAGGAAGGATCTCCAAGGGAAAGGCTCGTCTACATCCGTTACCTCGAGGTTCTCTGCCTTCTCCAGGAGGGAGAAAAACGAGAAGGTTCTCTGCCGTCGCCAAGAGGGTGAAAATAGAGTTTGGTATTCCGCCACGCCGGTTGGTGAAAGGGAGATTTGTACAGGCTTCTCCGCCTTGCCGAGGGGGGCAAAAGGAGAACTATTTTGATAGTGAAAATCCCGGAGTGGAGGACTCCGGGGAGTGGACGTAGGTCATATTTTGACCGAACCACTATAAAATTTTTGGTGTGTTCTTTCCTTATCGTTGTTTACTTTTTGCTTGCATTTTAAATTTGTCATATCTATTGCATGTGAAATTTTGTGAAAGAAAAAAATTGCATAAATCTTTGTTTTAAAGTTTCAAAAACAACAAAAAAATTAGAACTCTTGTTTAGGGTTAAGTTTATTATTAAGAAGTTTTTACAATTCACCCCCCCTCTTGTCGTTTAGTAATTTCAATTGGTATCAGAGCTTGTTTTTCAAAAATATTGTTTTAGAAAACCTTGAAAAAAATGATCATGTCGAATTTTGGTAATCGTAACACTGCGGAGGGTTATTCAATAACTCGTCCAACACTTTTTGATAACATACCGTTTGATTTCTGGAAAATTAGAATGTCTACATTTTTACAATCTATAGATTACCGCATGTGGATGTTAGTAAATGATGGATATGTTGCACCGTTCAAGATTGTTAATGGTTTGAAAACTTCTGTACCTTTTATTGAATGGAGCAATGAGGATAGGGAATTAGCCCAACTGAATGCTAAGTGCTTAAACTGCTTTTTTTGTGCATTGAAATCTGAGGACTATATGAGAGTATCTACTTGTGTTTCTGGTAAGGAGATTTGGGATAGACTGTGCATCACATACGAAGGAACAAACGAAGTAAAACAGTCTAGGCTTAACATTCTACTGCATGATTATGAATTATTCCGTATGAAACCTAGCGAAACAATTTCTGACATGTACACTAGGTTCACCCAAATTGTGACATCATTGCATGCATTAGGTAGAGAAATTTCAAATTCTGAGAAAGTGAATAAAATTCTTAGATGCCTACCTAGTTCCTATGATGCTAAGATAACTGCTATCACTGAGTCCAAAGATCTTAATGTTTATTCTATTGATAACCTCCTTGGGTCACTCATTGCATACGAGCAAGGAGTGAGCCAAAGGCAAAGTGATGCAGGTGAAAAGAAAAAGGAGCGGACGGTGGCATTAAAAGCTAGCAACTCAGAAAGTGAAAGCTCTGCAGGGGAGGAAGATGATGAGATAGCACTGATGACCCGACAGTTCAAAAATTTCCTGAAAAGAAAACAAAAGCGTCATCAGAACAGCTGGAATAAAGGTAAGAGCTCAAGGTCCAATAAGGTTTCATCTGATACAATTTACTTTGAGTGCAGGAAGCCAGGTCACCTTCGAGCCGATTGCCCTAATCTGAAGAGTCAACCAGCAAAGGAGAAAGGAGATGACAAAGTTAAATACAAGAGAGGAAATACAAAGACACAGAAAGCTTTTTGGGCCGACTCTGCCTCAGAATCATCAGAAGAAGAAGCAGAGGAGGAGGTAACAAATTTGTGTCTTATGGCTAATGATAACCTTGATCAATTGGATCGAGATGAGGTATGTCAACTTTCTTATGATGAATTACTGCTTATTTCTGAGAATATTCATGACTCGTATAGGAAACTGAAGAAAATGCATGCTAAACTTAATATTGAATTTAGTTCCTTACAAATTGAGCATGCTAACTTAGTTAAAGAAAATTCTGATTTAGATAAAGATCACATGTTACTTCTTGATGAGTATGATGCATTAAATAAGAAGCATATTGAACTAAGTGAAGCGCATGAATCCTTGAAAACATCACATATTGAACTAGATGTAGAGTTTGAAAAACTAACTGCACTTACATTAGAAGTAGATCATAGTGAGCACTTGCTATTGATAGAAGTTGATGGATTGACAGCTCAAAACAAAACTTATAGTTAAAAGATAAAAGAACTAGAAAATGAAATTGCATCACTCACAGTAGGCCATCCTAGAAAACCCCCAACACAGCATGCATTTCAAAACCTTAGGAAGAGGCACCACCATACTCATAGATTAGTAAATCCATTTCCTGGTGTTAGGTGCTTCTCTTGTGGCATGTTAGGTCACATAGCCCGCACATGCACAATTCACCGTAGGGACACACTTAGTATGGAGACCTAAACTGCATCCATCACAGCATAACATGCATACATCTCATTCATGCAAGCATAAGGAGGAACCCAAACTCACTTGGGTTCCCAAATCTAACCTTTGAATGAAAATGTATGGATGCTCTCACAAAAGACCTAGTGAGAGCATGTGGTACCTGGATAGTGGCTGCTCGCGACACATGACTGGAGATATGAAGAAGTTCATCCTATTGGAGACCAAAACTGGAGGCAAAGTAACGTTGGGAGACAACACTACCAGGAAGGTGATAGGCTCAGGTATCGTTGGTAATGCTAAGAATTTTTTAATTGAAAATGTTTTATTAGTTGATGGTTTAAAGCATAACTTACTTAGCATTAGTCAACTGTGTGACAAAGGTTTTGATGTTAAATTTTTTACTGATAGATGCCTGATTAGTTTTGATGAATTAATTTTAGAAGGAAAACGAATTAACAATGTTTACATGTTAGACCTTGATTGCGTTGATAGTTCAAAATCATTTTGCTTGAAAACAATAGTTGATGACTCGTGGCTATGGCATAGGAGACTATGTCATGCTAGCATGAAAACTCTTAGAAATATCACTCAGAAAAACCTAGTTAGAGGTGTACCTAAGTTAGAATTCACCAAGGATCACTTATGTGATGCTTGCCAACAAGGAAAACAAGTCAAATCATCCTTTCACTCAATTAGAGACGTGATCACCTCTAGGCCACTAGAAATTCTACACATGGACTTATTTGGACCCGTTAGTACAGCCAGTCTAGGTGGAAAGAATTATGGATTTGTGATTGTAGATGACTTCACTAGATTTACTTGGGTAAGATTCTTAGCACACAAGAATGAGTCTTTTGAGGAATTTAAAGTTTTCTCCACATGGATTCAACGAAAATTAGGTTGTGAAATATCAACAATCCATAGTGATCATGGTGGAGAGTTCCAAAATGATAGATTTGAGTCATTCTGTCAAGAGATAGGAATAGAGCACAATTTCTCAGCTCCTAGAACACCCCAACAGAATGGCATAGCAGAAAGGAAGAATAGAACTTTGGTAGAAGCTGCTAGGGCAATGCTAGCGGAGTATACCCTTCTTAGATACTTTTGGGCAGAAGCAGTCAACACAGCCTGTTATATTTTGAACAGAGTAAACATTAGATCGAAGCTGAATAAAACTCCATATGAACTCCTTCAGGGTAGGACACCAAACCTTTCACATTTACATGTCTTTGGGTGTAAGTGCTTCATCTTAAATAATGGTAAACATCCCTTAGGAAAATTCGATCCCAAGTCTGATGAGGGTGTCTTCTTAGGTTATTCTTCTGTAGGTAAGGCCTATAGAATTTTTAATAAGAGAACCCTTGTAGTAGAAGAATCCACCCATGTGGTATTTGATGAATCAGATAAGCCCTCAGAATCTAAAATTGAAGATGATGAAATAGAGGCAATTCAAGGAGTAGAGACGATGACCTTAGGAGAAAGGGTCGAACCTCAGGAAGTTTTGCCTAGAGAATGGAGATATTCTTCTAGTCATCCTAAAGAGTTAATTTTAGGAGACCCTTCAGAAGGTGTAAGGACTAGGCATGGACTTAGGAAGGAGGTTAGTCACTCAGCTTTCATCTCTATGATAGAACCTACAAGTATAGATCAAGCCTTAGGAGATGAATTTTGGATTCTAGCAATGCAAGAAGAGTTGAACCAATTCACCAGGAATGATGTTTGGGAGTTAGTTAAGAGACCTAAAGAGCAAAGTGTTGTTGGAACAAAATGGGTCTTCAAGAATAAGGTGAATGATTCAGGAACAATAATAAGGAATAAAGCAAGGCTAGTAGCTAAGGGGTACAACCAGATTGAGGGAATAGACTTTGAAGAAACCTTTGCCCCGGTTGCTAGACTAGAAGCCATAAGAGTGCTCTTAGCTTATGCTTGCTTCAAGAACTTTAAGTTATATCAAATGGATGTGAAGAGTGCATTTTTGAATGGGGTAATTAAGGAAGATGTCTACGTTGAGCAACCCCCCGGATTTGAAAACTCACAATTTCCAAACCATGTATTCAAATTAAAAAAGGTACTATATGGATTAAAGCAAGCACCTAGAGCATGGTATGAAAGACTTAGCTCATTTCTTTTGGATAGAGGATTTCAAAAGGGTAGTGTAGATACTACACTCTTTTTACAAAAGGTCAAAGAAGAAATTCTCATTGTTCAAATATATGTAGATGACATATTGTTTGGATCTTCGGATAAAAACTTATGCGATGAATTTTCAAAAACAATGAGTAATGAGTTTGAAATGAGCATGATGGGAGAGCTTAATTACTTTCTTGGCTTTAGTGTAAAACAAATGGATAATGGAACCTTTCTTAGCCAATCAAAGTATATTAAGGATATTTTAAAGAAATATGAAATGGATAGTGCAAAACCCATGAACACCCCAATGAGTTCGACAATCCAATTAGATAAGGATCCTAGTGGAAAACCAGTAGATCAGAAAAAATATAAAGGAATGATTGGATCCCTACTTTACTTGACTGCCAGTAGACCGGACATAATGTTTAGTGTGTGTCTCTGTGCCTGTTTCCAAGCCGATCCTAAAGAGTCTCACTTAACTGCTGTCAAAAGAATTCTTAGATATCTACTAGGCACCCCAAACTTAGGAATTTGGTATCCCAGACACAGCACTTCCTTTGAAATCCTAGGGTACTCAGATTCTGACTTCGCAGGATGTAGGATAGATAGAAAGAGCACCTCTGGTACCTGCCAATTCATCGGACAATCATTAGTTTCTTGGTCCAGTAGGAAGCAAAACTCAGTAGCACTTTTTACAGCCGAGGCGGAATATATTGCAGTAGGAAGTTGTGTTGCACAAGTACTATGGTTAAAACAACAAATTCTTGATCTTGGACTACCTGTTGGAACCATCTCGATCATGTGTGACAACACAAGTGCAATCTGTATCTCTAAGAATCCAATTCAACACTCTCGAACGAAACACATAGACATTAGACATCATTTCATTAGAGATCACGTCGCTAAGGGAGATATAGAATTACATCATATCGCTACAGGAGATCAATTGCCAGACATATTCACAAAACCATTAGCTTTTGACACCTTTAGCACCTTGAGGACTAGATTAGGTGTCATAGATATAAATGCATAAAAAAAATAAAATAAAAAAAATTAAAAATAAAAAAAAAATAAATAAAACAAAAAAAAATCTCTTTAGGGCTGCTCCTGATCACCACACACTCACCACCAGATCAGGACCCGTCTGCTTAGTTTGTTTATGTTTGCATTGTAGTTTCTGTTTGTTTTCTTCTCTTACTTTTTGCTTTTAGTTGCTCCTCCTTTTTGTGCTGTCAAAAGGGGGAGAAGTTTGTTGTGATGTTGTAATGCCTATTTATCTAAATGCAGTATCTTTTGTTTCGTACTTACTTGTAGTACCTTTTTTTTCTTGTATTTAATTCAAAAAAAAAACAAAAAAAATAAAAATAACAAAAGAAATGTTTTTCAAAAGAAATGGTTTTCTTTCTTACTTGCAACAAATTATTTGACATCATCAAAAAGGGGGAGATTGTTGCAACCCATGACCCCGAGTTTGAGATTTTGATGATGCCAAATAATGAGTGTTTTTGAACTGCGTTTCATTGGTTATTATTTTATTTGTTATTTTCCTTGAGCACTAACATTTCAGGAAGATCACAAGTGACTCAGGAAGAAAGGAAGACTCAAGACCGGGTAGATTAGGAGTATGAGTCAAACAATGTATTTTTTCATTTATTGTATTTTTACTTTATTGAGTCTGGCCACAATATGCGTAAGAGTAAGAGCAACCATGCACACACACAGGGGGGAGAGTTTTTTTTAAAACTGCAAATTATAACTAAAATTCTTCTCTGTAGATCGTACTGTACGATTTTATTTCGTACTGTACGATCCAAGCTATGTGGGCAATTCTGTGAATAGATCATACTGTACGAAGTCGTTCGTACTATACGATATGTTCAGATCCAAAACCCTAGCCGTGACATAGTTTAAGTAAGTGATTTTGCGCCGTTCGTACAGTACGAACAAGTTCGTACTGTACGATAAGTTTTTAATACTTACTTAAATTAACCCGTGATTAGTGCATGTAATCCAGGGCTAATGAAAATTTGAACATCGTACTGTACGATAGTAATCGTACCATACGATGAACAGAGATGACATCCGATCGTCCAGACCATCGTCCTGTACGAGTAGTATCTTGTTGGATCGTACCGTACGATATTATATCGTACAGTACGATTTATTTTTTGTACTGTTCGTACAGCTTCGTACCAGGACGACGGCTGTTTGTGAAGATCATACTGTATGATGTTGAATCGTACTGTACGAACAGTAACGGCTAATTTTGAAATCAGAGGTTTTTGGAGCCCGTTTTTAGGTGTCAATCAACTCTTTTTGGGTAAGAATTACAGAGGGGGTGAACGTGGTTAGAGAGGGATTCCAAGGGAGAAAACTCTAGAGAAATTCTTGAGGGTTGAGAGAGGAAGGAGGAGGTGAGCGTTGTGAGGGAGAAGAGGTGTGAGGGAGATCACACGGTTGCTCCAAGCTTGCTGCATCTTGCTCCTCCTGTGGCCCGAGAAGGATTTGAGGAAGGATCTCCAAGGGAAAGGCTCGTCTACATCTGTTACCTCGAGGTTCTCTGCCTTCTCCAGGAGGGAGAAAAATGAGAAGGTTCTCTGCCGTCGCCAAGAGGGTGAAAATAGAGTTTGGTATTCCGCCACGCCGGTTGGTGAAAGGGAGGTTTGTACAGGCTTCTCCGCCTTGCCAAGGGGGGCAAAAGGAGAACTATTTTGATAGTGAAAATCCCAGAGTGGAGGAATCCGGGGAGTGGACGTAGGTCATATTTTGACCGAACCACTATAAAATTTTTGGTGTGTTCTTTCCTTATCGTTGTTTACTTTTTGCTTGCATTTTAAATTTGTCATATCTATTGCATGAGAAATTTTGTGAAAGAAAAAAATTGCATAAATCTTTGTTTTAAAGTTTCAAAAATAACAAAAAAATTAGAACTCTTGTTTAGGGTTAAGTTTATTATTAAGAAGTTTTTACAATTCACCCCCCCCCCCCCTCTTGTCGTTTAGTAATTTCAGGCTGCCTTAATTAAGAATCCTTATTTACACTTTCTGTTTTAAGCATGATCGTCCAGGACGATGTAAATATCGTCCTGGCCGATATGAGTAAAAATGGAAATTCTAAGTCTCTCAAGTGCGTGTGTGTGTGTGTGTGTAGGGTTACTTAGCATCAGTCTCTTTGACCATTACAAATAGACTCAAGAAGAGAAAAACAAAGTACAGACTGACTCAACCCTAGACCTACGCAATCTTGAACTGGCTTTGTTTGTTCGTTCGATCTTCGATTCCTGAAAAGTTAGAAGTAACCAGCGGTCCAAGAGAATCAATAGTGTTTGTCAATCATCAAAACATAAGCCATGAAAATAGATTTGCAACAATCTGGACGTCCAAGGACAAATCGGTATCGCAATACAATGGACGAGGCACCACCACGGAGCAATAGGGTTTGCCGAGCTTGCCACTTAGCCGGACATAACAAAGCTACTTGCCCAACTAAATTTGGCCACAGGAACTAGGATTTCATTTGAGAATTGGTGTAATAACACATTTACTTAAGTAAAACATCTATAACTTGTAGTATGACATTATAATCTTTGAGTGTAGCTGACATCTTTGTAGTTATCATTTTGTGTATGTTATATTTTCTATCTCTGCCTCTCTATTTTTTGCTATGTTGCTATCTATATTTTTCTCTCTCTATATTTATCTAACCTTGAAGGTCTAATTTACCACCTCTTCTAGATTACTCAGCAAATCAAAAACTTCTAGTATGAATGCCTACGGAGATGATTACACCAGAGGAAGGATTGTCCGTGGAGTTAGCCGATTACGTGAGAGTTTATCATTTCTGACTCATGATATCCTCGAAGCTAAGGTATCATCAAACGAACTATTCAGATGTGTTTTGCATGATTGGGGGGAAGATGAGTATTGCATTCTGTGGCATGAGTTTCAGGAGGTGGAATAAGGGAAATCGGGCTAGCTTTGAACTTCGAGATATGGGTTGGAAAGAAGTACTACAAAGAATGGACCACATTGTACCAATAGATTTCCTGAAGGCTAGGATTCTTAAACTTGGAGTCGATAAAGAAGGTACTGTTGAACCGGGGGTTGGAAGGTCGATGCTAGATCTAGATCATTGCATTCTATATTGTGAATGGTGCCATTATCATGATGAAAAGTTATTAAAAATTTATAAAATGTTGATGCAACATTCTGAAGATGGTAAACATAAGGAAATTTTTAATGGAAAAGACTGGCAGTATATGCAATCAGAATTTATTAGCAGTTTCAGATGTTGTCCAACACAAACTCAGCTGCAAGCTCGCCTCCGCTTCATACTGAACAATATGTAACAAAATGAGTTATCCATTTCTATCTATAATATGGCAAGACTTTTTTATGTATTGTAACTCATCCTAGTAAGAATATAATATGGCAAGACTTTTTTATATTATCATCCTAGTAAGAATTCATATTAACTTCCCTCACCTCACTATCATATGCTCACTATCATATGCTCAAAATGCAAAAGGATCATAAAAATATTTTTAAGGATGTAATCAGAATTATTATTGTAAATGAATTTGATAGTAGATGTGGTGTTTGGTGGTAATTAGTAAATGAATTTGATATATATATATATAAAGAAGGTAAAACTTCCATAATAAAGAAAGATGTAATCAAAGCAACTTGTTACAAACTAATAAAAATTAAACAACGTCGTATAATAGTTATGCTTCTATACAAAAATATTTAAAAAACATACATTTGTTACAGTTTTAAAAAGGATTTATAGTTTTTTTTTCCAAATTTTAACATATCTGTCATACTTAGCTCTCACATATTTTTTATTTGGCCCTTTTTTTACAATTATATTTTTTTTTGCCTTTTTTTAAACTTTTTTTAAATATTATAATAAAGAGTTTTCTTAAAATTATATTTATTAACACCATAATCTATCTTGTTGTTACTAATGCTGTCAACTTTCTTAATTATTGTTATATTTTCAGGTGAAATGGCTTCCGACCAACGACGTCGTAGAATGAAACAGACGACCGGTGAGCCCTCAGGAGAGGGTGGTAGTAAATCACCACCACCAACTCAGCTCCATCCTAACATTGCTTCGTTACATGGTACACATAGAGCAGCACATCCTGATGGGGTAAATCAAATTTTTTCTTAACTTATTACGATTATGCCAAATATTTAAGGTAACTCTAACTAATTATATGTCTTTGTATGGAACAATATTGGAAGCGGCATCACATCTTTTAATGATGCATGAATGGCCGGTGAATTGCCCAAGATTTATGGATGCTTTAAGATTAATTAGGCTAGATTGTGTAGCCAGATGAGATATTTACGGATGGACCACCATTTGTTGACAGCCTTAGTGGAGAGGTGGTCACCTCAGACAAATAGTTTTCACCTAACCGTTGGAGAGATGACTATTACCTTATAGGATGTTGCTATGATATTGGGAGTCCATATAGATGGTCCTGCTTTGGTTGGGCATGCTGTTGTTGGAGCTGGGAGACGTTGGATTAGTTGGCCTGACTGCTGTGATGACCTTCTTGGGAGCTATCCACTACCAGATGCTCTATATCGGGACCCATTAGATCATCGCATCACATCAAGGTTTTATATGGGACAGGCACATGCACAAACTTGTATTCCTCTCAGATGGTTGCAATGGACATTTTGGCGTGACTCCTACTTGGACCTAAATGATATAGATTTTTGGAGGCATGTTCGGGCTTACATATTATTCATATTAGGTTGTCACCTCCTCCCGGATACTTTAGGTTCAGAGATACATTTACAATACCTTACTATTATGGAGGATTTGGCAGTATTCAGTACATACTCTCTTGGAGGAGCAATTTTAGCCCATTTGTATAGAGAGTTGGGAGAAGCAACCTGGCCTAGTAGGGCCAACATAGCTGGATGCATTCATTTGTTACAAATTTGGGCTTGGGAGCATCTGCATGTAGGATGACCTTTGCTTTGTGTTCCCTTTCCAGTGGAACTTCATGGTCTTAGTGTTGGGTTCAGGTATGAGATACTTTTATTTAATCAAATTTTTTTAATACTATATGCAATAAAATTATAACTTCTTTGCTATATAAATGTAATAGGTGGAATGAGGATCGGCTAAGAGAGTTACCTGTTGAAAGTATCATTAGCTATAGAGATGAGTTCGATGGTTTACTTGATAGTCAGGTATGTTCTTAAAGTTTTGAAAAAAAAAATTTAACATGTTAATTCAAACTTATAGAACTTATTATTGAAAATGCAGGTAATTTGGCAGCTATATACGCCTGATATTGGAGCTCAGGTGGCAAATATTTGTCTATCAGGGGAGGACATTTGGACTGCACGAGTGCCTCTGATCAGTTGGAAGAGGGTTGAGTGGCACTTGCCAGATAGAGTACTACGACAGTTTGGATTATGCCCAACTACTAACATTGAACCAATTGATCCAAGCTTCAAAAGGGTAGATGGTCGTGGAAAACCAGACATGGACTGTATGTTGTACCACCAAGCACACATTACCATATGGGAGAGTAGGCGTGGATACATAGTCACAGGGGACCTCTTTGACCAGCATAACAACTACTCGATCCATCAGTACATATAGTGGTACAAGTCATGGGCAACAATATACATGTTGAGGGCACCTGTTGAGCCTCCCACAACGGCATATCCTAGAGCTCCCTCTGAGCGTCTTCTGGTACATTTAAATTTAATATGCTATAAATTTCTTATATAATTTCTTTTTTAAATTAATAACAAATTTCTTTTGTTATTTCAAAGGGACTTTTTTATTGGTACTGAAAAAGCTTTGCAACAACACTTCAATGGTTCAAATGATACACAACAACAGAGGGACATAAACACAGTGGTAGAGCTTTGTCGGGGTTTGCGTAGCCAGTTGTATATTCAAGATCAAGGATATTTTGAGGATAGAAGTGAGCATGATACACCATTTTTCATGACCCAGGAACCTCCTCAGCAATATAGTGGATATGTTGGGCCCTTCTCTTATCCTGATCAAGGGCCATCTAGTATACGTCTGTAATCCGAGTGACTTATTAATATGACCATTTCTTTGCCAACTCAGCATAACGGCTACAATCCTAGTCAGCATAAGTCGCCGTTTAAACAGACGATTTTGCGTATATTTAATTTTTTTTAAAACGTGCTTAATTTTTTAATACAATTTTTAATTATGCTTATTCTTAAAATTTGTTCTATTTATTTTGATAGTATGTATTCATTAAGTCTTATCATGTAATTAAATAGCCTGTCTTAAATATAGCATTTCATATGATGTTACTCCTCAACTTCTACCAGTAAATTGAGAGATAGGGTAAGAGCATAGGATATAATATAGTTGAGTCTCAAAACACTTCTCTTTGTGTTCTCTTCCACCCTTTCAATTTTTAGTACGCAACCGTTTTTTTTTTTTTTTTTCAAATAGGGTATTGGTATTGCACACGAGCAAATTTGGATCCTACACTATCTATTTTATGCTTTAAGACACTTTATGATCTAAGAAAATATTTGTCAGCCTTTTGACTCAATCAAATTAAATATTTATTAATTCACAATTATATTGATAATACTTTGTTACAACATTTATTAAATTTAATATATACGGTAGATGTGCATTAAGGTGTTGAGGTAATCGAAATTGTTACTAGTATAAATTCACATGCACATGAAACATCTGAATAAATTTTTACAAAAATAAAAAATGATATAATAAAATTTAAAATTAATTTATGACATAATATCAATATTACATTCAATATTTACATACTTATAAAAAGTAGAGCTTGAGAAAGGAAAAATTTTCATACTTGACACCACGTGTCAAAAAAGAGTAAAAATATAGCGATTATTTCAGATATAACATCATATGACACATAAGTGACAAAGGTAACATAACCAACACAAATAATGTCATAACCAAAAGTATCCAAAAGTAATCACTCATAACAAAGCTTCAAAATTAAATTACTATTAGCTACGTTACTAGAAAAGACCTCCCAAAGATGAATATGATGGTTTCTTGTTGTATTGGCAAACGTAGATGGTAGAACCTAAGCATAACCAGAAAAGCAAAGGCAACAAAATTACTTAAAAATATGAATAGAAATATGAACACTATACCTTCTAACAAAATTAAAAAAATAATAATAATAAAGGAAAAAAGTCAAAAAAATAAAGATTAAATTGCAAAAAAAGATGAATGTCATTTCATAAGAGGAATATATATGTGTGTGTGAATAACTAGAATAAATTAATGAAATTTTAAAGTCATCCTATGCTAAATTGGAAAATGATTTCAAAGTTTTTAAGGATGAATTTCAAAAATAGAGAATACTATTTGAATTATGATATTAATATCTTGAAAGATGTAAACACAATTTTTAAGTTGAAAGTGAAAGCTCTCGATGAAAATAGGAAACTCCCAACACTTGAAAATTTTACAAATACTATTTTGAGGCCAAAATTTTTAAAACCTAGGAAGAATCAAAGTTATTATAGAAAATTGAGAAAATCATTTCCTGGAGTAAAATGCTTTTCTTGTGGGATGATTGGACATATAGCACACACTTGTACATTAGATAGAAAAACTCATTTAGTGTGGAAACCAAAGATGTATAAACCTAATCAGATCATATATGTATTTAGTTTTATTTTGCCAAAAAGAGATCCCAAACTTGTTTGGGTTCCAAGATTTAACATTTAATAATTTTGCAGGAACACTCTCATACAAGGCCTCGTGAGAGCATTTGGTACCTAAACAGCTGTTGCTTAAAGTATATGACTAGAGACACTAAGCAATTTATATTGCTGGAAGCCAGAAGTGGATGCATGGTTACACTTGGAGATAACACCATTAGAAAAGTGGTTGGATTAGATATGATCGAAAACTTGCAAAATTTCTTTATTGAAAATGTGCTACTTGTAGAAGGCTTAAAGCATAATTTATTAAGTATTAGTTAGCTTTGTGATAAAGGATACAGTATAAAATTTCTTCCACTAACTCCAAATTAAGCCTAAATGATAATGATTTTTTGCATGGATTAAGGGTAAAAAATATTTATATGCTAGATTTAAATTGTATTAAAACTCCTAATGCATTTTATTTGAAAACTATTTATGATGAATCATAGTTATGACATAGGAGTCTCTATCACTTTAGCATGAAAATTCTTAAAAAATTACCCAAAAAAATTTGGTGAGAGATATACCAAAATTAGACTTTACAAAGGATCACTTTTGCGATGCATGTCAATTAGGAAAATAGTTGAAGTCCTCTTTTCAGTCCAATAATGATCTTAGAACTAGTAAATCTTTAGAGATTTTACATATGGATCTTTTTGGACCAGTTGAAACTGTAAGTCTAGGACATATACGGATTTGTGATTTTAGATGATTTTTCTAGATTCATTTGGGTTAAATTCTTATATCATAAAAGTGGATCGTTTGAGGAGTTTAGAGATTTTTTGACTTGGATTAAGAGGAAGCTAAGATGTGAAATTTTAACAATCCAAAGTGATCATGACAGTGAATTTGAAAATAAAAAAATTGAGAATTTTTATATAGAAAAAGTAATTGATCATAATTTTTCTACCCCTAGAACCCCTCAACAAAATGGTGTAGTCGAAAGAAAGAACAAAATATTAATTGAAGTCACTCGAGCCATGTTGGCTGAATATTCACTTCATAAATAATTTTGGGCTGAAGTAGTTAGCACTGCACGTTATTTTCTGAATAGGGTGAACATTATATCAAAATTAAATAAAACATCTTATAAGCTTCTTAAGGGGAGAATGCTTAATTTATCACATTTATATATTTTAGGATGTAAGGTGTTCATACATAATAATGAAAAATCTTCTTTATGAAAGTTTTATCCAAAATCAGATGAATAAATTTTTCTTGTATACTCTAATGTTGAAAAATCTTATGGAGAATTTAACAAAAGAACTTTAGTAGTTAAGGAGATCACATATGTTGTATTTGATGAATCTAGAATTTTAGAAGAGCCAATTTTGGATGAAGATGATTTAGAAAATAACTCCCAAAATATTTAGAAAGTTAATTTGGAAGAAAATTTAGAGTTAGAAAATTTGTTGCCTAGATATTTGAGATTTTCAAAAATCACCATAAGGAATTGATTATATGTGAACCTAGTGAGGGTGTTAGTGTTGCAGATCTATTTACATGCCTTATGTTTTGATGATTGACAAAAATTATTGATTCTCTTAGACTGCATGTTGCTTCTAACTTTTCAGGAATCGAAGATCGGACGAACAAACGAAGTCAGTTCAAGGTTGCGTAGGTTTAGGGTTGAGTCAGTCTGTACTTTATTTTTTCTCTTCTTGAGTCTACTTGTAATGGTCAAAGAGACTGATGCTAAGTAACCCTACACACACACACTTGAGTGACTTAGAATTTCTGTTTTTACTCATATCGGCCAGGACAATATTTATATCGTCCTGGACGATCAGGCTTAAAACAGAAAGTCTAAATAAAGATTCTTAATTAAGGCAGCCGTCATTAACAGATCGACCTGGACGATAAGCTCAAAACAGAAAAAAGTTGTCTCCATAGACAATTAAGGTATACTGTATTTTTAAATAATCGGCCAGGACGATTCTTGATTGGCCTGGACGATATTCACAAATTATGCATTAATTGATCAGGAAATCAAGAAAGTAATTAAGGATGATTGATAAGATCATATCGTCCTGGACGATCGCAGGATCGGCCAGGACGATCTTTTCAAAAACCTCAGTTATTTCTGGACGATAAATATCGGCCAGCTCGAATTTAGGGCAGTGCTTTGGATGATTTTCCTCTGATTTGAACTGATCGGCCGGGACGATCGTGACATCGGCCTGGACAATCAAGCCAATTTTAAATCGTTCAGTTTGCATTCAGGGCCATGCTCTAGACGATCTTCTAAAATTTGTACTGATAGGCCAGGATGATGTCCATATCGGCCTGGACGATATTGTCGGCAACTTGTAATTAATGAGCTCCTTTGAAGCTCTTCTATTTAAGAGCTCTTGTTCAACATTTTGATACACCTGTGTGCTGCTACCTTGACCGGAGAAGGCCTTGAGGAGAGAAAGAGAGAGAGGGAGAGAGAGAGAGGATCTTGTGAGGGGAGCTTGTGAGGGGATTCACAAGGGTTGCTTCAAGGATCGCTCTGTTTCTTCTTCGTCTAGAGTTTCTCGTCTGTGGAAGGGTCAGAAGAGGTAAGGAGTCAGCATCTGGTTGTGGTTCTCTGCCAGCTTCAGGAGTAAGCAAAAGGAGATAGGTTCTCTGCCTTGCCGGGGTGGCAAAAAGGAGGTTCGTTGTAAAGGCTTCTCCGCCAATCTGTGGGGGCTAAAGGAGAGTCGCGTTTGTAGTGCAATACTCGGAGGGCACCTCCGGGGAGTGGACGTAGGTCGAGTTGACCGAACCACTATAAATTTCTGTGTTCTTGTTTCTTGCTTTCGCACTTTTAATTTTCGCATTTATTTTTCTCGTGGTGTGATTTTTGTTTATGTGATTTTTGTTCTTTGTGAAAAGAATTTTTTAAAATACTAATTCACCCCCCCCCCTCTTGGTTAGCTTGGGCCAGTTCTATATGGCTTAACATCCCTAACAAACTTTCAGTTAGGACTAGGCATGGACTAAGCAAAGAAGACAATCATTCTAACTTTATTTCAATGATAGAACCCACAAATATAAATCAAGCACTTTCAGATGAATTTTGAATTTTGGCATTGCAAAAAGAATTAAATCAATTTGTGAGAAATGATGTTTGAAAATTAATTACAAGGTAAAAGGATCAAAGTGTAGTTGAAACTAAGTGGGTATTCAAAAAAAAATGACTCGAGAGTTGTCATTAGAAAAAACGCTATATTGGTGGCTATGGGCTATAATCAGATTGAAATAATTGATTTTGATGAGACTTTTGCCCCTATAGCGAGACTTAAAATAATTAGGGTTTTGTTAGCCTTTACATATTTTAGGTGATTCAAATTGTTTCAAATGGATATTAAAAATGTCTGTTTGAATGGGATGATTCAAGATGATATTTTTGTTGAACAACCTTCAAGTTTTAAAAATTTAATATTACCAAATCATATTTTTAAATTGAAAAAGGTATTATATGGATTGAAATAGACACCTAGGACTTGGTATGAGAGATTAAACACTTTTCTACTTGAGAGATCTTTTGAAAAATGAAGTGTTGACACCACTCTCTTTTTAAAGAAATTAGGAGACGATGTACTCACTGTACAAATTTATATTTATGATATCTTCTTTGGATCTATAAATAAAAATCTTTGTGATAATTTTTTTAAAATAATAAGTAGTGAATTTGAAATGAGTTTAATAGGATATTTGAGTTACTTTCTAGGTTTTAGCATTAAGCAAATTAAGGAGAGAATATTTATTGGTCAATCGAAGAATGTTAAGGACATCCTTTAGAAGTATGAAATAGACAATGCTAAATAAGTTAGTACACCTACGAGTTTCTTGGTTCAGTTGGATAAGGACCTAAAGGAAAATCTGTTGATCAAAAAAAATTTAGAGGAATAATTAGATCTTTGCTTTACTTGACTGCTAGCAAACCTGATATTATGTTTAGTATTTTTTTGTGTGCTAAATTTCAATCAGATCCAAAAGAATTATATTTGACAGCAGTAAAAAGGATTTTGAGATATCTCTTGAGAACTCCGAACTTAAGGAGTTAGTATCCTAAGTTTAGCTCATCATTTAAAATAGTTGGATATTTAGATTTGAACTTTTCAAGTTGTAGGGTTCATAGAAAGAGTACATCTAGAACTTATCAATTTATAGGAAATTCTTCAATTTCTTGATCCAGTAGAAATCAGAATTCTTCAGCCTTATTTACTGCTGAAGCTGAATACATTGGCTTAGGAAATTATGTGGCACAAATTATTTGCTTGAAATAATAGTTGATTGATTTAGGATTTACAATAGGAACAATTCCAATTTGTTGTAATAATAGTAGTGCCATTTGTATTTCAAAAAATCTCATTCAATATTCTAGAACCTAACTTATAGACATAAGACATCATTTCATAAGGGATCGTGTATCTAAATGATAGATTGACCTGAACCATGTTTCAACTAAAAATCAACTTGCAGATATTTTTATAAAACCACTAGCTTTTGATACCTTTAACACATTAATAACAAGTCTAGGTGTAATTGATCGTAATGCTTAAATAAAATTCTCTGCAAACTTGATATATTTTATTGTGTCTTTTGTGTTTATGATTATTTGTTTTTTTGTTCTTGTGTTTTGTTTCCAATTTTTTATTTTCTTATTTTTTTTTTAATGTTTTGGACATCTTTTTGACACATCAAAAATTCTATCTGAATGATCATGATGATTTTCTAATTGTTCTATTCATACTGTACGAAATTATTTTTGTCATGTATAAATTTTGTAGCATGTCGATCGTTATTTTGAATTGATTGCATAAATTTTTAATTTTTCAATACATATCATACTGTACAATATTATATCATCCTAGATGATTTTGTATTACTTCATATGTAAGCATGTAGACAGTTATATGGGTAGAACCAATTATTATAACCAATCGTACGTACGAACTTTTAGTTCATACATACGAACCATGTGTCATTCGGTGTGGGGGATGAATCTAACCATCTTTAAAATGATATGAAATAATTGATCATTCCGGATGAACACTTATTCGTCTGTATAATCATATGGTCAAAAAGCCTATACGAAAGGATGCTTCATAACTTTCGTGATTATGAAAAGTCGTTTCATTTCGAATGTATTCATTCGTACATACGAAATTTATTTTGTCATGTACGAACCATCAATGGTATAGTATGAACTCTTTTTTATATGTACGAAAGATTGTTTTTCTTTAAATAAGAGTGCTTTAGAATTCCTTTTCATTCACTTCAATAGCCTCTTCCAGTCCTTCTCATCTTAGCAATGGCCAGTTCTAGCAAGTGGGGTAGAATCACTAAGGGATCGTCTTCCAAGAGTGGAGATGACAACTTTCTATCTAGGGCAAATGAAGATTCTTTCCTTAGGTTTTTTTTTTGCCAAAATTACTCCTTCTAGAATCTTACTTCAAGAGGATATCCACTTTCAAGTGATGCCTCTTTTCGCCACCACTTAATTAGCCTTTATCCAGACTTTGATTCATGCATACAACAAAGAAACCTTTCACTATTTTCTGGAAAACATGCCTTTTAGTTCGGATGAGAGTAGGATCAGATATTATGTTTTTAAGAAAAATGTAGAAATAACTAAGGAATATTTGGGAACCATTTTATATTTAAGAACTCAATGAGTTAGAGCCCACATAATGAATTATACATCTGATTTTGATTGGACCAAAATAAACAAAGTTATTAAAAGGATTGAACATGTAAGTCACTTGCCTAGGGTCTATACCTTAAACCAAAATACAAGGGTCATTTAGCATTTCCTTAAAACTTTTATTATTCCTATCATTCAGCATTTCCTTAAAACTTCTATTATTCCTAAATCTATTGACCACATTAGCATTATTCCTCTTATGTCCACTGTTACCTATCGTATCATGACTGGAACACCTATAGATGAAGCCTAACTTATTCTTGATTATATTCATGGCCTTTCTGAAATTGGGCATGTCTCTCATAAGAGGAAGAAGAATATTTCTTTAGGACACCTAGTGACCTATATCCTAGAGAAGAAATACAATCTTGTTAATCCTTATCCTCTACTTGAATTGCCTATCTACTTCACTGATGCTTCGTTTTGAGCACTTTTTGGGAAAGGTGATAATACAAGTGAGGATTTTAAGGGAGAAGGGGGAGCACCAGCACCTGCACCTACGCCTGCTTATTGACCTAACTTTCAGTAGATGGTCCAACGCTTCGACCGACTAGAGAGTCATTTTGATCAACATTTTGATCAAATTCAGACTCATCTAAAGTAGCAGGATGCATAGTACCAGTAAGACATGGGTTGGATTCGAGGTCAGTTTGATTAGGTGAACACCAATGTGACTATGATGAATAGCTATTTTTTATGTTCAACCAACCTTCTTCTCTAGACCAGGCCCCTCATATTACTAGATGTACTTCTTGTATGTTATCTTTATCAGTCCTTTCAGATGTGTTTATCTTTGTGATGTTTTTGATGTTATGTATACTTATCTTATTTTAGATCTTGATGTTGTTATGTTATCTTATTTTTAGATATATAATATTGATTTCAGATGTGCTTTATTGTATTAGATCTTCATATTAATATCAATTAAAAATGTCTTATTTTGTTTAGTTGATTTTGTTCTTTGTTTGAAATATTAGTTTACCTATATAATAATCTTGACTTAATTGATCTAAAAAATGTTATAATATGAACAACAATAACAAAAATTAATTTCAATATGAAATCAAATTTTTCAAAAATATAAGTTAATTTATAACTAGATCAAGTTAAGACTATCAATCTCATGTTTTTTTTAGGCATACATAATTTTAATATTATTATTATAATTTTGATGTCTTATTATTTTTTATTTCTCTTTTTAATATAATTATCTTTGTACTTAGAGAAGTTTGAGTTTTTAGATTATTGATTTTGGAAATATCAATTAAAAAAAATAAATGGAGAAATGTACAAGTGTATAAAATTGAAAGAATGCACAATAGTTCACAAATTAAAAAGATGCACAAAATTAGCCCAAATACAAAAAGATGCACAAAGTGTGCTACAAATAATTGAAAAGATGGGCAATGTCTCCAAACAAGTATATTGATAATATTCTTTTCACTATCTTTTAATCTTCAAATTTAAATCAATCTAATGTTTTAATTATATTTTGTATTGGAAATTGACTTTAATTAATCTTCATTTCGTCACTTTTGTAATAATTCTCCTTATCTAATTATCTAGAATGTTTCATGACCTTGATATATATTTTTTGTCTATGTTATATTTTAATTTAAATGTTTTGAATCTTTTATTTTTATCCAATTAACATTAATCTTGTTATTGTAATTATAATTCAATCTCTTTCAAGATCAATTGTTAAAAGTTTCTCATATGACTTATTTTATTTCAACTTTCCCTTCTTCCTTCTTTTTGTTATTGTTAAAAAGGGGGGAAAATATTGTTTGGATTTGATTTGATGTTTACATTTAATTGTTTGGTTTGTTAGTAATATTTTATTTTTTTAGGTTTGTGTGTTTTTGTGTACGTGTGTTTTTATGTGTGTATGTTTATGAAAAAAAAAATTATTTATTCTTAATAGAAATTCCTTTATATTTACATGCTTATTCATTTAGGGGGAGTTAGGGAGAAATTTAAAGTTTTTAATTTTATTCAAACAATAATTATTTTGTCATCATCAAAAAGAGGGGGTTTATTAAGATAGTTGCTACTTAGTTTTTGTATGTTTAATATTCTTACAACTTGTATGTTTTTTATGATTCCAAATATTTTTGCTTTTATTATTATTTATCCTAATATATTTTAGAAGAATTATTTTGCTCTTGTGTGTACTAACATTTTAGGAAAATCATACTCTGGATTATTGAAGACTTCAAATAAAGATCAATTTAGAGTTTATTGTAATTGAAGTATATATTTTCCATTTTATTGAGTCTGAGAGAGTGTGGTTGTAATTGAGTAACTGAGCACTCACACACCATAGGAGAGATAAAAATTCACATTTTTTTAAACTAATCGTACTGTACGATATCCATTCGTACGAAATGATCTGGTTAGTTATTTTCCCGACAAGCAATTGAACGAACAAAAATAAAATTTTTTCTAAGTATGAATCATACGGGACGATCCCACTTCGTACATGCTTTCACGAGTATAAAATTGACGGGCCTGTTCTTGCTCAAAAATATTTTTTCTAAGTATGAATCATACGAGGACGATCCCAGTTTGTACATGCTTTCACGAGTATGAAATTGATGGATTCGTTCTCGCTCAAAAATATTTTTCTAAGTATGGATCATACTATACGAACTCAGTTCGTACATGCCTTCTAGATTACGAAATTCTGAGGTCCCATTTCATCCCGACATTTTGTTTAAACAAAATTAAAATTTTTTATAATATATTATACTGGACGATGATGTCATTGTACGTATGCCATCCAGAGTACGAAATATTGGGGTTCCTTTTCGTATAGATAAAATTTGAAAAATTTCTAACTATTCATCCCAGATGAACTTGGTTCATCCGTACGATGATTTGGTATGAAGTAATTTCATACTAATTCATAACATGTTCGTACGTAATAGTATTTGAACTGTTAATACTTATGAAATCTGACCGTACTGTACGATCGTGTATGCTCAAAATTGAAATCTTCAGTTTTTAGACGGTTTTTCGTATCATTTGTATAAAAGGTCCACTAAAAACTGACGTAAAATGTCTTATTTGCATGTTTTTTTAAGAGAAATTGAAGGAGAGAGTGTGAGAGAGTGTTTGATAGAGATTTCTTGCTAGTGGAGTGTGGAGGGTTCATAAGGTTACTCAAAAGTAAGGATCTCAGTATGATTTATGTTTGTTACTCTTCCACTTGTCTTTCTAGATTGCTCGTGAGAATATCTTTGAAGAAAATCCGATTCTATGCTGACACTTGGTGGGTGTGAAAAGATGATGGTTCTCTTTTGATACTTAGAGAGTGTGACTAACCGACAGTTCTTTGACGACACTTAGAAAATGTGAAAGGACGACAATTCTCTTCCGACACTTGGAGAGTGTGAAAAGACGACGATTATCTGCCACACCGGAGATTGGTGGAAGAGAGTTTTGTAAAGACTTCTCGACCTTACTGTGGGGGCAAAAGGAGAATCACTTTGGTAATAGTGCAATACCTAAAGAGGGAGTCTTCATGGAGTGAATGTAGGTTATGTTTGACCTAACCACTATAAATTTTTGTGTCGTTTAAATTTCCACATTTTATTTACTGCAAGTTTTTATTCCGTGGTTGAAAATTTTGTTTTCAAATATTATCAATTAACTTGCTACAAATCTTTAAAAGTTTTTAATTTTTAAATTCAAGAGTAATTTTTAAAATTATCAATTCACCCTCTCTTGGTTAGCCTTGGGACATTAGCTTAGGTTTAACAACCTTATCAAGATTCAACAGAGTCAACCTCTTGTATTTCAAGCAAACACTAGTGAAACTCTTTCAACTGGATGTGGCCCCGTGGTTTTTCCCCTTTCAGGTTTTTCCACGTAAAAATCCTGGTGTTGTTATTTCATTTCCTTTTTTGTGTTTGATATCCGTACAACGCTGAGCCGGAAATTTTCTAACTCTATCGCCGCGTATATTCTAGCCCACAACAATGACAATTGAAAACTGCATGAATTAATCTTGACAATCTCTACATATAAAATATATCCTATCTCTTTGAGGTTTAACTAAAAACACCTCTGATAACATTAATGAATATGATTAAAGAACTTCACAGGAATGTTTAGTACATTAATATGTGTTATCCATAGTTTTAGAATATAGTAAAAATGAGTTTACATACTCATTAGAGATATGAACAAAAGGTCATATGTAACTCGATAACGACGATAAGATACAGTATGCTAAATTTCAATGCACATTAAATAGACATAAATAAGAAGTTAAATTAAATGGTAAGAACTTTCACAATTTGATTTTTAAAATCAAAGTTATATATTCGAATAGAAATAAAATAATTTATAAAACTAGCAATGAGTTTGTTTGTTATTGAATTCGGTGGTGGAGTTCAAAGATTGTACATCAATAATTCATAGAAATTAGAACAAAATTTGACAATGATAGAAGACTGTATAGAATACCTAAATTTTAAAAAATGGCCAAATCCCAATGCTAAAATTTTCTAAATAACACTAATAAGAGAAAAAAACAAGAACCAAGTCCTTGAATTAACAAAAGTTGACAACGATGGTATGGCCCTATATGTAAAAATATTAATCAGAGACATTAACAAATGTTACATATAATTTGACAATGATGGTATGACCCTATATGTTCAATTTCACTACACAATAAATAGACAAATGAGAGTTTGAATTAAATAAAAAGAACAAATATCTACTGTTAACATGCATTCTTATCTCGACAATAGAGCTGAAATATATATGATTTATTTAAAAAAATTTGAAGATTTTCATATATTATGCATTGAATGATACATCTAGCTGAAATGAAATAAGAATATATACTTATATTGACTATATAGATCAAATCATATATGATTTATAATAAAAAAACTCAAAGATTATTATATAATATGCAATGTGGGAAGTATACGCAATGAATAAGAAACTACCCCATGAGCAATTTCTAATGTTAAGCATTTAAGATAAAAGAAAAAATATGCTTGGCAAGACTAAATCAATAATAATAAGTACATGCAATAAATAAATCATCTAGCAATAAGAAGGTTGATTTCTTTTACATATTTATAAATAATGAATTAAGAACTAAGAATGAAACTAAGAACAAAAAACCAAAATAAATTTATTGATGGTACAAAAGACAATGCAAAGAACATAATATAAAAAAGAAGAAGATCAAACACAAATGGCCACTTCCAATCTAGCAAATTTAAAACAAAAAAGTAAGATTGTCATGGAGTATTAAATGTAATAGTAAATAAGTACAATGAGAAAGACTAACATGCAGCAGTAATAAGCGAAGATTCATTTAAATTGAATTAAAATATACAAGAATAAATAATTAGAAAAATCTTTCACAGATGAATGAACCTAAAATAAAATATAAGAAGACAAAATAATGAAATTAAAAAAGGTTAAAGTACTCATGACCCAAAAGCAATATAGAATCGTATGGTTTCAAGCATATGAGTTTGTTAGAATTGTGTGCAATGAATAAGAAATAAATACTTGACAGCAAGGATAAAGGCTAATTACCCAATCCCCAACTATGGATAAGCTTACTAAAATTGGGTTGTGAAGATCTCTTTTCATCCTTAAAACATAACTATAAGGACGCAAATTTTATCTTTTTTGAATGGTGGAAGATAGGCATTAAGTAATTTAGAGCCCAATTTTGTAAACTAATTTTATGATGAAGTTGAGGCAAAAAAAATATGACTTTTATCAACAGCTCACTCTTCAAAATTTTGCCTCTTCATGCAATTTCCTTATACCATTTTCATAGAGAAGGATTGCAAGATTTCACTTATGTGCATAAAAATTATAGTGGCCTCAACTTTAAATAGGTGGATTTATATTATTTTTACAAGAATAGCAGACCTTGGCGAGAGAGATAAATGGATTATTATCCCATTTACAAGAATACTAGCTCTTATCCTCAAACATTTTATACCACTCAACTGATTGAAATTTATAATTCATCATCTCTTCCAAGTTCCCAAGTTGAAATCCACATTAAATCTCAATTATTTTAAAAAATAGTTGAAGGATACAATATATGGAAAAACATATTCATAATCAGTAACCAAAACTTCACATTCTAAATAAAATAAGCACTGATCATTAGTGATGGGACAACAAAACAAAAGAAATTGGTCAATAACTCAAAAAGCTATGTTACTTACATAACAATCCCTTCCGGTATAAAATATGCATATACAACTGCCACATAAAGGATGTTAATAGAAATTCTAAGAAAGTGAAGCATACCACATTGCACATTATGTAGTTCTTTTATGGTCTCTTCAATGTCATACTTAGTAGTGGTAGAATTCTCATCAGCAAATATCTCTTCTTGATTTTAGGCCTCATATGACATGTTATATGGACCTCATCTGCCAAGTTTGACAAGTTAAGCATATGAGAGAATGAATTGGAAACCACAATGGATTCCCCTAGGTCGAAGCTTGTCAACACATCTCCAACTCATTGAGCTTTTTAGAATCACGCTAAATCTCATATTCAGCAGATAGTTCATAGCACCCTAGCAACTAAAAATATATAATTTAAGCCACATTATATCTTCTGAGCAATATAAACTTTCCTTACAATACATCTTCAACAAATCTATGCAAAAAAGTTCATTTGCTAGTAATGTTGCTAAAAACTAACTAATAACATTAGCATGCTGCAAATGAGTGCAAAGCTCCTCATTAAAAATTAATGATTTCTAATTAAAAAATATAAACCACATATTCCTATTCGCTATAACAAAAGTTATTCATTATAGCAAAAGCTAATAAAGTTTGATAATTTACCTTAAAACAAAATCATGAACAACAAATTTCAAACTAAGAATATCAAAAAACATCGAAATTTGAGTTTCAAGCTGCATCCTGCATAAGATTAGTATAGCATGATAAACAATTAAAAGAAACTAATCCCATTGAAGTTACTCTGAATTATTTAGATTGAAGTACTGAAAAATGAAACAACAATTGGCCAACTAAATTGGGAAATAAAGGAGATAAATCATTACCTTAATGAATGAAGTGGTTTTCATCAGAACATGCATAGTAAAATTAAATTCTGTTTGAGGAAAAAAATGCAGAGACAACTTAATCTTTCACTACAACTAGTATGAAAAAACGATTCTTATATTCTCCATGCCCATTTTAAACAAATCTCCTACAAAATCAGACTTTGTCAACATACATTACTTCCATATAAACCCCTATTGACAAATAAAACATACATAATATTAATTAGTTAATCAAAAAACAAATTAAATAACATGATTGTCCATTGAAAATCCTTAACAAACATTCATAGAAAAATTTATTAAGGGGTTGGAGAGATTAGAAGATTCAAGAAACAACATAAGAAACAACTTAAATGATTAACAAACAAAGATAAAAGGTGACGTTGATGCTTAAACACCAGAAATAAAGACCATTTGAGGTATGGCTCTAGGATTGAGAGATGAGAAATAGCTGATTGGGATCTGGGGAGGCGTTGAAAACTAATATGGTGTGGTATGCTAAGGAAGGGCAGCGGAAAACCTCTTTGACTATGAAGAATTTCTTACAGGAGTCTATTTGTAGTAGCCAATTGGCGATGGCGATGAAGCCTTGGAGGCGATTGTTGGGTTGATGGGTTTGATGAGAGGAAGATGGATGAGTCCGGATGTTGCATTTGGCAAGAGAGAGGAATGTTGGTGACTTCAAAATGCGTGAGTTGCTTCGCTTGGCTAGAGGGAGATGAGTGGGAACAAGTGCTACATTCGGTGAGAGGGGGAATAGCGAGAAGTGGAGTTGTATCCGTGAAGGCTTTTTTATTAAAGAACCGTTTGAAAATGTAACTCTCTAATATTAGAGAATCAGTTGGGCATAGACATGCTTAAATATTAGAGAAACCGCTCGACAGTGAATATTGGATAATTGGAGAACTAGTTAGCTGGGAATTCAAATGATGAAGTGTTTAATTTTTTTAACCGATCGACAGTGGAAGATTCGGCAGTGAGGCAACCTTTCGTTTACAAACTGAATGAAACAGCTCGGCTTTTGTAGAAATAACTCTTCTAATGAATGCTACATATCTATTTTAAGTTTATTAATATACGGTCAAGATTTTTTATGGAGAAATCACAAGACACACTATATAGTAGTATAGATATGCCTGGTTAATGCCGAATACAAATATTTTTTTTTAATGTAATGTCTAGATTTAAATGGTCCTATTTGAAGAGTCGAAGTAGAGGAAAAGCACCCAAATGACGCGAACCAAAAGGTGCCATAGATGGATGGAAGAATAGATTCTCGTCAAACCAGAGGAGAAGCTCATTGGATCGAAAATTATCTTGACTGTGCTAAATAGTCAAAGGTTTGGATTTCAAAGGCTTTATATCAAAATAGATTTTTTTTTTTTTTGGAGTATAGCATTGCTCAAAATAGAGATTTCTTTTAACATTCTTGAGTTGCCTTTCATTTATTTTTTTATTTACATCTTTTGCAAATAATACTTAGTTGATGTTCTATTAGTGTTTTCAACCCAGAAGTAGTCCTTTCCTAAATCCACTTGTTTCTTCCATAATTTTGTTCCACAATATGATTATTTGTTAGCAATATATACTTAATCATTGAACCCCTCAATCTAGATGTTGTTTTTATTGAAAAATTATACCTACCTGTTACATACATAAAGCAATAATCACATGCAGGGAACTAATAACAATATGCTCCCAATAAATTAACCATATATTGGAAAGACAGGCCTTCAAAAGAGAGGGGTTGGAGAGGGTTGCAATGGGTTCGTGGGGTCTATGTGAGGGAGAAGACGGAAGTATACTTGATATCGAAAATAGTTGCTGGATAAATTTTTAAATTTAAAATTAGATAAGGCTGCAAAATAATACAAATTTATCCACATTAATATTGAATAATAAATAATCAAATCAAGGAACTAAAATGAATTAAGTCTATTGATATTCCTACCAAGAAGAATCAGATGAAGCAAAATCATAAAATAAAAAAAAGCAACTTTCCTTATAATGTTTCCCATCCTCTCATCCAACACCAAAAAAAATAAAAAATAAAACTCACATTTGCAATCTCTTGGGTAAAAGAACAAACGTTTAACATAGCATGAGCTGATGCCCAAATTTTTCATGGCCTCATTCCTCTCTTCGTCGAATGATGATAAAACCCCAGCAAATGATGCACAAAAGATATGGGATGGGATGTTCCGACTCAGCACGATAGTGGATGCGAAGGGTTGACTACATGAGATTTAAGAGAGAAAAACCAAATGAAATAGATAAAGAGGATATCCAAAGAAGCGCACAGGAGAAAAGAGATTGTTATTTTAACGGTAAGCTCTAGTCATGACTTTAAATCACATGAATAAGAAGGTGAAGAATATTCTTTAGATACTCCCGTTGTGACTTCTTATCCAACATTATCATTGAACAACGTCTTAGAAGAAGGCTACTAAGAAGCTTCTTCACCAACTCTTTTAAAACTTCTTCACACGAAGCATGCACTTTCAGTAGGAAACAAACTATGTGTTCGGCTAGAGGGTGGAGCGAAGAGTGGAAACAAGCATGTTGTGATTGCCGAGGAGAGGGAGAAGTTGCATTCGGCAAGAGGGAGAAGCTATTAGGAGTAACGTACACGTCACATTTCTTAGGATGTCTTTGTAATATTAGTTGTTACATCTTCTATTTAAACCTTTGTGTAACTCCACATTATGATATACATAATACCTTTTTCCTTCTTAAGCTTTGTCTCGTTTCTTTCTCCCTCTCTTCTTCACTATTTTGTTATGGTATATGAGCCAAGTTGTTTTCATGGCTGATCAAGAATCTGCCGTGTCTCCCACCACCGCCCCTCTCACCTGCTCCAGTGACGCTTCCGATTACACCGTTCCGGCGCTGCTTAAGTTTTTAATTTGTAACCTCAAGACTTTCATCCCCAACCCTCTGTCTTCCGAGAACTACCATATCTGGTGCATCCAAATTTTGCAACATTTCTCTGCAAACGGTTTTGCAGGCTACCTCACGGGAGCTATTTCTTGCCCTTCCGACACCTCCGGCGATGCTTTCTTCAATTGGATCTTGATTGATCGAAATCTTATCTCTGCTCTATTTTCTACCATATCCCATGCAATTCTTCCCTATGTGTTATCCTCCTCCACCGCCCAAGATGTTTGAAAAACTCTTGAAAGAGAATGCAACCCAACATTCGTTCCCGAGTTATTCAACTCAAGAACGAACTCCACAATATTAAATGCGCAACTCTTCTATGCAGCAATACCTAATGCAAATCAAGAATCTGGTCGACAATATCGCTGTCTCGGGGTCGCAAATTGACATCGAGGACATCATTCTATACATCTTGAATGGTCCCTCCGCCTATAATTCATTGAAGATTGATATCCGTACATCCTTAAATCCTATAGATCATGACACCCTCTATTCTCTATTATGTAGTGAAGAAATTGCCTTACAGCAAGAAACTCAAAAAGATGTCTCGGCTACTCTAGACAATCCGGCATTCTACGTGAATCGGACGATCTCAAATAGAGGTAATGGCTCCAATCGCAACTTCAAGAATCGGAAAAAAGACAACTAAACATCCTCAGACATCTCTACTCGCCCGCTCTCGTCAACTGCTAAGACCGACAGACCATCCTGTCAGATCTGCGGCAAGCTAGGCCACATTGCCTTGAACTGCTGGCATAGGTGCAATTTTAAGTTTGCACCAATGACCTCATCCACTCCGAGAGTTTTTCTTTCACAACAATCTACGAACTCTATGACTGGATCCTCGAATCCGGTGCATCCAGCCATCTCACTCCGGATCTCAGTAATCTACAATAAGGATCCACATATCACGAACTGGACACCATCTCAACAGTGAACGGAGCCTCTCTTCCCTTCCAACATTCAGGTCAAGGACTCCTTCCTCTTCCCGACTTGGCTCGTAAGCTTTATTTACGAAATTTACTTCATGTTCCTGCGCTAACCCACAATCTCATTTTGATTTCAAAACTAACCAATGATAACAAAGTTTTTATCTCTTTTGATGCTAATGGGTTCATTATTAAGGATGTTTAGGATCACCGCCCTCTTCTTCTTGGTCAACTATGTAATGGTTATACCATCTCCAGAATGCTTCATCTGCTCGTCCCACAACTCTTCTTGCTCTGAAGCCGTCCGCCCATCTTTGGCATGCCAGGCTCGGACATCCTCATTCTGGAGCTCTTGCCAGTCTTCGCCATCTTCTACCTTATCTTGATTCTATTCCAACAAATTTTCATTGTACTTCTTTTAGTATGGCTAAAAGCCATAAACTCCCATTTAATAAAAGAACAAAAGAGTTGTCGCATGTTTTTCAATTAATTCACTCTGACGTTTGGGGCCCTACTCCTCAACAATCTTTAAACGGATTTAATTACTATGTTATTTTTGTCGATGATTTTTCTAAGTTTATGTGGTTATACCTTATGCATTCTAAACACGAAATATTTTCAAAATTCAGTCATTTATGTTCTCTCATAAAAAATAGATTTAATGCCACGCCTAACTTCTTCAGATCTGATGGAGGCGGCGAATTCAGCAGCACACAGTTCAAACTTTTTTTTGTCTTCTCACGACATCACTCATCAAACCAATTTCCCTCACACACCCAAACAAAATGGCCTCACAGAACGCAAGCATTGACATCTTCTTGATCTCACTCGCACTCTCCTAAACTCCTCTAATCTTCCCAAACATTTCTGGACCAAAGCTGTCACTACTGCAAATTACTTAATCAATCGGCTCCCGTGTCCAAAGCCCTCTCCAAACAAATTCCTTACCAAATTCTTCATGGTACAACCCCTACCTACGATCATCTTCACACTTTAGGATGTCTATGCTATCTGTGGCTCTGTCCATATGCAACTGACAAACTATCCCCCCGATCCCAACCCTGTGTCTTTCTTGAATATTCTTCTCAACAAAAAGGATATAAGTGCTTTAACACTCTTACCAACAAACTTCAGATTTCTCGACATATCACACCAACTGACACCAATCCTCAATTCATGTCATCGTTATTTATCACTCCTACATCGGTCCAGCACAAGTCTAGCCACTCTTCACATCAGCAGCACAGCACTCCTCAGCCTCAAGCCATCACTCATGCTATCCAATCTTCAGCTCTCGTATTGTCCCAGACCCCTCTTTGGCTGTGGAACCTGACCCGCACTCCGAACCCCCTACCCTCACTCATCCCATGCAAACATGATTTAAATCAAGAATTCACAAGCCAAAACCAATATTTGACCTCTCGGCCACTATCTCCACATCTTCCACACCAACAACCTACTCTCAGGCATCCAAGCTTCCTCACTGGCAGTCTGCCATGACCACCAATTTTTTAGCTCTTCAACATCAAGGCACGCGGTCTCTTGTTCCTCCACCCGACAAAGATCCCATTCTCGGCTACAAATGGACCTTTAAGACAAAACTTCTACCAAATGGTCAAATCGACCGATACAAGGCTCATTTGGTTGCTCAGGGCTTTAACCAAACTCTCGGTGTCAACTACACAGAAACGTTCAGTCCCGTCGCTAAAATGCCCACCATCAGAGTTCTTCTCACTCTAGCTCTTCACCGATAACGGTCCATTCTTCAACTTGATATTTCCAACGCATTCCTTCATGGTGAGCTAAAGGAAACCATCTATATGCTCCAACTCGCCGTCTTCGTCGACACACAACATCCACACTATGTTTGCAAACTTCACAAAGCCCTCTATGGGCTTAAACAGGGGCCTCGCCAATGGTTTCACAAACTCACATCTCTCCTCCAACAGTTTGGCTTCAGGTTTAGTCGTTTTGATCCCTCTCTACTTATTTTTAATCATCATAATATTCAATTATACTTTTTCATCTATGTGGACGACATTCTTTTAATAGGGAACGATCAACCAACAATACAATCTCTTCTCCAGCATCTCAAGTCTCACTTTGATCTCAAATAACTTGGGAACGTGTCCCTATTTCTTAGCATTCAAGTCCTCAAAACGGACTCGGGCTACCTTTTGAATCAGAGACACTATGCCTTGAAAATTTTGCAAGAATCCGGACTCACCGAATGCAGTGCCGCCCCCACTCCGATCACTCTCACGCATTCGTCCAGCACATCAGACGGTAAGCCTTTTTTTGACCCTCATCTCTATCGCAAAATCACAGGTTCACTTCAATACCTCTCCATCACTCGTCTGGATATAACGTTTGCTGCAAATCGCATCTGCCAACATATGCATGCTCCCACTGATGGCCACTTTCAAACTCTCAAACGGCTACTCCGCTACATTAAAGGGTCACTGCACTATGGACTACCGATCTCACCAGCCAATCTAACTCTTAGGACGTACGTGGATGCCAATTGGGCCTCCAACAGCTCTGACAGGAAATCGATCTCAGGATTTTGCACCTACCTTGGTAACACTCTCATCTCCTGGTCCGTTAAGAAGTAAGCGACTGTTGCAAAATCCTCCACCGAGGCTGAATACCAATCCCTCTCCGCTGCCGCTTCCGACGTTCTATGGCTCCGACGGCTTGTTGAAGAACTCCAACTCCCTCAGACATTCCCAACTACAATTTATTGCGACAATACCTCCACAATAGCCTTTGCAAAAAATCCGGTGTTTCATGCTCGCACAAAACACATTGAACTTGATTACCACTTTCTTCGTCAGCATATAAACAACAAAGCTATCTCCATAGAGCACATCAGCTCAGTCGATCAAATCCCCGACATTCTCACTAAGCTGCTTGCCACTGCAAGATTTCAAGCTTTACGAGACAAATTGACCATTCAAATCCAGAATGATCAATTTGCGGGGGACTCTTAGGAGTAACGTACACGTCACATTTCTTTAGGATATCTTTGTAATATTAGTTATTACATCTTCTATTTAAACCTTTGTGTAACTCCACTTTATGATATACAGAATACCTTTTTCCTTCTTAAGCTTTGTCTCGTTTCTTTCTCCCTGTCTTATTCTCTGTTCTGTTAGAAGCTACATTCGTCTAAGCATTCGGCAATGGCATTGTATTTCATGAAGTTATAATTTTAAATTTAAGGAACTATTCAGGAAAGTTAAAGGATGGGCTGAAAAAATTATTCAGCTACTTAAAAATGAAGCGCTGGCTATGAAGAAACGCTCATCTGAAAATGAAAAGCTGCATTCAGCTGTAAGGAAATTCTCGGCTAATTAAAATTAATTTTTGAAAACAAACTATTTGGCTACTTAATCGGTGAAACGGATAGTCGATCCTCTCATATATTAGAACCAAAATGCAACTGCAAGGTAATATGAATAGTATTAAATGAATGCTACACATTCATTTCAAGTTTATAAATAAAACGATCAAGATTTGCTATGGGAAGACTCCTAAGCCACACTTATATAATGAGCTATATGTGAGGAAGAATATGTTAGTTTATTTGATATCATAAGTTGTTACTTGATAAACTTTTAAATTTAAATTATGATAAGCTGGAAAAATAATACAAATTTAGCCTTAGTATTAAATAATAAATGATCACATCAAGGAACAAAAAAATGAATTAAGTCTATTAATAGTCCTACCAAGAAGAATCAGATGAAGCAATACCATAAAAAAAAAAAAAAATAACTTCGCCGACAATGTTTCCCATCTTCTCATCCAAAATAGCAAAAAAAAAAAAAAGAACTTACATTTGCATTCTTTTGGAATAAAGAACAAACATTTAACACACCATGAGTTGATATTGTTAGCACACTTGTACACATCATATTATTTAGTTATTCCTATACACGTCATATTAATTAGGTGTTACATTTCTTGTATTTGCTTATTAGACATTTGCCTATATAAAGGCATGTATTGTACTATTCTGGACATAATAGAATATTTTCCATTCCTCTGTTCTTCTCCGGTTTCTTTCTTTCTTGCGTTCGTCTTGTCTTCTGGCAAGATCGTTTTTCTCAGATTCATTCTCTTCTTGTCCGTAGGCAAGAACTCATTTATGGTATCAGAGCTGTCTTGCTTCACAGCTCCTACCTAAGCGCCATGGCCGAACAAGAGTCTGCCAGCAGTTCACGGCAAACCATATCGGAATCCCTCACAGAGTTTGTAATGCCGACTCCTCTCAAAATTTTGATTTCTAACACCAAGAATCTCATCCCAACCCAGCTCACCACCGACAACTACACGATATGGCATCTTCAATTTACCAACATTTCGTCGCGAATGGGTTCAGTGATCATCTCACCGGGAGCTCATTATGTTCGTATGCTTCGCTTCAAAAAGAACATCACCTGTGGAATTTAATGAATCGCAACCTCATTTCTGCACTTCTCTCCACCATATCCCCTTCTATTCTTTCTTATATCCTCACCCTTCAAATTGCTCACAAAATCTAAACCACCCTTAAACGGCGCCTTCAACTAAGTAGCCGATCACGCATCATCCAAATCAAGAATGAAGTTCATCAAATTTAAATGAAGGACTGAACAATGAATTAGTATCTTGATCAAATCAAGATTTTAGTTGACAACATTGCCGCTGCTGGTTCTACAATCGACACCGAGGATGTCATATTATACATTCTCAACGATCTTCCAACCATCCAATTCATTCAAGACTGCTATCAGGACCTCTCTAAACCCCATTAGTCTCAATCAACTTTATTCTTTACTGTGTAGTGAGGAGATAAATCTTCAACATCAACTAGCTCAAGAAAATAAGTCGCAATCTGATGCTGTTGCATTTCTTTCAAGTCGTCCTGCCAATACTCGTGGGTGCTTCAACAGATCTCACGGAAGGAATTTCAATTCAAGATCCTCACCCAACATAGAATCAAGCAACGCTGGCCGAACTTCCTCCAGTAAGCTTTCTTGTCAAATTTATGGCAAGAATGGTCATGAGGCATTGAATTGTTGGCATCGATGTAATCTACAGTATGCCCCTCCAACATACCCCAAAGCTTTGACCGTTCAATAGCATCTTTCATCAACCTGTGATTGGATCTTGGACTCTGGCACATCGTCTCACTTGACTGCAGATGCCTCCAATCTTTAAAACTCCACTCCGTACACTAGTTTTGATTCGGTATCCATTGCCAACGGCAACACTCTACCCATTCAAAACTCCGGACAAGGGCTTCTACCTCTTCGGGACTCATACTGTAAGCTACATCTTCGTAACATTCTTCATGTTCCATCAATTTCTCACAACTTACTATCCATTTCCAAACTTACTACTGATAACAATATTTTAGTGTTGTTTAATTCTAACGGTTTTTCCATAAAGGATCGTTGGGACAATCGAACGCTTCTCCAAGGTCCCAAACATCATGGCCTATATCAACTCAAGCTTCCTTTGTAAACTAATACCACGGCTTTGCTCGCAACCTGCAATTGTTACACTCTATGTCATGCAACATTGGGTCATCCGAACTCTCGGGTTCTTAATTTGCTCGGTAAAGACATTCTGGAACTCACCGGCTCATCTTCCACCATGGATGCTTGTGTTTCTTGCAATGTCTCTAAGAGTCATAAACTTCCTTTTTCCAATAGTTCTTCTTCTTGTAATAAACCGTTTCAATTAGTGCATTCTGATGTTTGGGGTCCGGCACCTGTCTTCTATAAATGGTTTTAACTACTATGTTATATTCATTGATGAATTCTCAAAATTTTCTTGGCTCTACATGTTAAAATAAAAAAAATGAAATGTTTGCTAAATTTAAACAGTTTCATCGCCTAATTAAAACCAAATTCAATGAAAACGTTCAGATTTTTAGGTCGACGGAGCTGGTGAATTCACCAGCACAGAATTCCAAAATTATCTTCTGGATCATGGTATTACTCATCAATTGAGTTGTCCATACACTTCAGAGCAAAATGGTACTGCCCGAACGGAAGCATCGTCACCTCCTGGACTCTCGACCCGCACTCTTCTTCATATTGCATATCTTCCGCATATATTCTGGGTGGAGGCCATTTCCACCGCAAACTACCTTATCAATTGGGTACCCTCTACAACTATTCTAAATCAGAGTTTACATGGGCAACCGGCCTCCTATAGACATCTTTGAAATTGTTCTGATACCAATTGAAATTACTAAATGAGCCAAGAGGGGGGTGAATTGGATGATTAAAAACTTCTTTAATGAAAAGAAATATCTTTTTATGACTTTATACGGAAGAGAATTTCATTCACAATAAAAAGATAGATAATCAATTTCATCCACGCAATAAATCGCAATAAAAATATATATGCGGAAATAAAGTGCAGAAAAAATAAAGGAAAGAACACACCAATTTATAGGGATTCGGTCAAACCATGACCTACGTCCACTCCCCGGAGGCACCCTCCGAGCATTACACTAAACCTTTAGTGAGAACACAGCTAGGCGGAGAAGCCCTTACATATTCACTTCCACCTTCCTCGGTGCGGCAGAGGAGCCAAGTCCTTTGACACCAACGAGATCGTTTTCTTCCCAAAACTCCCTTCAAGACGAACCTTGAATCAGATGGTACTGAGGTGCAAGCTCGCCGGAGCAACCATGTGAAATCTCCTTCACACTCCCTTGAAACCTCCTCCAAGGTTCTTCTCCCTCTCTCAAACTCCACCCTTTCCTCTCTCCCTTTCAAGTCCTCTCTTCAAGTTTTCTCTAAAAAAACGAAGCCACAATGGCTACCAAAAGACTCTTACAAAGTCTTATGAGAGTGCTTAAATAGAGGGCTCAAAAAACCCTAAAAGAACTCAATTCGGGCTTCAAATATCGTACCGTACGATCGCAAGATCAACCAGTATGATGTGCATAAATTGACCTATTAGTACTGTACGATGTCCAGTTAGTACTGTACGAATAGTTCAATAAACGGACAGTTTGCCAAAATTGTCTCTGTTGATCGTCCAGTATGATCCAGTTCGTATAGTATGAGCAATACATCAAAATTAAGCCGTATTTATTGAATAATCTGCGTATTAAATTAGGCAATATTATAAATATCATACAGTACGATTATTATCGTACAGTACGAGCAGAACAACTTTATAACAGATCGTATAGTACGATGTGGTGATCGTACAGTACGATTAGTTATAATCAAAAATAATCTTTCCAGGAAAAATAAAATATTTTAATTTATTTATGTTACACCAGATCGTACAGTATGAAATAAATTTTGTACAATACAATGAACAGAAAAGTTAAAATATTTATAATCATTTTTTGCTCCCTCTGTGTGTGTGCATGATCAACAAACTAACATACATCATTACAATACTTGACTCAATAAATAAAAATTACAGACTCATTTAATATGACCAATTCTATGCAATCTTGAGCCTTGAATCTTCAAAGAACGGTGCATGATATACCTGAAATATTAGTCAACATAAAAAGAAATATGCACTGCAAATACCAAGAGAAATAAAAGATTAATAAATATTATTTGTTATCATCAAAAATCATAAACTCGGAAGCCCGAGTTGCAACAATCTTCGCACCTTTGGGTGCCTTTGCTTTCCTTGGACTAAACCTCAAGCACCAACCAAGTTGTCGCCACGTTCACAAGAATGTGTCTTTTTTGGTTATTCATCGCAACACAAAGGTTATCGCTATTTCCACCCATCAACCAAATGCCTATATATTTCTCGACATGTAGTTTTTTTATGAAAAATAGTTCCCTTTTCAATCAACACATATTCCAAAACCCACTACGCCGTCCGCGATCACTCACAATCCTCTTCTGCTTGTTCCTACCTCCTAAATTTCTCATAATTCTGCACCTTCGGCTCAGGACACTCACACTATGCATACCACTACGGCTCCTATCACTGTTCCTGATCCTGAATTACAACTTACTTCTATTAACAATAATATTCCAGATACTAATATACCCATTTAGAGACACCCAATGCTTACTAGACTTCGCTCGGGCATCTCAAAACCCAAGCACATTTTTATCTCTCTGTTGTTCTAATGTCTACTCTTGCACCTACATCTTACACGCAAGCCTCTCAACACGAACTTTGGTGGTCTGCTATGTCCACAGAATTTTTAGCCATACAACAAAATGGAACTTGGCCATTAGTTGCACCCCCGCCTAATAAACAAATTCTAGGATGTAAATGGATGTTCAAAACCAAGCTTCATCTAAATGGACAGGTAGATCAACACAAAGCAAGACTAGTTGCTCAAGGATGCTCTCAAGAATTTGGTGTCAACTACACCGAGATGTTCAGCCCCGTCGCCAAAATGGTTACAATACGTATTTTGATTACTGTCGCATTGCATCATCACTAGTCGGTCACTCAACTAGATGTGTCCATTGCGTTTCTCCACGGTGAACTATCCGATGAAGTATATATGAAACAACCTGTTGGGTTTGTAGATTCTCAGCATTCGCAACACGCTGCGAATTACACAAATCTATCTACGGCCTAAAGTAGTCACCCCGACAGTGGTTTCAGAAATTCACCACTTACCTTCAAACTCTAGGTTTCTTCTTCAGCAAAGCGGATCCCTCTCTACTTCTTTTTCATTAAAATGATATTCGCTTATTCATTCTCATCTTTGTGGATGATATTTTGATAACAGGAAATGATGACCAAGATTAAAAGCATTCTTCATCAGCTTCATTCTGAATTCCGCCTCAAACAACTGGGTGAAGTTGCATTGTTTCTCGGCATCCAGGTTATCAAAACTAACAACGGTTATTTCTTACATCAACAACATTATGCACGTGAATTACTTTCCTATGCAGGTTTCACCAATTGTAAACCATCTACAACTCCTCTTGGCATGAAGCGAAGCAAAGAATTGATTGATAAAGCCTATTCTGATCCCACTCACTACCGAAAGCTTGCTGGATCACTCTAGTATCTATCTATTACACGACCAGACATAGTGTTTGCAACCAATAATATATGTCAGCATATGCACAATCCAATTAACATGAATTTTCAAGATCTCAAGCATCTCTTATGGTACATCAAAGGCACCATCAACTACGGTCTTTGCATCCAATCCAAAAATCTGATGCTTCGAACATATACGGATGTTGATTGGGCTTCTGACTCAGCCGATCGGAAGTCGATCACTAGTTTTTTCACTTTTCTCGGACCCAATCTGATCTCCTGGTCCATAAAAAAATAGGTAATGGTTGCCAAATCTTTGACGAAAGCTGAATATCGTTCACTATACTCAGCTACTTCGGACATATTGTGGCTCCTCGAAGAATTTAATCTAACGCAACGCAATCCTACACCAATTTATTGTGATAACACTTCCGCCATTGCTCTAGCTCACAATCCGGTTATTCATGCCCAGATAAAGCATATCGAAATATATTATCATTTTATCAGCAACCACATCAAGCAAGGAGCAATCATAATCAACCATATCAGTTTGACTGATCATATAGCAGATGTCCTAACCAAGCCCCTTTCGATAACCAGATTCAGCACACTCAGATCCAAATTAACCATTTGCTCCCATAATGATTAATTTGAGGCGGGCTGTTAGCACACTTGTACATGTCATATTATTTAGTTATTCATGTACACGTTATATTAATTAGGTGTTACATTTCTTGTATTTTCTTATTAGACATTTGCCTTATAAAGGTCTGTATTGTACTGTTCTAGACATAATAGAATATTTTCCATTTCTCTGTTCTTCTCTGGTTTCTGTCTTTCTTGCCTTCGTCTTGTCTTCTGGCAAGATTGTTCTTCTCAGTTTAATTCTCTTCTTGTCCCTGGGCAAGAACTCTGTTAGATACCCAAATCTTTCATGGCCTCCTTCCTCTCTTTGTTGAATGATGATAAATCCTCCATCAAATTACAACTAATGCAGAGAAGATGTGGGATGGGATGTCTGGACTCGGGATGACAGTGGATGTCAAGGGTTGATAGTGGGAGATTTAAGAGAGAATCACCAAATGAAAGAGATAAAAAGGATAGCTAAATAAGCGCACCAGTGAAAAAAGATTGTTACTTTAATAGTAAGCTGTAGTCAAGACTTCAAATCCAACATGAATAATAAGGCGAAGAAGATTCTTTATGTACTCCCATCATGACTTCAAATCCAGTATGGACATTGAATAACATCATAGAAGAAGGCTAAGAAGCTTCTTTATCTACTCTTTCAAATCTTCTTCAAGTAAAGCATGCACTTTGAGTGGGAACAAACTCTGTATTTAATGAGAGGGTGAAGAGTGCAAATCGACACATGCATTTGGCGATAGGAAGAGCTGTGTTCGGCGAGAGGGGGAAGTTGCATTTATCTGAGCTCTTAGCTATGGAGCTGCCTTTTCATGAAGGTTTTATTTTTTAATTTAAGGAACCGTTTGAGAAAGTTAAAGGCTGAGCTTATGAAACCATTTGACTAATTAAAAATGAAACACTGGTTGTGAAGAAATGCACGGTTGAAAATGAAAAGCTGTGTTTGGTTGGAAAAAAATGCTCGGCTAGTTTTTTTTTTTAGCAAACAGTTCAGCTACTTAATGGGTGAAATAGATGGGAGATCCTCTCAGCTATTGGAACCAAAATGCAAATGCAAGAGAACATGAAGAGTCGGAAATGAACATTATAGATTTACTTCAAATTTATAAGAGACGATCAAGATTTTCTATGGGAAGAATTTCAAGTCACACTTATATAGTAGTATAGATTAACAACATTATCTTCCTTCAATAAAATATTTGTAAGGTTAAGCTTTAACAATCAAATTTTTATTGGCTTTACATTTAGTTTTAAGTCAATTCAATATTCACTCCATTTAACCATCACATTAAAGTGATTATTATTTTAAAAACTGGAATACTTCTCTTTATATATAAAACCTCACTTGAATACACCCTTCACTCTTATAAATTCAAAAGTAAAAGATATTGCTAAGGCAATATAATTTTATTATTTAGAATTGTACTTCTCATTATAGGCATCTATAAAAAGGTAAGAATCATCTCATCCTAAGGCCAATTAGAAGAAGTTACAAAGAAGCTAATAAGGATCTAAAAAAATGCTAATAAGAAGAACTCACAAATTAAAAAAAAAAAAAAAGAGTTCATAAATGTTGCACTAATGAGGTGGGTGACTTCATGGAAAAGAGCATTAAGAAGGTACCAACAAAAGTAAAGTTCATGACATAAGTTTCCACAAGGAGTGACTTTGTATGAATGAGTGCTGACATGAATTTAAATAATGGAGTGTTTTCATGAGAAGTAATCACAAGAGGTGACTATTCCAAAAAGATGCATTGATGAGAGGGAAGTTCCTTGGAGACCGATTATATGACATTTAGAGAGGGGGAGGCGAAGAGTGTAATGCCCCATAATCTATTTTGAAATAATTATTCTTTTATTTTTTAATATATAACACTCAGAGATACATAACTTCTTTTATCAATATAAATACAAGTGAAAATATAACTATTAATTAAAATATTAATATATACATATATATTCATTACCCAAAAAATAATATACAATACTCATGATATATACAATCATATCACAACTATTATATTCTGAGTATAAAATAATAACAAAAATAATAAGAATTTGAACTTGAAAAATTCTTGTCAATCTCACACTCTTACTCCACTACCCTAATATGAAATCATTTAACCATATATAATGAGCTAAAGAGCTCATCAAGTAACCAAATCTTACAACTAACTCAAAATACAGTAAAGAAGTAATATGCATGTTAGTAGTTAAATAATAATAGTAGTAAGTTATAGTCAAATTGAGTGGCTTGACGAGATGAATCCAATGAGCCCAAGATCATTAAATTCTGACTTCACTAAGACATTCAAATGTCCATCAAATAATCCATGATCAAGGGATTCAACATCGCCCATCCATCCAAGCCACTCCACATATGCCCTTGATCTCCAACCTATTTATGGGCCATGACACTCTAGGAAATCTATAAATAGTCCCTACGCCCTCTTGAACGGGGGAACCAAGCAAGAGAGTAAGAGAGAGATCAGAGATCTCTCTTGCCTCCTCGCTCCTCCTTAAACACCGCCTGGAGTTTCTCCGAACCGCCACTTGAGGTCCTCAGGTCTGACGGACCACCACATGATACCTAGAGTTCTATCGAACCACCACCCAAGGCCCAAACTTTTGTCAGACCATCACCTGACACCCGAAGTTCTTCCAGACCTCCACCTGATACCCAGAGTTCTACCGGGCCACCACTTGATGCCCGAAGTTCTGCCGGACCACCACCTGAGGCCCAAAATTTTGTTGGACCACCATTTAAGGCCCAAACTTTTGCCAGACAACCACCTAATGCCTCAAGTTATGCCAAACCACCACTTAAAAGGCCTGAACTTCTATCAGACTATCACTTGAGGCTCAAACTTCTATCAGACCACCACCTGAGACCCAGACTACCACCAGACCCCCACCTGACGCCCAAAATTCTACCAAATCACCACCTGAGGCCCGGACATCTGCCGGACCACCACCTGATACCCAAAGTTCTATTGAACCACCACTTGAAGATTGGAGTTCTACCAGACCACCACTTGAGGCACAAACTTCTACCAGACCACCACCTAAGGTTCAGACTTCTACCGGACCACCACTTAAGGTACAAACTTATGCCAGACCACCACTTGACGCCCAGAGCTCTACCAGAGTACCACCCTACCACTATAATCTTTCTGACCTCATTCTCTTGCCGACTATGATCCTTTCGACCTCCATTGCCTACTATAATTCTTCAGACCTACATCGCCAGATAATTGTCTTTCTGACCCTTATCTCCAACCAACTACAGTCATTCTAACCTCCATCACCTACGACGGTCTTCCTGACCTCTATCCTATCAAATATGGTACTGCCAACCAAACAAACATATCTATGTTGATTATTGTAACTCCCACCATGTAATGCGCTTTATATGATGCACATTTGTGACATCGAGCCAAGGCCTTCTCCTAAGGAAGGGCCTCATTTGTAATTGATTGCAAATAATAGTAAATTTATTCAAACTCGGCCAAGCCCCATGATTTTGCCCACTTTTCAGGGGTTTCCAAGTAAAAATTAGCGTCTCTTATAAATGCTACACCCTCTCTCTCTCTCTCTCTCTCTCTCTCTCTCTCTATATATATATATATATATACAAAGATGGTTTGTGATTTTGACTTATAATGACTCACGAAAAAAAATTCACTAAGTTAAAATATGAGTTATTACAAAGAGGCCATACTAATATAGTATTGGGTAGCCTAGAGATGAAAGGTGTTTATGATGCTGCGTATGGACTGAGTATGGATAGTGTATTTGTAGATATGTAGAAAATACTCACTAACTACTCAGTAAATACTCACAACTAATGATTAACTTAATATTTGCTGCATATCTACAAATACGCAGTCCATACGCAACATTCGAACTATCTTTTGCATTCGGAGTCTGAATAGAATAATTTCTCCTATGAATGACCCATGAGAGTTCTTTGCGATTAGATATATGATAGGTCATAAATTGGCACTAACCATACATAAATGTTTGTTGGCCAAACTGATAAGGCATCAACTTGATAAATGAGGTGTATTAACTAATGATAATTTTAAGCTTAACAAGATGTTGGTTGGCCCATAGAGGAATTCATCTCAATAAGATATTTATTTAAGAATAATTCACTAGAAACCTAACAATCCTAAAATAATTTAGAATTGCTTAAGGGCCTAAAAGACTTCATGCAAACTAGTCTAAGACTTGACTTTTAATTTTAGTTGGACATATTCTCTTAGTGCTCTAAAACATGCCCAACTATTAAATTGAGGTGGTTATAGTTGTCTTCTATAGATAGTTGTCTTAACGAGAGCAATTCTAAAAATAGAATAATTTGTCAAGACAAGTGCTCCATAATTTGAATGCTAAAGGGAAGGAATTAAATTAGGCGACCAAAAACAGTTGAAAAAAGACTTATGGACAGTAAGTTGCTCAATAATAGTATAATAAAAATGGCATGCACTAACAAAGTAATAGAGATGACGCACGTGGAGATGGAGGTTTCTTAGGCCAACGTTAATGATTATTGGATTGGGCTTCAGAGATGGACTTCAAGCCCACAAGATAGGTTTTCGTTGGGTTGGACGAGTAGACCCAGCCCATTTAATGCTGAGTTAGGGTTTTTCCGAAAGCCTATAAGACCCCAACTCCGCCTCTTTCGGCGCCGCGACCTGTTTGAGCGAGAAGCTGCGGCAGAGGAGAACTAGCCATGGTTAACGTTAGCTTTTACAGAAACTGTAAGCTTCTTTCAAATTTCAACACTGCCTCGATCCTCTGATTGCTTGTAACCTTTTCCAATTTCTTTGTTTCGTCTTCCTGGCTTGAAATTTTCATGGTGTATTGGCTGATTTAACGTAGCTTTGTATTTCAACTTGTGTTTTATTTAGGTTAACTTGATTTCAGTCCGTTTGTTATGAGTTCCAAAACTAATTGTTTACATGATATTCCCGAATTGCAGTCATCTTTTAATAAAACTTCATCGTATGAAATCTGGATATATTTCTGCAAGTAGTTTGGATCTGGACCGGAAACCCTATAATGATAGTTCTTGATATATTTGTTGAAGTAGTATGGATCTTGATTGAAAATCCTAGCATGATTGCCGTAATTTGGTATTATATTATTTGTTGTAACCTTAGATGGGAAGACCTTCAAGAAGCCAAGGCGTCCGTACGAGAAGGAGCGGCTGGACGCGGAGCTGAAGCTGGTTGGAGAGTACGGGCTTCGGTGCAAGAGGGAGTTGTGGAGGGTTCAGTATGCCCTGAGTAGGATCAGGAATGCAGCGAGAGAGCTCCTGACATTGGATGAGAAGAACCCAAAGCGGATTTTTGAGGGTGAGGCTCTGCTTCGCCGGATGTTTAGATATGGGCTTCTGGAGGAAGGGCAGAACAAGCTCGACTATGTCTTAGCTCTGACCGTGGAGAACTTCCTGGAGCGCAGGCTTCAAACTCAAGTTTTCAAGTCTGGAATGGCCAAGTCGATTCATCATGCCAGGGTTCTGATCAGGCAGCGCCATATTCGGTATATATGTTTTCTTTTTCCTAGACGTATTGCGTATACTTTTTTATGATTTAATTTCTTATTTATTTGATGCATTTTGTGTCATTGGATACTCATTTGTTGTTGTTTTATCTCTTAGCATGATACATTGAAATTTATCATGATTTCATTGTTTTAGATTTTTTTCACGACCAATAAACATTTTCTATTTGATTTACTTGTTTTGCAGTTTTTAGTTTTTGTCATGCTCATTGCATGTCCTTTTAAAGTCATAATGATTTTAATTCTGAATTTATGATTCCTTATGAGTTTTAAGAATTTTAAATACCGATGTAAATTTTAAGAATCTGTAATAATGTTGCCGTTGCGTTTTGGCAATTTGACATTTATATTGTTTTAAAATTTTAATTTTGTCTAGGGACTATTAGTCTTCTTTTTCAGACGCGTCTCATATAGGAAAATATTTCTCTGTTTCATTTTTCTTGGTGGTGTAAAATGTTTATGGTTTCTGCTGCCTAATGACATTTATTTATTTCAATAACTTTTCTAGTAGAAGCCACAACATGATGAGAATGGATTTCATATCTCACGACGGTCATCTGAGAGCACCTATGAGTGTTTCCTTTGATGAATGCTATCCTATATCTCTGATGATTGTAGGCAACTAAGCAAGTATCATTTAAGATTTTCTTTTGAACAATTTTTGGAATTTGGTTTTTTCCTTGTGCGATGACATCTTCTTTGTGTACATGTGAAGATTGTTTCAATTTTGATGAATAGCTACTTTTTTGTATAATTTACTCTTATATTTTGTAAGTCTATGCATTTTTATGTATTGTAAGATTTTTATTTTAGTAAGGGGACATGATATAGAATGATGTTAATCCTTCTTTTTGTGTGAGGTAAAAGTATCAATCAGCTGACTTTCCATGTGATGCATTATCATAGTATTCAAAGGTTTGTGCTCAGTCAGTTTATGGAATTGTAACTATTTCGGATAACTTAATCTTGAATTTTACTGATCCTTATCTGTTTGAAGCTACCAAATGATGAGAATGGACTTATATCTCATGACGGTCATCTGAGTGCTCATCTATGGGTGTTTACTCTGATGAATTCAATCTCATTTCTCTGATGGTTGTAGGCAACTTACCAGTTATCGTATTCCAAATTCTTCATTACTCTTTTGGAAATTTGTATATTTTCTTGTGCCATATTGATTTCTATGCATACTCTTGAAAACTGCTTTAGTTTTGATGGATGGGTGGTTATTTTGGATTAATTTTTCTTATATTCGTGTGTCTTCACCTTCATTTATAGTTGAATTTATCGTTAATGATGGTTAGTTCAAACCTGTAGTTCCAGGTGTGGGTTAATCCAAATCTTTTCATTGTCATCGTGCTCTCTTTTTGATGGATTGATGCTGACGTTACAGATCAATTACAGATCAAATTTTCATGTTTCATTTATGTGGACTTGGATAACCTTGTTCATATATTGGCCGAAATATTGTGTTTATCTGAAGTTATGTTTCCAGATGTGTTTTATTCACAATTTCATATTAATTATGCTTGGTTTAAATATAATTAATGGGTAATTGCATTTCTGCATTGTTTTCATCAGCAATTTCCCACCTAACCCTTATGAGAACGGGGAAGAAATAAATCTTCCTGTCATTGCTGCAACTTACATGTTCTTCCCTCTTAAGAAACATAAACTGAATTTATCATCAACCAAATAAAAGAAAAAATAAATATTTTCACTAAATTTCTTAACATAACAAGTGGTAAAAACTTATTTAAATTTTGCTCCCTTACTATTTACGTTTCCGTTTCCTCTATTATAATTCATATAAATCGACAGTAACCTTTTTCCTCTATGTTGTGGCATTTTAAATCTGCTCAGCAACATAATGAAAATGGAAATAGACTGCTGCTCTGTGCAAGCTGTATGTGTACTTTTTAGTGTGGGCGTACAATAGACCTGACCATTGTGGGCCTAAATTGAGGTTGGCCTGTCCAGACCATCCTTGTTTTAGACAACAATCTAGCCTTGTGTTGGTAATGTTACAAGAAAAAAAAAAAGAATAATTCAACATTTGTCTTTTGGCATGTAAATGCACGATATATGGTTGTAATTATTCATGTTTAACTTTTTATTTAATGATTGGTCTTGAAGTAGGTCTAACATATTAAACAAATAGTTTTAATTTTTAAGGATTGACATCTATTGAATTGTATAGTCTTTGCCAAGGTCGGCATTTTTCCTTTCAGCACTTAATCCTAGGGGCGTAAACGAGTCGAGCTGAGTCGAGTTTTGACATTATTGAGCTCAGCTCGTTAGTTGAAAAGCAAGCTCGAACTCGAGCTCAAATGGCGAGCTCGAACTCGAGCTCAAATGGCGAGCTCGAACTCGAGCTCAAATGGCGAGCTCGAACTCGAGCTCAAATGGCGAGCTCGAACTCGAGCTTGTCCGTAAACGAGCTCGAGCCGGCTCGTGAGATTTGTCGGTCGTCCATGTCCGAGTGAGTTGTCCGTGTCTACCTCCGTTCGCTTCGTCCGCCTTCGCTCGCGTTGTCCCGCCCGCGGAACTCCTCCGTTCACAAGTCCCTCGACAAGCTCGCGATTCGAGCGCTGTGTTGTTCGAACTCGAGCTCGATAAGATGTCGAGCTTGAAATCTAGTATGAGCTCGACTCACGAGCTCAATAAGGTTGAGCCTGTTAACGAGTCGAGCTCGAGCCGGTTCACAACTCGGCTTGACACGGTTAATCCCCTACTTAATCCCATTGATTGATTGATTGATTGATGTAACAGTAGATTTTTGTTTTATCATAACAAAATTATCACCTTTCTCTTAATATGATTTTTTTACTTGACTGCTCTTCGTTGGAATCATTTTCTTTGCATATTTTTGAATTTATGTAATTGTTACTCCTACGTGTTTAAATATTCTTTGTTTGCTTTGTGCATTTTTCCTGAATACTTTGGGTTGAAAACTAGTATGGAGTCCAGTAGTAATTCTTCATCACGGTTCTGTGGTATGCATTTGGATCCAATTTGACTAAGTTCAATTATCTTTGCAAGATTCTGAATCACATTTACTTTTCAGTTTCTTTTTCTTCATATGCATTCTTATTTTTTCATCATTTAGGTTTGCTGCTAGGCTCCCTTTTATAAAAATTACATAATGCCTTAAAAGAACTTTAGCTTCCTTTTATCTTATTTCACTAATCTTTTGTTTCTACAGTTGCCCAATAGCTCCATTTTTTTTTCACCGTTTGCTCGCTTTGACTACTGTTTTTCCATGTTTATAATGGTGTTTTGCTCGGCTTCTTGATATTATTTCCTATATATTATTAAAAACATTAGTTTTCCATCTGTTCTCGTATCTAATGCGTCTCTTCCTGTTAACACGACAAATTGTTGACTAATCGAAATCATACAAGTTAATTGAAAGTGCTTTTGAAGAAAGGTACTTGTAAAAACTATGTTCTCAGCTGTCACAATGCGCTTAATGTGAAACTCGAATCATCAAAACTTTGTTGGTGGCTTTGGTTTGCTGTACTGTTTTTTTAATTTTTTTCTTTTTTGTCATGGTCTTCTTATATGAATTTTTATTTATGCTTCCATTTATTCATAGATATATGTGAAGAGGCTGGAGTAGCTCCTCTGACAGATAATATTTTAGTGAGTCACATCTCATGGTTTGGTCAAATAAAACATTTTTCCTTTCAATGACCTTGTTAGGAAAGTAGATGTTGATCTGGCCTATGTTAAGAAAGATAGAGATATGCATAAAAAAATTTGATTAGAAAGTATTAAAAATGAGCAGACCCAATGTTGTTGAATAAAGGCTTGTTTTTGTTTATAACTTCTCCCTTGGGTCCTAGATTGTTGCAAAATAAAGTCTAATGTCCTATCTACCAATCATGACCCCTTTAGCTTCAGTTTTCTTTTTTGGACTGTTGATTATAAAATGCCAAATGTGCAATCAAGTTGTATGTTTAGCGTGAAAATTTTGGGTATCAAATTTTGAGCAAGTATGTCTCAAATCAGTTGGACTTTCTTTAAGATAAGTGCACTTTTTAAGGAGTGATAAAAACATATCATATTTATGTCAAAGCAAACCTAATGATTCTTAAATTTTGTGGAAAAGATCAAAATATTTTCATCAAAATTTGATCAGAATGCATCTCAAAGTTATTTGATTTACATTAAGATTAATATTATATATAACTGATCAATTAAAATTTAGATTTTTTTCATATCAAAGTAAATTCAATAATTTATCTTGATAAAAATTTTGTTCAGTTTTGCTGAGGTTTTTTTTTTCTACTTTTGATTTTGTTTGATGAACAGATGAAGGAAATATATTTTCTTATCTGTATGAACCCCTTTGTTTGTAGGGTTGGAAGACAGGTGGTGAATATTCCATCATTTATGGTGAGGGTTGATTCAGCTAAACACATTGATTTTTCACTCACCAGTCCATTTGGTGGCGGCCGTCCAGGAAGAGTCAAGCGGAAGAACCAGAGAGCTGCGGCAAAGAAAGCTGCTGGTGGTGGTGGTGATGGTGATGAAGAAGATGAAGAATAAAACTGAAATGTTCTTTTGAGACTTAATTTACATTTTTCAGATTATATTCTCTTTCCATCTTCAAGTCATTTTAATAGTACAAGTAGTCTCCTTTGCACGATAATGCTTTGAACTTGTGATTCTCAGGATTCAATTTTGATTGAATGATTAAAACTGTGGATGGATTAGTTTTAGATTGGTTATTGTTACAGTGGTTTCTTGGATTATATTGGCATCATTGGCGATGTCAAATATGCGATCTAATCGGATGGAAATCAAGCATACATGGTTATGTCAACTGCAAGATTTTATTTGAAATAGTGTCAGAAATTTTTCCAAAAAAGAAAAAATTAGTGTCAGAATAGGATTGATTAAGGCCTTCTGCCATCACTGCATGATCGCTTTGGGAAATGCTGCTGGTTATTTTGAACTGTTTAGTGAGCAGGCTCAAATTTAATTATAAGTAAACCTGCAAAAAATTAAGTTTTGAAGTAGCCCAAACAGAACATTTAAAAAATAGATTGATGAATATAAAATGTAAAATACCACCTCAAATTCCAATCAACAGAAAAAGCATCCAATTATCTTGTACGGAGGCAATAAGCCTGCTAATATTAACTTAAAAAAATATATGTTATTTTAATTTCCTGATTTTATTTGAGCATATAAAAATTTACAGAAGCTAAGGTTTTTATCTTACCGGAGCCCTCCTGATCTTATGAATATAAAACTATATAATCACTTGAGAGTCAAAATGACCAGCTGCCAAGCACTATATGGTATCTGCGGTGAACTTCTGCTGGCTGCCTTAAACTGATAATTATCGAAAAATAGAAAAAAAATATGCACAACCCAATAATTGCTGCTTTATTTCTCGACCCAATTTTAACCTGCTAACAGTTCCAACTCGTTGTATAAACCTGAAATCCAGTAGTCATCGACAGGTTGGCACTGTTCAAATTTTCAGAAAAGGTGGGTATCACTGGACATGATTTATAACTGCTATTCTGTTTTCCAAAATTTTCCATATTATTCTAAAGTTTTGATTTTCGTGCAACAGTCGGTTTGTTTCCATGAAGCCTGGCTTTAGTATTTCTTCTCTTTAGAATAGCTGATAATTTATGTTGGTCACAAAACACAAAATCTCACAGCAGCCACTCTTCTAACAGGATATATATATATATATATATATATATATATATATATATATATATATATATATATATATATATATATATATATATATATATATATATATATATATATATATATATATATTTATCATAACTTTGTGTTTCACTCTCTTTATTTCTCTAAACGGTACTGCTGTAGCTCTTTCTCTGATTAGTCAAATAGGCATTGTTGGTGCGAAATCGAAATCGCTAAAATCTGCACTGACAGTGATGGCGAAGTTGCTGAATTGTTTATTAGTTATTTTTTTATGGTTGCTGAAAAATGTTTTATAGTTTCCCAAATTGCTGAAAATAATTTCTCATTCATTTCAATTATGTCTTGTGTTTTGCTATTCACACAAAATGTGAAATAAATAAATTTATTGTGAGCTGTGACAAAATTATTGTAAGTTGTTTTATTGATGTAAGACGATTATGTAATTTGGAAGATCATCGTTTGTGTTTTTAGTTTTTGCTTTAGCAATAAATTGAGATTCAAGCATTTTCCAGATAAGAATGTTTGCACTTTCATTATCTAGTTTATTAGATTTGTGCGATTCATAAATTGTAAGTTATATTTTGAGTTGAGAATCATAATGGTTCCTTGACTCTTTATGAATGATTAAACATGATCTATGACTGTTTAAAATTCTCATTTTATTCCCTTAAACTTTTTAAGTAGGGGCTTAAATAGGAGATCCTAAAAAAGGATTAATTTGATCCCTATTTAAATAATTGAGAGACCATATTAGAACTTTTATATATTTAGATATTATTTTGGTCCTTCAAAAAATTTAGCTGTCACAACCCAACCAATATGTCTGACAAATATAACTTATTATATCATGTTGACTTGTGACAGATTGAGCCTAAGGATCAAAGTTTTGAGAGTTTCAGATTTTTTTCGAATTACACATAATACAAAGCTACTCATTAACTTACATTGAGCAGCATAAAATAGACTTATTCAAAAATTTCTTTTCATTTATAAATAGTGTATATACAATATTTATACACTATAGTGCTATGATTACAAATTAGAGCAAAACAATTAAATAATTAGATTTGATTGTATAAAAAATTTAGATAATACATGCATCTATAGATTCATACAGATTATCTTGAATACTACGCTACACAACAAACTCTTTCTCTTTCCTCATACTTAAAAAAAAAAACGTAGAATATGTGTGTCAACACAACTTAGTAGGTTATACCTATCGATCTAAATTTTTAATAATTCACTTATTATGCGTTTAACTCAATGAAAAGAGAGATCACAAGAAATTTATCGCACTAAGTATAATATTAATTATAGATAATTGAAATAATGCAGATTGTGCACTATAAGAAAATAAACAAGTATTTCATATATCAGAGCATAAAATAACATATTTTCTCAGACCTTTATATCTCTAATCATAAATAAATATCAAAATTCATGTCCTTATCACCAATGCTTAAGAAATATCAGATATTCATGTTGAGATAGTTGTTACTTAGTTCTTGCCTATTTGATATTCTTGCAACTTGTATGTTTTTGATGATTCTAAATATTATTGCTTTGATTATTATTTCTCCTAACATATTTTAAAAGAATTATTTTTCTCTTGTGTGTATTAACATTTCAGAGAAATCATACTCCCGATTGTTGAAGACTTCAAATTAATATCAGTTTAAAATTTATTATTATTGAAGTCTGTATTTTTCATTTTATTGATTATGAGAGAGTGTGATTGTAATTGAGTAACTGAGTACACACACACACACACCGAGGGAGAGTTTAAAATTCACATTTTCAAAACTGATCGTACTGTACGATATTCATTCGTACGGGACTATCTGATCAGTTATTTTTCACGACGAGCAGTCGAAAGAACAGAAATGAAATTTTTTTCTAAGTATGGATCGTACTGTACAAACCCAGTTCGTACATGCCTTCCAGAGTACGAAATGGACAAGTCCCTTCTAGCTAAAAAAATATTTTTTCTAAGGATCGTACTGTACGAACCCAACTCGTACATGCCTTCCAGAGTATGAAATGGATGGGTCCCTTCTCGCTCAGAAATAATTTTTCTAAGGATTATACTGTATGAACCCAGTTCGTACATTCCTTCAAGAGTACAAGATTGTAAGGTCCCATTTCTTTCCAACATTTCGTTCAGATAAATTTTAAAGTTTTTATAACTGATCGTACCAGATGATAATGTCATCCTATGCACGACATGTAAAGTACATTTTGGAGTCCCTCTTCATATAGACAAATTTGAAAATTTTCTAACTCTTCGTACCAGACAAACATGGTTCGTACCGGACGATGAGCAAGTATAAAATGATTTCATACTGATTCACAACATGTTCGTACAAAACAATATTTGAATTGTTCGTACATACAAAATACGATCGTACTGTACGATCGTGTATACTCAAAATTGAAAATTTTAATTTTTTGGGTGATTTTTTTGTGTCTTTTGTATAAAAGATCCATTAAAACTGACATAAAAAAGTCTTGTCTTCATAATTTTTCAAGGGCAATTAAAAGAGAGTGTGTGAGAGAGTGTTTGAGAGAGATTTATTATAAGTGGAGTGTGAAGGGTTCACAAGATTACTAAAAGGTAAGGATGTCTTTGTAATTTTTATTATCACTCTTCCTCTTATCTTTCTAGATTGCTCGTGTGAAGATCTTTGAAGAAGATCTAGTACTCTGTCGACATTTAAAGGGTGTGAAAGGAAAAAGGTTCCCTGCCTACACTTGGAGGGTGTGAAAGGATGAAGGTTTTCTGTCTACACTTAGAGGGTGTGAAAGGACGATAGTTTTTGCCGACACTTGGAGAGTGTGAAAGGATGACGATTCTCTTCATCACTAAGGATTTATGGAAGAGAAGTTTTTGTAAAGGCTTCTCCACCTTGCTATGGGGGCAAAGGGAGAGTCATTTTGATAATAGTATAATACCTGAAGAGGGAGTCTTCAAGGAGTGGATGTAAGTCGTGTTTGATCGAACCGCTATAAATTTTTGTGTCTTTTATTTTCCACATTTTATTTACTGCAAGTTATTTTCTGTGGTTGAAATGTTTTATTTTGAAACTTTAATTAACTTGCTTTTTAAATCAACAGCTTTCGAATTTTAAATATAAGAGAATTTTTAAATTATCAATTCACCCTCCTCTTAGTTAGCCTTGGGACATTAGTTTAGGTTTAACAACCTAATTTAGATTTAACAAGAATCAATAAGTGGTATCAAAGTTTTGTTTCAAAATTATAACAACCTAATTTAGATTTAACAAGAATCAATAAGTGGTATTAAAGCTTTGTTTCAAAATTATAAGTTTAGACTACTTTTGAAAATAAAGAATGGCTACTTTTTGAAACCGTAACACACATGAAGGGTATTCTATCACTAGAACTCCTTTATTTAACAACATTCCTTTCAATTTTTGGAAAATAGGCTTGTCTATTTTTCTGCAATAACTAGATTATCACATATGGATTTTAGTTCAAGAAGGGTATACAAAATTAACTAGATTGGTTAATGGCATTAGAGTTGAAACACCCTTTACTGATTGGGCTGTAGAACAACATGACTTAGTACAATTAAATACTAAATACTTAAATAGTTTCTTTTATGCACTAAAGTTAGAAGATTACATGCAGGTTTCCACTTACAAAAGTGGAATGGGACATATGGGATAGACTTTGTATTACTTATGAAGGGACTAATGAAGTAAAGCAATCTAGACTAAATATCATGTTACATGACAATGAATTATTTCGCATGAAATTAAATGAATCCATTTCTGAAATGTATAAAAGATTCACTCAGATAGTCACTTCTTTGCATGCATTAGGTAGGGAATTAACGAATGCTGAATAAGTAAATCAAATACTTTGTTATTTTCCTACTGCTTATGATGCTAAGATAACTGTTATAATTGAGTCTAAAGATTTAAATGTTTGCTCTATTGATAATCTTCTTATATCACTAATTACTTACGAGCAAGGAGTGAGTAAAAAAAAAGATTAATGCAAGAGAACAACGAAAGAAGAAGAACATAACACTAAAAGTGGAGAAATTGGAGAGTGATCGGTCACAACCAGAGGATGAGGATGACATTGCTTTGATGACTAGACAATTTAGGAGCTTTCTTAAAAAGAAGAAGAGGAGAAGCCAGTAATGGAACAAAAGTAAGTTTAATAAAAATGTTAAGATTTTTAATGATGTGATTTGCTATGAATGTAGGAAACCTGGACATATAAAATTAGATTGCCCCAATCTCAAATCCACTCATGGCAAGGAGAAGGTAGAGGAGAGAGCAAATGTGAAGAATGGTAAGAAGAGATTTTAGAGAGCTTTTTGGGCATACATAGCTTCAGATTCGTCAGAAACAAAAAAGGAGGAGGAAGTCACTAACTTGTGCTTAATGACCTATAATCTTGATCAGTCAAATCAAGAAGAGGTATGTGACTTGACCTATAATGAACTATTAGAAGTTTCTGAAAGAATTCATGACGCATATAGGAAGCTTAAGAAAATGCATGCTAGCCTAAATCTTAAAATGCAAGAATTATAAAGAAAGCATGAAATCCTTAAGAAAGATCAATCATTGATAGAGAACAATTACATAATCTTACTTGATGAATTTGATGACTTGTACAAAAAGAATAATCTTTTAAAATCATCCTATGCTCAATTAGAAAAAGAATTTAAGGATTTTAAGGATGAATCAGAAAATAGAGAGTATTATTTAAAATGTGATATTAATATTTTCAAAGATATAAATATATTTCTTAAGTTGAAAGTAGAAGATCTCGAAAAATAGGAAATCCCCAACACTTTAAGATTTTATAAATCCTATTTTGAGGTCAAAAATTTTAAAACCCAGGAAAAGATAGATTTACTATAAAAATTTGAGAAACTCATTTATTGGAGTAAAATATTATTCTTGTAGCATGATTAGACATATTGCACACACTTGTACTTTGGATAGGAAAACTTATTTAGTGTGAAAACCTAAGATGCATAAACCTAGACATATCATACATGAATCTAGTTTTATTTTGCCAAAAGGAGAACCCAAATTTGTTTGGGTTCCCAAGTCTAACGTTTGATAGTTTTGCAGGCACACTCTCATACAAGGCCTAGTAAAAGCATTTGGTACCTGGATAGCAGTTGCTCAAAGTATATGACTGGAGAAATTAAGTATTTTATATCGCTAGAAGGTAGAAGTGGAGGCAAGGTTATACTTGGAGATAACACCACTAGGAAAGTGATTGGATTATGTATGATTGGAAACTTGCAAAATTTTTTCATAGAAAATGTACTGCTTGTAGAAGACTTAAAGTATAATTTGTTAAGTATAAGTCATCTCTGTGATAAAGGGTACAATATAAAATTTTTTCTCAGTAGCTGTATATTAAGTCTAAATGGTAATAATATTTTGCATGGAAAAAGGGTAAATAATATTTATATGCTAGATTTGAATTATATTTCAGTTCCTAATGTTTTTTATTTGAAAACTATTTTTGATAATTCATGATTATGGCATAGGAGACTTTGTCACTTTAGCATGAAAAACCTTAGGAAAATTACCTAAAGGATTTGGTCAGAGGTATACTAAAACTAGACTTTACTAAGGATCACCTTTATGATGTATGACAATAAGGAAAATAGGTGAAATCCAATTTTTAGTCTAATAAGGTTCTTAGAACTAGTAAGTCTTTGGAGATTATTTATATGGATCTTTTTAGACCGGTTAACACTATTAGTCTAGGAGGTAAGATATACGGATTTGTGATTGTGGATGATTTCTCAAAATTCACATGGATTAAATTTTTATTTCATAAGAGTGAGTCATTTAAAGAATTTAGATATTTTTTAACTTAGATTCAGAGGAAATTAGGGTGTGAGATTTTAACGATCCAAAGGGATCATGGTGGTAAATTTGAAAATGAAAAATTTGTGTATTTTTGTAAAGAAAAATGAATTGATCATAATTTTTCTGCACCTAGAACCCCTCAGCAGAATTGGGTAGTCGAAAGAAAGAATAGAACATTAATTGAAGCCGCTAAAATCATATTGGCAGAATATTCACTTCCTAAATATTTTTAGGCTGAAATAGTTAGTACTACATGTTATGTTCTGAATAGGGTGAACATTAGATCAAAACTGAACAAAACACCCTATGAACTTGTTAAGGAGAGAACACTTAATTTGTCATATTTGCCACACTGAGGATTGGTAGAAGAGAGGTTTTTATAAAGGCTTCTTCACCTTGCTATGGGGGCAAAAGTAGAGTCACTTTGGTAATAGTGCAAAACTTGAAGAGGGAGTCTTCAGGGAGTGGATGTAGGTCGTGTTTAACCGAATCGGTATAAATTTTTGTGTCTTATTTTCTATATTTTATTTACTATAAGTTAATTTTTGTTGTTGAAAAGTTTTATTTTGAAACTTTAATTAACTTGCTTTATGAATCAACAACTTTCAAATTTCAAATCCAAGAGAATTTTTAAATTACCAATTTACCCCCCTCTTGGTTAGCCTTGGGACATTAGTTTAGGTTTAACAACATAATCTAGATTCAACAAGAATCAACAATTCAGACCTTTATAACTCCCTGGGCATTCAACATTAGAAGTTTCACTACATATTAGATTTCCTCAAAATCACACATTTCAAATAGTAAGTATAAATAACATTGCATTATAAAAAAATAAATGTAAATAAATCAATTTCATAATTTTATAAAATACTTTATTAAGAAATAACTTAATTAACCACTTAGTAGAACTTTATAGTTCTATAATGTAACTAGATTAGCAGGTATTGTTCAAAATATTATTTTGAAGCTTTAATTATGCTATAATATTATTTTCAATAATAGAACGTACATTTCAAACTACATAGTATAAATTTTCTAATAAAATACTAAAATGTCCAAAATGACTAGCTCTATAGCATCAAAAAAGGCCTATGTGAAAGTTTAGTGAGTTTAAAGTTATCTTTTTTTACAAAAAAAATTATGAAATTAAATAGAGAAATTTTAAAAGAATTATTTTTTAAAAATTGCGACAGACAAAATATAACCTACCTCAATCCAAATAATTTTTAAAAATTGGGCCGATAGTAGAAAATGAACTGAAGTCATCCAAATCTTAGCTTTCTCTCATTAGAAATCCTCTCGCTCTCTAGTTGGCTGCATTAAGGGTTAAGAATGGATTTGATTTTAAAACATTTTGATAGATAATAATAAATTTTTTTTTTTTTTTTTTTTTATAAAATTTGAACCTAGCACCACAACACTCGACTCTATCAGACCACAGTGCTCTCCAATAGAGAGCATGATGCTAAATGCCACACCAACATTGAGCTTTAAATTCTTTTGGCAAAAAGACAAAGAGCTCAATACCATAGCACCATCTACCCTGATTCTGCGATGCCTAAGGAAAACATTCCATATTTTTAAATCATGCACACAAACCCCCAAAACTCCCTTCAGAATAGATCTAGTCATTTATATACATACAAAACACTCACAGACACATGCAAGAAGTGTTAAATGCAGAATTTAGTTAGTTACCTTTAATGGATTGGGTCAGAATAGATGAAACTAGTTATATTTCATTAAGTGTTACAATCCTCCCCTCAGAAAAATATCATCATTGTATATCAAAACTCAAATCAACATAATAGTTTGGGAAATAAGTGTTTAATTTCTGATTCCTTCTCCTAAATAAATTCTATTTATGTCTCATCCTTCCCTTATATCTTGACCATTAAGATTTGTTTATTTTTTAATTTTCTAACATCTTATGTCATAATCTTTTTTGGTTTCTCTTTGTAGATCATATTTGGATGTACCATTTCCTTAGAGATGACACTTAGAATACATTATGAACATCAGACATCTGGTCTAGTAATTATAATCTATAAGCAGGTTTTTCATTCATTTCAAATATTTCAAAAAGTCAAACATATCTTGAACGCAACTTTCTTCTTTTTCAAAACAGATGATGCCTTTTGTTGATCTGATCTTCACTTATACTAAATCTCCAATATGAAATTCCTTAGCTCAGTGCTTTGCATCATAATACTGTTTCTGCTTGTCCTGCACCTCTTTCAATCCAACCATAATCAAATAAATATTTTTAGTAGCATCATCCACTAAGATTAGGTGAATCAGACTCCTTTCACCTACCTCTAGCCATGACAGAGGGGTTTTACACTTTATATCATATAACACTTCATTAGGGGCCATACCTATACTTGATTGAAATTTTTACTATAATAAAATTCAATAAGAGGTATATGATCTCTCAGCTATCACCAAAGTCCAGAATACACATAGAAGGCCCTCTAATACCTAGATAGTTCTCTTAAACTATCCATTGGTCTGCAAATGAAAAGTTGTACAAAAATATAATTTAGTGCACAAACCTTGATGAATAACTCACCACACACTAGAGGTAATTCTACAATCCTTATCAGAGATTATCACTTTTAATATCTCATGAAATCGAATAATCTCTCGCATATAGACCTATGCTAATCTATCCACTAAATCCTTTTACTGGTTCAAAATAAAGTGTGTAAAATTCATCAAACATCTACTACAATCCAGATGGCATCATGTCTTTGCTTCAATATAGGAATCCCATAGAAAAGTTCATTGTGACCTCTATAATAACTCATAAGTGTAAATAAACATATTAAAACAACAAGAAAATTTGATGTGGAGTGTAGTGGTGCTGTGTTTTGAGCACTGCGATACTAGGCTTATGAGCATTGCAGTTCCATAAATCATTGTTGCAGCATTTGAATCTTTGCTCTATAATAATTTTGAATTTAACATGTAGCACTATGACACTAGGTCAGAGCATTGTAGTGCTAAGCCATTGATTATATATATATATACCACCCTCACCCCTCAGCTCACTATTATATGGCTTAACCAAGAAGAAAAGGAAAGGGATGAAGGAAGGGGAGGGAGGAAAGAGGAGAGAGAGGAAGCTCTCTGATGTTTTTTATCCATAAATATTATTATAGATTTTATTCTATTTGTTGTAAGTAACTATCATCTTACTTCTATTTTAAATGATTTTAATTTTTATGGTATCTCTCCAAAATCTGCAAAAAAATATATTATCTTTTGATTTTATTAGCTTTACTGTATAACTATTGATATGTTTTAGATTTTATTATTTTAAATAAAATGATATGATTTTGTTGCATTTCTCCAATTTGAAACATATATATAAATATTTTCTTAAAATGAGTAGGGAAAATATATATTAAAAATGGGTTCAAAGGGTATTATGATTTGATATATTAATACTGAAATCTAACATGTGTTGAAATGATTTATATGACTAATGTGTACTAGAATGTGACATTGATCTAATTGAATGGACACACACACACACACACACACACACACACACACACACACACACACACACACACACACACACACACACACACACACACACACACACACACACACACACACACACACACACACACACACACACACACACACACACACACACACACACACACGCACGCACGCATGCGCACGTGCACACACACGCACACACACATGCACTCGTACACGCACACGCACACGCACACGCACACGCACACACACACACATGATATATGATAACCCCACATGATTCCTTCAAGATACACTAATTCATTAATATGAGTCATAAGGAGCCAGAGAATGATTGAAAGTCATAACAAGTCGAGGTGACTGTTTCATATGATTACTAATTAGGAGTGTTGCAAATTAAGCTCTTGAGTTTATAATTTTGATGATAATAAATATTATTAATAACCTCTTTATTTCTCATAGTATTTATACAACATATTTATTTATGTGTTGACTAACATTTCTGGTATACCATGCACTGTTCTTTAAAGATTCAGGGCTCAAGATTAGATAGAATAGGTTATATTAAATGAGTATGTAATTTTATTTATTTATTTTTAATTTCTTGAGTCAAATCCTATAATGACGTATTTTAGCCTGATGATAGTGCACACACATAAGGGGAACAAAAATGATTTTTAATATTTTAAATTTTCTATACATTATACCATATAATATGGATCTTACTGTCTGATTTGTTGTTACATAAATTAATTAAAATATTTTATTTTTTTGAAAAAATATTTTTGAAATATAACTAATCATATAGTATGAATACTACATCATACTGAACAATCTGTTATAATTAGAAGTTCCAATGCACATTAAATTATGCAAATATGTGAATTTGAAAAGTTATTATAATCATACTATATGAACCTAATCATACTGTATGATGTTTAAAATATTGCCTAATTTAATCCAGTGACCAGTTAACTAAATTTACTTAATTTTGATATTTTGATCGTACTATATGAACGGTATCGTAATATACGATCAACAAAGACAATTTTGGTCATCCCATGATTTGTCCTAGATGAATTACATTTTGGTTGAACTAATCATATTATATGATCGGTCATTCATAATGATGATCGTATATTACTAATAGACAAATTGAATTATTTGTACTGATGTTCATACTGAATATCATACAATACGAATAGGCAAATTAAACTATTCATACTGTACTAACTGGTGATTGTATAGTACTAATAGGTCAAACTCTACACATTGTACTAAATGATCCTATGATTATATTATATGATCTTTAATGGATGCAATGATTTTTTTAGGGTTTTTAAAGCCCTTTATTTAAGCTTTCTCCAAAGACATTATAAGTGTCTTTAGTATGCATTAAGATTTTGTTCTTCTAGAAAAAATTTAAAGAGAGAGCCTTGAAAGGGAGAGAGAGGAAAAGGTGGAGTTTGAGAGGGAGAAGTTCCTTATGGGGTTTAAGGGAGTGTGGAGGGGGTTTCACAAGGTTGCTCTGGTAAGCTTGCATCTTAATACCATCAGATTTAAGATTTGTCTTAAGGGAAGTTTTGGAAAGAAGAAAATCTCTTTTGTGTCAAAGGACTCAGCTACTCCATTGCACTGAGGAAGGTGTAAGTGATTCATGGTTCTCTGTCTTATGAGGAGGGTGAAAAGGAGTCCAGGTTTTTTTCCTCACCAGGAGGGTAAAAAGGAGTGAAGGTTATTTACCTATGAAAGGAGTTAGTTCCCCTACCACACTGGGTAGGGGGAAAAGCTATGGGGGCTGAAGGGGAAACATTATAATGATAATGCAATACCGGGTGTGGGTGACTCTAGGGAGTGGACGTAGGTTATAGTTTGACCAAATCCCTATAAATCTGGTATGTTCTTTCTAATTTTATTTTATGTAGTTTATTTTTCTACATTTTATTTTCTATTATAACTACTTAGTTGAAATGTGTGATTAATATGGACCTCCGAAAGAGATCTACTCAGTGAGAGACATAATGCAAAGGATGTATGACTGCAGCATCCCGAGGGATGAGATGATCGCAGGCCCTTGTGCTCTTCACAAGTGGGCCAATAGAAGGGAAGATTAAATAATACATATGATTAACCATTGAGGATAGTGGCTATTGCCTATGCATCTTGATAGGTAATAATATGCATGACGTTATCGAAACAACAGGTTTCCCCCACCCGATACAACAACTTGAGTGGGGTTTATTTGATGGTGGAATTTGGTTTCCCACGGGTGCAAGCCTTCATGGTTAATTACATCTCAAGCTGGGGCCTGAGAAAACTCTTGATTAAGGATCTTATATTATTCTCTTAAGTGGGATTGACACACAAGGAGGAGACTAAGAAGTCATACTCAAAGGAAAAGAAAGGGTTAGTTTGGCTCAGTTAACATACATGGCTCACACTAACACTCGGAGGGAGTAAGATAGTGAGAGGAAACTAGAGAAAATAAAGTAAGTAATACACACAAAGTATAAAAGAGAGAAGCATAGAAGTGGCATCATCCATGTGACACAGATAAGTAGGATTTATAGCCCCTAAATAATAAGAGACTTACCCACTGATGAGGCATACTACGAGATACCAAATGTAATAGCCTTAAATCCTATCCTAAATCTAGAGTGAATTTCGTATTCTGCATAACACTAACACCCGTGTCCTAGCTAATGCATCCTGGATTTATATCATGGATGAAAAGGAAAGCCAGCTAACCACCTAAGCGTATAAAATCTATGTTGTCTGATCTTTTATGAAAGATGGGTGGGTAAATTAATTTTTGGAAGTTAAGGTTAACGTCTAGGGAGTTTTCTAAGTGGCATGAGACTTATGTAGGGTGAATGCTCCTAAAACTAATGCAATTAAAATTTTTATTTAGTTAGTTTTAATGTAATGCATGCTATTTAAAGGGTATCCAAATCATTAATGCTTAAAATTTCAAAAGGCTTAAAAAAATTTTTTAGAAAGACTAGACTTTCCCAGATCCAACATCTCATCCTCATAGGTTGGATTATCTGGACTCTACCTGTAGGCGAGAAAGTGTCTTAAAGAAGAAGAGATAAAATACATTAATATGTATGTGACCCTGGACTAATCCAGCTATTCCCTAGGTCATTAATTTTCTATGTTATTTAATTCATAAAATATTTAATTTTAATTATAAGTAGAAAAAGTTTTAGCCCTTAGAGAGCCTAGCGAAATCAGGCTACACACATGCAAGAAAGAAACTTAACAAAAGTAGGCAGTTTCTTCTGCACAATCATAATAAATACATCAATATAAATAAAACAAGTAGTGTAAAAAAAAAGAAAAGTCCATAGCAAGTGCCATATAAGTATAAGTCATAGTTTGTAGAAAAGTAATGGTGGCCAGGCCCCACTGAAAATAACTTGGATTCTAATCCTTCTAAATAACGCAAGTCTTAAAAGTAAGGCATTCCATCTTCAAGGCTTAATCTTCATATCTTTATATGAATTATTTTCCTCTGGATCATCCTCCTTCGTCTGGATCGTCCTCTTTCGTATCGACTTCCTTAAGTCTTTATAAAGTTCGTCCTTAAGAAGGGTACCCAAATGAGAAATAACTCCCTGTGAGGGGACTTTCTTTCCCCTTTGGATCCCTGATGTTTGAAATGTCTCACTTTTGAAGACTTTTACAACTTGATACTTTACAAATTATATCAAATTATATTTTGAAAAAGAAAAATCTAAACTCTCCTACATAGTTATCCTAAGCAATAAAATAAAAATATCCCAAGCAATTTATATATGGAAATAAAATGCACATTGCCAGTCACACTTTATCGTGATCTTATTTATTTTTGGGGGCTAGATAGTCTGAAGCATATGTAGCAAGCAATTATATACATGATATATTTATTACAATTTTAACACCCCTTATTTTAGCACTACATGAGCATGAACACCTGTAAAAGATATCATTAGTATCAAAAGTGCCCCTGACCTATGGGTAATCTCTCGCACACATCACATCACAAATAAATGAAGTATAATAATATAATAAAAATTATAGTAAGTCAAAGAAACTAGTACACATGCCACATGTAAGAGTCATCTCAAAATTAAAAAAGTAAAACACCAGTCCAACCTAGAGCTAGAAGTGGTGCCCTAAATAATAATTCTATGTGTGTGTAGAAGGATGTGTGGCTTCGAATTGGTCCTATGTTAGAGAAATTAATTCAAATTATTTTGGTGTTCGGGTTCATTGAAAGTTTGAAAGAAGACTTTAATTAAAGTTTAAATATTAAAGCTTTAGGGTCCATTTTTGTTAATAAAGTTGGTTGGTCATTTTTAATACTTAGGACAATATTTTTTAAAGTTTAAGTTTCATTAATAGGTTTTAGAAGGTCCGGAGTTGTCTTACCCACTAGGTTTAAGAGGTCCAAAAGGTGACTTTTAGAAATAAGTTAGGTTGAGTGGTTCTAGTATTTTTATTAAATATTTGACATTTAGGGGAGTAGTAATCTTTTAAGTTTTCTGGATTTAGAGATTTCTAGGCAAAGTTATGAATTTTAGAAGTTTCGGGCCCAAATTAACGAACTATTATTGACGTGAGAGTTAACTTTTTAATTTTGGTTGGTTTCTTGAAAGCTAATATTTTAAATAAATACTATATTTTAATTATATTTAAATTCCTTTTAGTTTACCCAATTTGGATTTTTTTAGAATTAGTTATAAATTTTCAAAAGTTTTAGTAATTAGTGAATTATCATTATTATTTAATTAAAGGGCATTTTAGGGGTTTTGATCCAAATTAGCTCTAAAATTCTTGGTATAAACCCAAAAGATCATAAAAGAACTAAAGATATGTTCCCAAATGTTTGGGGAAAATATAGAATTTTTAATATTTTTTAATTATTTAATTTAATTAAAAGAGTGATAATTAAGGTTAAGATCAAAGTCCAATTAACGGGGTTTTAATTTTATAAAATTAAGGGTTGCATTCTAAGAAGTTTTATATATTTTTAGTAATTTTTAGAGTTAATTTCAATTTATTAGAATTTTCTAAATTTATTAGGGCTTAATTAATGATTAAATTAGGGATTATTAATTAAGGGGTTTAAAGGCTCCTAAAAATTCCTTAAAAATTTTGAGAGATTTAGAATGTTGCCAAGTTAAAGTTTTTAAACTTTCATATCAATCGAATTTGTATCCTAGCTCCTAAAATTTCTTTAAGTTTGTTAGACGGGTCCTCAATTATTATCCTTAGGATATCTTTACATTAAGTAGGTTTAAATCCAATGTTTAATGACTAGCCCTCAAGATGAAATAAAGGGAGATGCTTCAAAATAGAGTACACCATGTCTTTAGATCAAGGAGAGCCTAGGTTAGGTGTTCATGCATCATACACATGCAAAGGAGACTAAATGAGTAATAATTTGGAATTAACGATATGATTAGTGAATGATTGGAAGCCAATCATACACTATCCACCCCCTGGTTGCCATTTAAAAATATAATCTATGCTTAAAATTTTATAAGAAGATCTCTCAAAGTTGAGTGATTTAAATAAATAAATAAATAAATAAATAAATAAATAAATAATATAATATATATATATATATATATATATATATATATATATATATATATATATATATATATATATATATATATATATATATATATATATATATATATATATATATATATATTAGGAAATAAAAAATGTAAGTTTAAAAATAGGGTTATTCAAAATAATTCAATATATATACATGCATATGTATAGATGATAGATCTTCTGGTCACCCAAAAGGAGGTTTCTAAATAATTTTTAATTTAAAAATAATTAAAACATATTATTTACTAAAATAATAATTAAATGTGGAAGATAATTAAATAATAAATAAATAATAAATAAATAAATTAGAAACATAAGTTTTTAATTTTTGAAAATAATTTTAAATTAAATTACACAATGTTTTAAAATATTTAAGATATATATCAAAATTTTTGGATTTAGAATAAATTTAATATGAATTTTTAAAGTTCAATGTATTTAAAAAAAGAATTTTAAAGTAATTTAAAATAATTACTATTTAAAAATAATTATTAATTTAAATTAAATTAATTATTAAAGTCTAAGAAATCTAATATAATGTAATAAAAAATAATTTTTATAATTTTTGGAAAATAGTTGAAATTTTAATTTAATTAATCATTAATTAAGTAATTTAAATATTTAATTAATTAAATAACTTTAATTAAAAAATTATTTATTAATTTAAATTTAAATAATTAAATAATTCTCTAATATTAAAAAATAAATAAAATGTATTTTTATTATTGGAAATAACTAATTTGAATAGATACTACTTAATAATTTTAGGGTTTAAATAATAGAAATATATTTAAAATATAAAATATATTCTAAATTAAATCAATTTTTAGTTATTATATTTTGAAATAATTATTTAGTCTTTTAAATTTGATTAATATAGAATATTTAATTTTTATGAAAAAATTTAATATTATACTAATTTAAATATTAATTAAATATTTAAAATATGTTTATATAAATAATTTCAATATATATAAGATTTTTAAAAGTAGTTTTAATTTTAAATTAATGTGAATAAAATTTTGATACATAATATGTAATTTTTGGATTTTTTAATAATTTTGAAAAATTTGGTAAAGAAATCTTAAAAATAATTAAAAATAAATCAAATAAAAATGACCAGTGCGCTACGTGGCATCCCAATATTGGCTTTATGGCCTGCGACGATGGCACTCAATCATTGACAATGATTTCACCATCACGCAATCATTATCTTTTGATCACGATGGCAATGGGACCCATATGCTTTCGACTTAACTCAGTCAACAAGTGTGTGGAGCGTCTGATCATCTGCTGTTACAAACGGACAGCTCTGATCGAGTTGAATGATGATCGCTATAGCAGATGAAACTATACAGTTACATGTTAATGTGGAATGGCCCAATCCCGACCATTAATCACGAGATCAACGATCCGAAAGATGCATGGATCGAGCGTTCGTTGAACATAAACCCTAAAATAATAATGTCTTCGTTCTCTCGATCCACCCAATGAAATCCAATAAAGTTTTAAACCTAGCTAGTACTTATGAAAAGCATTCATGGGGAAGTGAAATCACATTTCAAAATGCACTATGCAAAAATTAATTTAGCTACATGTGTTTTAATCTAGGGTTTTTGATTTTACTTAATCCACATGGTGGATTAGGGATATCTTGGGCTTGTTACACTTGTAGATTGTCCATGCTCCAAGTTGTAGAAGGTTCCACGTGCTCTCAATACTTAGATTAAATGTAAAATGCCTTGGAAGGGTTTTGGGCTGGTTCGCCAGAGATATCGCCAGTAAGGAGCTTTGACCGTTGAGTTTGAGTGGGGAAAGGTGGGAAAGAACCTTGTGAGCTCAGTGGGACCAAGGTTCAGGCTTGAGGATGCTTGGGGAGGAACATAATGCAAGATGTCTCTAAAATAACCCTCATACCCCTATTTATACCTCTAACCCTATAATGGATGGTTTGGATTGATCCTTGGGTTAATTAGGAGGGAGGGGAGGTGATTTGGCTGTGGTATTTCTCAAGGGATCAATTAAAAGCTATTTAATGCAATAAATAGGGTTTTAAATTAATCAAAATAGGTCAATTTAACCTAATAAGACTTGGGTTGACCAAGTTAAAGCTTGACTTGGTCAACTTGGTCAATTAGGTCAAAGAGGGTAAGGGGTTGAGCCAAAGATAGGTTGGAATGAGTTAGAACATAAATTTTGCATAATTAGGCTAATGTGTCAACCTGGGTTGACCTAGGACATGAGTATGGGCGCAATAGGTCGGTTTGACCTATTGAACCCAAGGAAGGTGTGAAATTGAGCCAATCAAGGTTGAATTTGATTTAAAATTAAAAGAGAAGAAATTGAAGTCAATTGGGTCAACTTGGGTTAACCTGGTCAACAAGGTTGACCCAAGGCCTAGGTCTGGGCTCACCAGACTTGGTTTATCCTTGGACACAAGGGAGGTGGTCTTGGGGTCTAACTTGGTCAATTTGACCAGGTCAAACTCCTTTGACCCAGATAGAGTGAAAATCAAGGTTAATAATTGATATTATATTATATTGATTAGATTATTATCACCATATTTATAACTTTTGATAAGTATACTAACTTCCACATGAAGTGATAGTATTACTTCCGTATTAGTGAGCCTTAGGGATATCTCATTGAGGTCTAATAACCCCCAAGAACTTTCAAATGGTATCAGAGCACTTATAAGGTGTTATAAGGAGTTTACTTGTTGGGTTTGATAAGGGGTGTCTGATCGTGAGTCACAAGGGCAAGAGTAAAATAAAGTTACCATCATTTGAATATTTAATATAGAGATATTGATTACTAATTATTGAATACATATACTAATATTATTATCACTAATGCTGAATATGGATATTCATATGACAAGCACTGATTTTAATTATTGATTACTATTATTTTATATGTATATTGATACTTCTATTATAATTGATGGACTCACATGAATGATTGAATTATAAAATTTAATGATAAATAATGAATGATTTGTTTATTGACAAAGTGATATGAATGTGTAATAAAACTAATAAATTGACATTTGTGATAAGTACATATAATATGATTTACAACATATTATTTTCTTTCACCTTACATTGATTTTAGTTGTAAGTTTTTGATTACTTGTTAGGCTATAAGCTCCCTCGATGGTTTTACATATTTATAAATAAGGTATGAGGCTCTGGATACCATGTGTAGTTTTTCTTTCAACAGTCTTAGTTTATTTTTTAGTCATAATGTATATATAGCAAGAAATTGGTCCTTTTTAATCATGATTATTGTATATATACTTTATTTTGATGTTATAATAATTATGTATATTGATGAATAAAAATCCACTTATTTCTTTCCACTATTTAGATGAATTGGTATGCTCTGGTTAATTCTTGTTAGTAGAAAGTATACAATTCTTCCAATGTAGATCTTGGGGGGCATGAAAAACTTTTCCCATTTTCACTCCATAATAAGTAATAGCTGTAGAAGACCTCATAATCATTAATGTTTGACTTTCACTAACTAATAGGCTTCATATATAACAGCAAAAACTTGTCGCATCTTTCTTTAGTTAGGTCATCATAACATACATTTCATATCACCATACAATTTGCTGCCTCATTGATGAATATTATAACTTGAACAATAGAGGTATCAAAATAGGTTTTAGTTAGGTTTTGGTCAAACTCATAACTGACCCAATCTTAACATGCATGACCCATTTTTCCAAATATGTTAAAAATTTAAATGAAAACCCGACCCTATATGACCTAATCCATTACTCGATTTAGTGAGAGCGGGTGAGTTAGAATGAGGGAGAGCAAGAGCGAGGGTGAGTAGGCGAAGGCTAGGGCAAGGGAGAGTAGGAGTAGGTGTGGACAAGGGAGAAAAAGTGAAAGAATGGGAAAGGGTAAGTGGTAGAGGGAAATAGAGAATGTGCGAGCAGGATTGGCCAAAAAGGTGAGAGAGAGCAAGCGAGCGGGCGACGAGCAAGCATGAGCAGTGAGGGAAATATGAGCATGAGTGCAATACAGCTGGGTGAGGAAAGATGCGATCGAGCAAGGGATGATCAAATAGTTTGTGGTAGAGCTTACGGGTATTAACCTCATTTTTTATGAGGGCATCTTGAACTGCTATTCATGAATTTCAAACATATGATTTATAATTATCCAATTTTCAATCATCAAGTCTTCAATTACATGCAATCAATCATTAATCATCAATCATTGCTTAAACTCTATAATAAATCTAATTTAAATAATTTACTCCTTAATCAATCATATAATCACTTGTAATTAATAATCAATTATTTAACTTTAATCACCTAAATAGCTTGTAATCCAAAATTATAATCAATTGACCCAATGCACTACCTTACACAGTGCACTGATCTCCCTGAATTTAGTCATTTTCCAAACTACTTCATTAGTAGCTTCATATGATAAATCATCTATGAATAGACTCTTTAATCACTTATTGACCCATCTCACTCAGTTGAGCTTACTTAGTTGATCATGTACCTCAATCAGCTCCGATTGAAGCTGAAGTCATTTCAAATCTTTGCCCAACTACTCTGAACATCACTCTTAGTGAAATGGGCATGATTGATTAGCTTGAGCTAGTTAGCAATTGACTTGGTCAACTGAACCTAATTTTAGTCAAATTAGGTCAAGCTAAGTCCATTCATTACATACAATCAAATCAAACCTCCCAATCCCTCACTACTTTTTCATTACATGCTCCAATGACTTTTATCATCTCTATGAGTTAAATGACCATGAGTTTGACTTGGTCAACCCACCAAGGGTGGTCAAACTCAAACATACACTCACTCATTTGCTCAAACACAAAACTCGTTGTTGAGATAGTTGCAACTTAGTTCTTGTTTGTTAATATTTTTGCAACATGTATATTTTTTATGATTCCAAATATTATTGCTTTGATTATTATTTCTCTTAACATATTTTGGATACATAATTTTTTTATTAGTGTGTAATAACATTTCAGGGAAATTATACTCCAGATTTTTGAAGACTTCAAATAAGATCGGTTTAGGGTTTATTATAAATAAAGTCTGTATTTTTTATTTTATTGAGTGTAAGAGAGTGTGATTGTAATTGAGTAACTATACACACACACACACTAAAGGAGAGTTTAAAAACTATAAATTTTTAAACTAATCATACTGTACGAAGGCTTTTTGTACGAGAAGATTAGTTCAGTTATTTTCTCCTGCATGCATTAAAATGAACATACAATAGAATTTTTTTAAGTATGGATCGTACTATATGATTTCATCATAATATGTACTCCATCCAAAATTCAAATTGGACGGGTCCCTTTTCATCCAAACGATCTTGAAAAAGTTTTGAACGGTTCATACCATACGATGTCGTCATCATACGTACGTCGTCCAGGGTATGAATTAGATAGGTCCCTTTTCATCCAGATGAACTTGAAAATTTTTATAACTGATCATATCGTACGATGTCATCATCATACATACGCCATATATGGTATAAAATTGTGGGGTCCCTCTTCGTCCCGACGAAGATGAGAAATTTTCTAACTATTCGAACAATACAAACTGGGTTCATACTGGGAAATCATCAGGTACAAAATTATTTCATATCGATTCACATAAGGTTTGTACTCAATAGGTTTTGAACTGTTCATACGTACGAACGTATGATCATACTGTACGATCGTGTAAGCTCAAAATAAAAAGTTTTAGTTTTCTAGATGGTTTTTTGTATCTTTGATATAAAAGGTCCTCTAAAATTGACGTGACTAAGTTTGGTCTTCATGATTTTTCAAGAGCAAGAGAAAGAGAGTGTGTGGGAGAGTGTTTGAGAGAGATTTCTTGTAAGTGGAGTGTGAAGGGTTCACAAGGTTACTCAAAGGTAAGGATCTCTTTGTGTTTTTGTTGATCACTCTTCTTTTCTTCTTTCTAGTTGCTCGTAAAAAGATCTTTGAAGAAGATCCTGTACTATGTGACACTTAGAGGATGTGAAAGGATGATGGTACTCTACCGATACTTGGAGGGTATGAAAGTATGACGGTTCTCTACAAACACTTGGAGAATGTGAACAGACGATAGTTCTCTGATGACACCTGGAGAGTGTGAATAGATGATAGTTCTCTACCAACACTTAGAGAGTGTGAATAGATGATGGTTCTTTGCCACACTGAGGATTGGTGGAAGATAGGTTTTTGTAAAGGCTTCTCCGCCTTTCTATGGGGGCAAAAAGAGAGTCACTTTGGTAATAGTGCAATGCTTAAAGAGGGAGTCTTCATGGAGTGGATGTAGGTCATGTTTGATTGAATCACTATAAATCTTAATGTCTTTTAAATTTTTGCATTTATTTATGGCAAGTTATTTATTATGGTTGAAAAGTTTTTTTTGAAACTTAAATTAACTTGTTACGAGATTCAAAATGGTTTTCAATTTAAAAATCTAAGAAAATTTTTAAATTTCCCATTCATCCCCCTCTTGGTTAGCATTGGGACAATAGCTTAGGTTTAACAACCTATATAGAATCAATAAGTGGTATCAGAGATTTATTTCAAAACCATAAGTTTAGACAACTTTTTTAAAAAATGAGAATGGCTAATTTTGGAAATCAAAACACACCTGAGGGTATTCGATCACTAGACCTCCATTATTTGATAATATCTCTTTCGATTTTTGGAAAACTTATATGTCTACTTTTCTACAATCACTTGATTATTACATGTGGATTTTAGTTCAAGAAGGGTATACTAGGCCAACTAGATTAGTTGATGAAATTAGAGTTGAAACATCATTTACTGACTGAACTGTAGACGAATGTGACTTAACACAGTTAAATGCTAAATGCTTAAACTATTTCTTTTATGCACTTAAGTCAGAAGATTACATGAGGGTTTCCTCTTATAAAAGTGGAAAGGACATTTGGGATAGATTTTGTATTACTTATGAAGGGACGAATGAAGTAAATTAATCTAGATTAAATATCTTGTTACATGACTATGAATTATTTCCCATGAAACCCAATGAATCAATTTTTGAAATATATATAAGATTTACTCAAATAGTCACTTCTTTGTATGATTTACGTAGGGAACTAATGAATGCTGAAATGATTAATAAAATATTTCATTATTTGCCTATTATTTATGATGCTAAAATAATTTCCATTACAGAGTAATGATTTAAATATTTACTCTATAGATAATCTTCTTAGATCACTAATTACTTATGAGCAAGGAGTGAGTCAAAGGAAGATTAATGCGGAAGAATAAAGAAAGGAGAAGAATATAGCACTGAAAGCAGACAATTTAGAGAGTGACCAATCACTACCTGAGGATAAGGATGACGTAGCCTTAATGATAAGGATATTTAAGAGTTTGGTTAAAAGGAATTAGAGGAGACGTCAACAATGGAACAGAGATAAGTTCAATTAAAAATATTAAGGCTTCTAATGAGGTGATTTGCTACGAATGTAGGAAATATGGACATATAAAATCAGACTGCCCAAATCTAAAAGCCAATCCTAACAAGGTGAAGGTAGAAGAGAAATAAAATGTAAAGAAGGAAAATAAGAGATTTCAGAGAGCTATGAATTTATCAGAAACATAAAAGGAGGATGAAGTCACCAACCTCTATTTAATGGTTGATAATCTTGATCAGTGAAATAAAGAAGAGGTATATGACTCAACCTATGATAAATTGCTAAAAGTTTATGAGAGAATACATAATGCATATAGAAAACTTAAAAAGATGCATGCAGATTAAATTAAGAATTGCAAGATTTATAGAAAGATATGAAATTCTTAGGAAAGATCATGTACTGATAGATCATTCTTTTTATTCAAATCATTGAATTCATCAAGTAAGCTTCTTACTTGATGAATTCGATGATTTGAATAAAAAGAATGATCTTTTAAAGACATCCTATGCTAAATTAGAAAAAGAATTTAAAGTTTTTAGGGATGAATCTAAGAATAGAGAGCACTATCTGAAATATGATAACATTGTGTTAGAGGATGCAAATTCATTTCATAGAGTGATAGTAAAAGCTTTTGAGGAAAATAGGATACCCCCAATAGTTGAAGATTTTACTAATTCTATTTTGAGGTAAAAAAATTTAAAACCTAGTAAGAGATAAATTTATTATAGAAGATTAAGAAATCCATTTTCTGGAGTTAAATGCTTCACTTGTGGAATGTTTGGACATACATCACACACTTGTACTTTAGATAGAAAAACTCATTTAGTATGGAGACCTAAGATGCATAAACTAAGTCATATCATACATGCATCTAGTTTTAATTTGTTAAAAGGAGAACCCAAACTTGTTTGGGTTCCCAAGACTAATGCTTGATTGTTTTGTAAGTACACTCTCATATAAGACGTCATGAGAGCATTTAGTACTTGGATAGTGGTTGCTTGAAGTATATGACTGGAGACACTATAGAATTTATATTGCTGGAAGCCAAGAATGGAGGCAAGATTACACTGGGAGATAATACCACTAGGAAAGTGGTTGGCATATGTATGATCAGAAACTTGCATAATTTTTTCATAGAGAATGTATTAATTATTGAAGGCTTAAAGCATAACTTATTAAATATAAGCCAACTATATGATAAAGGGTACACCGTTAAATTTTTTACCACTAGCTGCATTTTAAGCCTAAATGGAAATAATGTATTATATGGAATTAGGATAAATAATATTTATATACTAGATTTGAACTATATAAAATCTCCTAATGCTTTTTTTTAAAACTATTTTTAATGAATCATAGTTATGGCATATGAGACTCTGTCACGCTAGTATGAAAAATCTTAGGAAAATTACCCAAAAGGATTTGGTTAAAGGTATACCAAAACTAAACTTTATTAAGGATATCCTTGTGATGCATATTAACTAGGAAAATAGGTGAAGTCCTCATTTCATTCTAATAAGGATCTTAAAACTAGAAACCATTCGGAGATTATACATATGGATCTTTTTAGATCGGTTAGCACTGTAAGTCTAGGATGGAAGGTATACAAATTTGTGATAGTTGATGATTTCTTAAGATTCACATGGGTTAAATTTTTATTTCATAAGAGTGAATCATTTGAAAAATTTAGAGATTTTTTTAACATAGATTCAGAAAAAACTAAGGTGTGAAATTTTAACAATTTAATGTGACCATGGAGATGAATTTGAAGATAAAAGATTTGAAGATTTTTATAAAGCTCAAGAAATTGATCATAATTTTTCTGCTCCTAGAACCCCTTAGTAGAATAGAGTAGTCAAAAGAAAGAATAGAATATTAATTAAAGTTGCTAGTGTCATGTTGGCTGAATATTCACTTCCTAAATATTTTTGGGTTGAAGCAGTTAGTACTACATGTTATGTTCTGGAATAGGGTGAATATTAGATCAAAACTGAACAAAATACCCTATGAGCTTCTTAAGGAGAGAACACCTAATTTGTCACATTTGCCTATTTTTGTATGTAAAATGTTCATACAAAATAATGGAAAGTCTTCTTTAGAAAAATTTGATCCAAAATCAGATGAAAGAATTTTTTTTGGATACTATAGTATTGGAAAATTATATATAGTTTTTAATAAAAGAACTATGGTAGTTGAGGATACCACACATATTGTATTTGATGAATATGGAATTTTAGAAGAGCCAAGTTTGGAAGAAGATGATTTAGAAAATAACTCCAAAAGGATTGAGAAGATTAATTTGAAAGAAAATTTAGAGATAGAAAATCCTTTGCCAAAATATTTGAAATTTTTTAAAAATCACTCTAAGGAATTGATTTTAAGTGAACACAATGAGGGTGTTAGAACTAAGCATAGACTTAATAAAAAAGTCAATTCTGCCTTTATTTTATTGATAGAACCCACCAATATAAATCAAGCACTTTTAGATGAATTTTGAATTTTGGCAATGCAAGAAGAATTAAATCTGTTTGTAAGAAATGATGTCAGGAAATTAATTGTAAGGCCAAAGGATCAAAATGTTGTTAGAATTAAGTGGGTATTTAAAAATAAAATGAATGTCTCAGGAGTTTTTGTTAGAAATAAGGTTAGATTGGTGGCTAAGGCGTATAATCAAATTGAAGGGATTGATTTTGAGGGGACTTCTGCCCATGTAGTGAGACTTGAAACAATTAGGGTATTATTAGCCTTTACCTATTTTAGAGGATTTAAATTATGCCAAATAGATGTTAAAAGTACATTTTTAAATGGATTGATAGAAGAGGATGTTTATGTTAAATAACCTCCAAGTTTTGAAAATTCAAAATACCTAAATAATGTTTTTAAATTGAAAAAGACAGTATATAGATTGAAATAGACACCTAGGGCTTGGTATGAGATGTTAAGCACTTTCCTACTTGAGATATCTTTTAAAAAAGGAAGCATTGACACCACTTTTTTTTTGAAGAAATTGGGAGATGATATACTTATTGTTCAAATTTATGTTGATGATATCATTTTTGGATCTACAGATAAAAATCTTTGAGATAATTTTTCTAACATAATGAGTTGTGAATTTGAATGAGCCTAATGGGAGATCTTAGTTATTTTTTTAGTTTTAGCATTAAGAAAATTGAGAACGGAATATTTCTTTGACAGTCATAGTATGTTAAAGACATTCTCAAGTAATATAAAATGGACAATGCTAAACCAGTTAGTACACCTATAAGTTTCTTATTTTAGTTGGATAAAGATCCAAAGGGAAAATCTATTGATCAAAAGAAATATAGAGGAAGAATTAGATATTTGATTTATTTGACTGATAGAAGACTCGATATTATGTTTAGTGATGTTTGTGTGCTAGATTTCAATCATATATAAAAGAATCACATTTAATTGCAGTAAAAAGGATTTTGAGATATTTTTTTAGAACTCAGAACTTAGGGATTTAGTATCCTAAGTATAGCTCGAGATTTGAAATTATTAGATATTCAGATTCAGACTTTGTAGGTTATAGGGTTGATCGAAATAGTACATCTGAAACTTATCAATTTAATAGAAATTCCTTAGTTTCTTGGTCGAGTAGAAAATAGAATTCTGTAGCCCTATCTACTACTCAAGTTGAATACATTGCTCTAGGATGTTGTGTGGCACAAATTCTTTGGTTGAAATAATAGTTGATTGATTTTGAATTTATAATAGGCACAATTCCAATTAATTAAGATAACACTAGTGCCATTTGCATTTCAAAAAATCCTATTCAATATTCTAGAACCAAACATATAGACATAAGACATCATTTCATTAGGGATCATGCATCGAAAGGAGAAATTGAATTGAACCATGTTTCAACTAAAAATCAACTTGCAGACATTTTTTACAAAACCATTAGCCTTTGATACTTTTAGCACATTAAGAACAAGGCTAGGTGTGATCAATCTTAATAATTAAATAAAATATTTTGCAAACTTGATATGTTTCTATGTATATTTTAGTTTTTGGTTTTTAATATTTTATTTGTTTGTGTGTTTTTGGATTTTATTTTTTTTTTTTAATGTTTTTTTTTTTAAATCTGAACAAGTACCACATATGAAAAGTTCTATTTCTGATCATTCGTGCTAAATTTTCTAAGTGTTATATTCATACTGTACGAAATTATTTTTATCCCATACAAATTCTATAGCATGTCAATCGTTGCTTTGGATTGAATGCATAACTTTTTTAATTTGCTTACATTGATCGTACTGTACAATATCAATATCATCCCGTATGATTTGTATTCTTTTGTCTATACGCATGTAGATGATTATCTGGGTAGAATCAATTATTATAACTAATTGTACATATAAAATTGTATTTCGTATGTATGAACCACATGTCATTCTTTATGGGGGATGAAACTAACCATCATTAAAATGATCTTAAATAATTGATCATCCCAGATGAACACTTGTTCATCTATATGATTGTCTGATCAAAAAGTTTGTACGAAAGGATACATCGTATCTTGTGTGATTACAAAAAGTCATTTCATTTTAAATGTTTTCGTTCATCCATATAAAAAGTTTTTCATCCCGTAGAATCTCACGATCATACATACAAACTTAATTTTGTACTATATGAAGGTCATTTTTCTTTGAATAGGAGGGTTTTAGAATTCATTTTCATTCACTTAAACATCCTCCTTGAATCCTTCTTTTCTTAGAAATGACACATTCTAGCAAGCGCGGTAGAGTGTCTAGGGGTTCGTCATCCAGGGGTGGAGATGAAAACTTTTTGTCTAGAGTAAATGAGGATTCCTACTATAAGTTTGTTCCTATAAAAATCACTCAGTCAAGACTCTTAATTTAAGAAGATATCCACTTTCAAGTCATGCCTCTTTTTGCTTCAACTCAATTCGCTTTATTTTGACTTTGATTCATGCTTATCATAAGGAGATCTTTTATTACTTTTTAGTGAACATGAGTTTTAGTGAGGATGAGAGTAGGATAAGGTCATATGTCCAAAAGAAATGGGTAGAAATCACTAAGAAAGATCTAGGAACGTTTTTATATTTAAGGACTCAAGGGACTAGAGCTCACACTATGACCTCTAAATCTGACAATGATTGTTCTGAAATAAACAAAACTCTTAGAGGGGTTACTTAAGTTGGTCACTTGGTTAGAGTCTATACTTTAAATCAAAATGCTAGGTTAATCTAACATGTCCTTAGAACTTCAATCATTCCTAAGGCTGGTGATATCTTAAGCATTACTCCTCTTATGTCCATAGTTACCTATTTAATCATGACTGGACAACAAAATGATGAAGCACAACTAATTTTAGATTACATTCATAACCTTTTTGAAATTAGATTTGTCTCTCATAGGAGGAAGAAAAATATTGCTCTAAGATATCTAGTGACCTATATCTTAGAAAAGAAGTATAATATTTATCATTATGATGTTCCCACTGAGTTGTCAATCTACTTCACCGATGTGTCTTTTCGATCTCTTTTTAGGAGGAATGAGGATACAAGTGAAGATATTGAGGGAGAAGGGGGAGCACCTGCACCTGATTAGGGACTTGAATTTTAGGAGATGACCCATCGCTTTGATCGATTAGAGAGTCATTTTGATCAAATTCAAACTCACTTAAACCAGCAGGATGCACAATACCAACAAGATATGAGTTGGATCCAAGGTCAGATCGACTTGATGAACACTAATATAACTATGATGAATAGCTATTTCTCAGTCTTCAACCAGCCTCCTCCTCCAGACTAGGGTCCTTCGGAGTTCTAGATGTACCTTTTTTGTGTTTTTCTTTGCCAGTCCTCTCCATATGTGATGATTCTAATAATGATTTCAGTGTTTTGTGATCTTGTTAGTGTTTAGTTTTTATATTGATGTTATGTTATTTTGTTTTTATGAAATTGATATTAAAGAGCTTTAATATATCTGATTTTTAATTGATATCAATAAAAAATATATTATTTTAGATTAGTTGGTTTTTTGTTATTTTGAAATGCAAGTTTTCATATATTATAATCTTATCTAATTGATCTAAAAAGTGTTATAAATTAACTTGTAAAACAAAATTAATTTCATTATGAAATCTAATTTTTCAAAATTTTTAAGTTAACTTATAACTCGATCAATTTAAGGATATCAATATCATGTTCTTTTTAGGCAAATATAATTTAAATATTATAATTACAATTTTAATAGCTTATTATTTTTTATTTCTCTTTTTAATATAATTATCTTTGTAATTAGAGAAATTTAATTTTTTAGATTATTGATTTTGAAAAGATCAATTAAAAAAAAGGATGTAAAAAAAGAAATATACAATGTGTACAAAAATCAAAAGAATTCTCAATGATTTGCAAATTAAAAAGAGGCACAAAATTAGCCCAAATATAAGAAGATGCACAAAGTGTGCCACAAAGATTTAAAAAGATGCGCAATTCGCCAATGAATATATTCTTTCCTCTATCATTTAATCTTTATTTCAAATCAATCTAGTTTTTAATTATCTTTTATTTTGAAAATTGAAATTAACTAATCTCAATTTTATAACTTTTGCAATAATTCTTTTAATCTAATGATCTAGAATGCTTCATGATCTTGATCAATTTTTCTTATCTAAGTTATGCTTTAATTTAAATGTTTTGAATCTTTCATTTTCATCTAATGCTAATTAACTTTGTTATTGCAATTCTATTTTAATATTTTTAAAGATCAATTACTATGGTTTCTCATATGATTTCTTTCATTTCAACCTTCCTTTTCCCTTTTTGTTGTTGTCAAAAGGGGGAGTAATAATATTTTTTGTGTTTTATTGTATTATTTTTGTTTGTATTTTTTTTTTTGTGTTTTTTTCATTTGTGTAAAAAAAAAAAAAACTGTGTTCTTCAACAAATTTTCTTATATTCATATGTTTATTCATTTAGGGGGAGCTAAGGAGAAATTTAGGGTATTCAATTTTACTCAAACAATAATTATTTTACCATCATAAAAAAAGGGGAGATTGTTGAGATAGATATAACTTAGTTCTTGATTGTTAATATTTTTGCAACATGTATATTTTTGATGATTCCAAATATTATTACATTGATTATTATTTCTTTTAACATATTTTAAATACATTATTTTGTTGTTTGTATGTACTAATATTTTAGGAAAATTATATTCTTAATTTTTAAAGTCTTCAAATCAGATCAGTTTAAGATTTATTGTAAATGAAGCCTATATTTTTTATTTTATTGAGTCTGAGAGAGTGTGATTTTAATTGAGTAACTGTGTATACACACATTAGAGGAGAGTTTAAAATATAAAATTTTTTAAACTAATCATACAATATAAAGGCTTTTTGTATGGGATGATTTGTTCAGTTATTTTCCCATACATGCATTCAAATGAACAAAAAGTAGAAAATTTATCTAAGTATGGATCATACCATACGATGTCATCATCGTATGTATGCCATTCTGCATTTGAATTGGATGGCTCCCTTTTCGTCCAAACAATCTTAAAAAAAATTTAAACGGTTTGTACCGTACGATGTTGTCATTGTACGTATACCATCCATGGTAAAAATTGGATAGATCCCTTTTTGTCCTGAAAAACTTGAAATTTTTTATAATTGGCTGCACTGTATGTTGTCGTCATCGTACGTATGCCATACAGGGTATAAAATTATGAGGTCCCTCTTTGTCCTGACAAAAATGAAAATTTTTTTAACTGTTTGAACAGTACGAACTAGGTTTATACGGGACGATCATCAGGTATGAAATTATTTCATACCTATTCATATAAGGTTCGTACTCAACAATTTTTTAATTGTTCATATGTATGAACATACGATCCTACTGTACGATGGTGTACGCTCAAAATTTCAAATTTCAAATTTTTAGACATTTTTTTTTATATTTTTGATATAAAAGTCCTCTAAAATTGACATGCTAAGTCTAGTCTTCATGATTTTTCAAGAGCAAGTGAAAGAGAGAGTGTGAGAGAGTGTTTGAGATAGATTTATTTTAAGTGGAGTGTGTAGGGTTCATAAGATTACTCAATGGTAAGGATCTCTTTATATTTTTGGTGATCACTCTTCTTTTCTTTTTCTAGTTGCTTGTGAGAAGATCTTTGAAGAAGATCCGGTACTTTGCCAATATTTAGAGGGTGTGAAAGGATGATAGTACTCTGTCGACACTTGGAGGGCGTGAATGGATGATGGCTCTCTGCTGACACTTAGAGAGTGTAAACAGACAACAGTTTTCTATCGACACTTAAAGAGTGTGAAAAGATGATAGTTCTTTGCCAAATCTTGGAGAGCATGAATAGACGATGGTTCTCTTCCGCACCGAGGATTGGTGGAAGAGAGATTTTTGTAAAGGCTTCTTCGCCTTGCTATGAGGGCAAAAGGAGAATCACTTTGATAATAGTGCAATACCAAAAGAGGGAGTCTTGAGGGAGTAGATGTAGGTCGTGTTTGACTGAACCACTAGAAATCTTATTGTCTTTTCAATTTTCGCATTTATTTACTGCAAGTTATTTACTGTGGTAGAAAAGTTTATTTTGAAACTTAAATTAACTTGCTACAAGATTCAAAATAGTTTTCAATTTAAAAATTCAAGAAAATTTTTAAATTACCAATTCATACCCCTCTTGGTTAGCCTTGGGACAATAGCTTAGGTTAACAACCTATATGGAATCAATAGCCATCACTCCAAACCACGACATCCCACTCCAACTCCATGTAAATCTTCCATTAAGTCTACCTCAACTCCTTTTGACTTATTGACTAGCCAGGTAGTAAAAAAACTCATTAAATGATCTAAAATGTTAAATACTCCCTATATAACTCATTTCACGCCAAGGAAATACACTAACTATTTAATTTCAATCTAGAACCTTAAAACTTCTTAAACCTATCCTAACCCTTAGTTTGGCTTGAAAGCATTCCAAAATGATCCCATGTACTCATATAATGACAAAATTTCCTATACATATCATTGTCCTTTGCCTGTTTGATTCTCTGGTCTTTAACCACCTTGGGGACACTTATAAGGCATCTATCAACCCTCTAAAATAATCCCTATAATCCCTTATAACACTAGAATTTGAATTGGGCAAAAACATAAAATTTTTTTATTCATTCAAGAAATTACTCACATCAAAACCCTCCTAGACCTTAAGCTCTTTTTGTTTGAGCTCTCTAGACTTTACTTCACACTTCCCAAGCCTAAGTCCACTAGTTACACGTCATTATCGGCAAGTTTTTTTTATCTTACTCAACCGATATTTTGTCCAAGGCTTTTAGTTGATGATTCAAGCATCTCTAGCTATTGAGCTCTACAGAAGGATTTCTCTAGAGGTCATAAGAAGCCAAACGAGCTAAAGACACCCTTTCGGATCCATCCAATCATGGTAAAATAAAAATCATATCTTATAATGTCTATAATTAAATAACTTATAATTAATCCCATTTTAAATAGTAAAATATGCCTCCCCATCATTTATTTAATAATGTTTAAGCTTTGCCTAAATTTTTTGTATAGTTTAGTTTATTGGTTTTGAAGAATGAGCCATTCCTCATCATTATAGTTTTATCTAACTTATGCATGAACAATATAAAATTTGCACCATTAATATCATATATAGTCATTTAGTCTTCTTTCTGAACCGTACGTGAGATCTACCGCTCTATATCTTGCTCGATGCGATCTAATCACTCATTCCAAACCAGACTCGATTGGATGATGGTGGGAAAGTGCTGGCACGGATGAGTTAAAACTAAATCTATTAAAATTTGCCCACCAGCATAATCTCATTAATGAGTAATGATTATTGGTGTTGCAATCAATAATAATTATTGCATCAACATCAATTTAAATAATAAAAGCAACTTTTAATGTTTTAAGATGTGTTAAACTTCAAAACATTACTATAATTTTATTTTTTAATCTAATTTTGATGATTTTTGTTCCTATGGATCCAGAATAAAATTTATTTTCATTTAAAGTTAAAATTAAAAAACTTATTATATAAATAATAAATAATTTCATTTATTTTTTAAATACAAGTCCAAATAATTTAAAATTTGGTGGTGAAAATTTTAAGCATATTAATGAGCTCCAATAATATTCTTTTGCTTGTTTGAGATCAATTTTATTAGCAACTAACTTTTTAAATGCATAACTTATATTTTAAATTATATGTTTGGAAATTTACAGTAATTTCATGTTTCGTCCTTTTCAAACATTTAATCCCTCTTTGGATTCAATAAACAGAGCTTTATTTATGAAAAATGAACACAAGTAAATTCATTAATTATATGGAGTGTAATTGTATTAATTGTTTTTTCCAATTTTCCTTAGTTGCTATCAATATATTCAATGAATTAAGCTCAATTTTTGCTAAATGATAGAATACCATATGGGTTAGTTTTGTATTTGACATGATAGGTGTATGTGGATTTTATCCTTTAGAATGAATTTCTAAAGCCCTACTACAAATTTGAATATGAAAATAAATTATTTCTTTTCTCAAGTTGATAATATGAGTGTTAGTTTATCTTTTGGAGCAATTAACACTAATTATGAAGATTTGATTATAGAAATAATAAATCCCAAATCGATGGCAATCATTATTTATAATTGTCCACAGAATATTTTGTCGACTCCTCTAGGGTTTGGGTTTACTTTCCATCTTTTGTAGGGATTAGACTCTAAATTCATAATACAATCATTTATGTGAGTTAGTTACCTATTTTCAATCATTATTATATTCAAAATCCTATTAAAATCGTCCCTTCAATCATACGGTTCAAGTTTAATTCTTAATTAATCTGCATTCTTGAAAGTTTGTGAGGGGTGTTAAACCCTAAAGAACTAGTCCCGAGGCTAACAAAAAGAAGGGGGGGGGGGGAATTGGTTATTTAAAAATTTCTTAATGAAAAAGAAATCTTTTTGAAAACCTTTTTGAGTATTTTAAAACAAATAATTAATGCAGAAGTAAAACTAATTTATCAATAGCAAAGATCAAAGATTTTGACCATAGACAAAATAATAAAAATATGCAGAAATTAATATGTAAAAAAAGAGAAGAAATATACACCAAAATTTATAGTGGTTCGATCCACTTGACATGCGTCTACTCCTTGGAGACTCCCTATCCATGTATTGCACTAACCAGAAGTGACTCTCCTGTTGCCCTCACAGCAAGGTAGAGAAGCCCTTATAAAATCTTTCCACCAACCCGATGAGGTAGAGAACCTTGAATCCTTTTACTCCTTCCTAGAGTAGGCAGAGAACTTAGAAAACCTGTTTCACCCACCTGGTAAAGATAGAGAACCAATGAATCCTTTTACTCCAACTTGGAGTAGGCAGAGAACCTGGATCTAATACTAATGAAGATCTCCCGGCCAGAGCCACCGAGGAAATAGAGAAGTAACTTGAAGAAGATGATGTACACCTTGCGTGGAGTGACCTTTGTTATTTTCTCACAACTCCCCCTTACAAGGATCTCTATCTCTCAAGCTCTTCTTCTTCCTTCTCTATGCTCTCTTTTGGATCAACTCCACAACAAAAGATTAACTAAAGGGTTAATACAATTGCCTAAATAGAGAGACTCCAAAAGAAGACCTAATTTTCAATTCTATGTAATTAATCATCCAGTATGATTAACAGATCATCCTATACAATTAGTACAAAATAACCCTTTCAGCCAAGATGACAACCTTTGCTTTGTATGATCAGCACAAGTATTTTTATAGATCATCCAATATGATCTTGTAATTATCCCGGATGATTAGTTCAAGATACTTTTTTAATAATCTAGTATGACATGAAATAATGGGTGGTGATCTTCATAACATCCCACAAACCATAATGTTTGTTATTATCAAAATCATAGTATTTGGATCCAAATTTTAAATAATTCTAAATCCACAAACCATAATGAGGTTCTTCTTTATTCTTGGTCCATCATCAAAATCATTTCACTTCCTTCATTAGTTATGTAAAATTTTCCTTAGAGAGTGGATACATTTAGTTTAGTGTGCGTTTTTGATTAAAAATCTTATTTTAGTTCAATATGTTTAATAAATAATATAGATTTTAGGTTCTATTTAAAAAAAAAAAATACATGGCAAGTTAATCTTCAACTTTAACATCACCCCAACCCAATTTATAAAGAGTTCTCATATTTAATTTGGGCCAGGATTTGAAAACTTGGGATTTAGTTTCTCTCGACCACAAGCGGAAGTGGTCGAATCTATAGAAATCTTTATAATCTTAGTTTCAACACATATCAACATTGAGGGAGGGTCTGTAGATTTCCTTATATCTACCAAACCTTTAGTCTTTTATTACTAGACTTTCCCATGATCAGCTGTCAATCATAAAGGAAAGTTTTGTAAACTTTTTTAAAGCACCAGTGTTCATAAATTTTGAGATGGGGTCATCTTATAGAATCAATGAAATGACTAAGTATCAGCATATAACATGAATCACCGAATGAGGTGGAGGGCTGAGAAAACCAAACTGATAAAAGAAAATAATCTTATTATTACTGCATCTAAAGCAACAAAGGAAGTAAATCCTAAAGTTTATGAAGAACATGTTAATTCTCAATAGCTATAAAGTAGCAGATTTCACTATCAATTTCTACAGGAGGAGAGCATAACTCTAATAGAATATTCTCCACCTCCTACACCGTACAAACAACCAATTCTACCCTCATTATCTTAGAAGAATAGAAAGTTTAAATCATTATTGGATGGTTTAGTTTATAAGTGTACAACAAGTTATGAATAATAAAAGATTTAATTCTATAAGGATGTTAAAGGGGTGATATCTAATCAAGCTTAACATCAACATGTAGAGAAATGGTAGCTCCACCTCTAATGAGGAGCGTAACTTTTGAGAATTACTAGTCAGCTAGGAATGTAGAATGCTATTGAGGATCAAAGGTGTTTATGAAAGTTAGTGATAGATAAATATATAATAGGTGTCACAACCATCAAAATCATAAAAGGTCTTTGGAATATGGAGTGTTAACCCAGAGAGGATACAATCCATTATCCCCACTTGTATCAAATCATTATAGAGATTATTAAAGAAAATCTCCTCATCATTCTTGGGATCATCACTCACCTACAGTTGATAGGCACAACTTTTAAGGTAGCGAATGGTCATCTCATTTTAATACAAGGAGTTTGAATTCAACAAATTAGTCAACTTAATTATCCTATGGGAAGAAGAATTGATAACCTAAGATGGTAACCACTCAAACTACATCTAATTCTTCTAGAGGTAATGCATTAAAGAAAAAAAAAATGGAAGTTTTAATTGAATTATCTCTAGCTAGTGAGTATACTCCAGCAATTCCACATTATGTGGAAGGAGAGTCAATATAAGAAATGACGAATCATCTGAAAGAGAGTGTCCATCAGATAAAAGAGAAAGAAGCTATAGATGATGCAAAAATAAATTTGTAAGATGAAAAAGTGTATGGTAGCATAAACATGATAGATACTCATTCATCTCTACAAAGAGAGAAAGAAAAGAATAAGGATAAAGCAAGAGCTGCTAAAGATGAAGATGGCAAGGATTATATAATGGATTCAACTTAGCAATGTTTATTACAATTAAGTGAGAAAGATGAGTATATTTTGATAATGGATTATAAATTAGAGGAGATGATGGCGATACTTTCTTTCATGCAAGGTAAAATATATCCTATACTAGATGTACAAACCAAACCTTTGACTAATAAAATAGTACAGGTCAACCAAAAAGTAAATGAGGTTTATCAAGAAGAAGTAAGCTATAAATCAATACAGTTAGAAGTAGGGTTTGTGTAATTAGTAGATATCAAGAAGATGGTAGAACAACATGTTAAAGAAGCACTAGCTAAATCTAAGGGTACTTTATTTGTTCTAAAGAGTAGACCATATCTAGAAGAACATAACTTAGTCCATTATCTAAAAGAATTTGTATCTCCTTCATTCAAAAAATTTGATGGTATAGGTAATCCAAAGAAATATCTCGCACACTTCAGAGCTTATTACTACAATGCTAGTGGTAGTGACGCCCTTTTGTTACAGTAATTCGTTAGCAGATAATCTAGTATTACATTCAATTTGTATGCTGAACTGCCCAATGGGTCGGTCCATACCTTTAATAAACTAGAAACTGTATTTATGAAGAGATTTGATGGTGCAAAGCGTCACATCACTATTGATGATTTGGTAATTGAGAAACTAATGCCAAGTGAATGTTTGGTAGATGTGAGCCACAACTACGAAAACAACATGCGATTATGATCCTTCTAAAAAATATTCATGATTTAATAACCTTTTTACTCAAAGGCTTCACAATCAAAACTTTTGAGAAGTTGTTGAGTAAGGTTTCCAATTTTCATCAGGAATATTCTCAACCAACATTCCCGAAAGATCAAACACCTTGTTCTAAAATTTTTATTTTTAGGACTTCATGTAGATTTATGTTAGAAGTTATTCAATTCATAAATTTCTTTTTTTTATGGAAATTAACTTCTATTCTAAATCCTAAAAATAGGGAAATTATGGTGGACTCAACTAAATACTTAGAGATAAAACCATATAATTGATCAAAGCTATAAAGAAAAGTTTGTTCCCTCACTCTCACCAATTCTGTGTGAATAAATTTTTATTTTTAGATTTAAATCTATATAAAAATGAAATTGGCTTAGAAATGAAATCTTATGATATTTCTTACAATTTTAAATCTTATAGGCATATCTAGCATGATCATAAATCTATTCAATAATTTTCCTAATCAAGTTATTAGTCTTATTAAAAGATTGGGCTTTTTTGTATATTTTTCTTACATATATTAGAGAGTGAGATCACTTCTCTGATGTTTGGAATATGACCTTACAACTTGAAAGTTCATTAGGGATGTTAAGCTCTTATGAACTGGCCCAAGGCTAACAAAGAGAGAAGTGAATTCGAAAAGAAGAATCTTTAAACCAAAACTCAAACTAAAACCAATATCACCACATAGAAAATCAACGATGCAGAAATTAAAGTGCGGAAGTAATAAAGAAAGAACACACCGAATTTATAGTGGTTCGGTCAAACCTTGACCTACGTCCACTCCTTGGAGGCACCCTCCAAGTATTGCACTAAAATTGTGACTCTCCTTTAGCCCCCACAGCTAGACGGAGAAGCCCTTACAAAATCACTTCCACCTTCACCGGTGTGGTAGAGTCGCCGGGTCCCTTGACACCAAGGAGATCTTCTTCTTTGGTGAACTTACCTTGAGACAAGCCTTGAATCCGATGGTACTATGGTGCGAGTTCGCCGGAGCAACCATGTGGAATCCCCTCCACACTCCTTTGAGTTCCCCCCTCACAAGAACTTCTCCCTCTCAAACTCCATCATTTCCTCTCTCCCTTTCAAGCTCTCTCTTCAAGTTTCCCCCACAAGAATGAAGCTACAATGGCTGCCAAAGACACTTACAAAGTGCCTTGTCATAGCTTAAATAGAAGAGCTAAAAACGAGCTCATGAATGCAAGTTACCGACATTATTGTCCAGGACGATAGACATATCGTCCTGACCGATTAGTTTAAATATGAGGAAAATTGTCCTGAATATCGCTCTGAAATGAAGCTGGATGATGTCTAATCGTCACGGACAATCTTGCGATCGACCCGGACGAAATCACCATTTATTGCTTTCTAAAATTGCTAGAGAAATTTTGGAAAAATTGTCCTAGATCATTCTGGCCGATATTTTATAGTCCAGGCCGATCCACCAGGCCGATATCCAAAAATAAGAATTTCCTAAGTAGATATGGCGGCAGATTCTTTCTTAATTGAGCCTATCATCCTGGCCGATACAAAATCATCCAGGACGATTTGTTTTGCATAATGACTGCTACTTTAATGAGGATGCCCTAATTAGGGCTTCTGCTTTTGAACAGATCGTCCCGACCGATATAAATATCGTCCAGGATGATGTTATCAAAAACAATAAACTCTAGAGATCAGTCAGAAACTCTTATACGTTATAAAGCACCAGGAACCACAAAAAATACAATAGACTCAAGAAAGAAAAAAGTGTACAAACCGACTCAGACCTAGTCTTCACAATCTTGAGCTGATTCCAAATTGCTGTCCGATCGTGTGAACCTGAAATGTTAGTAAAAAGCAGTCATAGAGAAAAAGAAAATTTGCTATCATCAAAATCATATGCCATAGATCCACAACAATCTCCTCCTTTTTTATGATGGCAAACATTTCAATTTGAATTTGTAAAAAGGAACATTTTCTCCTAATCTCCCCCTCACTAAAATAACACTTTAAAAAATAGGAGAGATAAAAATATTTTTGTTGTTTTAAATTTTTTGAAAAGAAAAAAGGATACAAATTCAACAGTACATTCTCCCCCTTTGACATTATCAAAAAGAGAGGAGGCACAAATAAAAAATAAAATGAACAAAAAACAAAAACATTTCCTGATCTAGTGAAAATACATTCTTAAAATGAGAAAGTTACCTCTTGATTTTAATCAAAAACTTAGTAGAATTGGATTGACAACGCATAGCCCAAAAAAGGTTTGAAATTCATAATTTGATAATCCAAACTCAAGTTCTTTTAAAGGCTAAAAAAACTTTTTAATCCAATATCCAAATCAAGGAATAAACAGAAAAAAGAAACATTAATTTTTCAAAACTTCTTTCATAAAACATATCTAATAGAAGATCAATGCACGAATTGATGAATAAGGAACTAAGATTTTCAAGCATAAGTTTTGAGCAAATCAAGGATTTTCTTAGGCTTTTAGTAGTATAAGAAAAAATAAGCATATGTTTTTTGTGGGCTCATTTTATGTCCTTTATCACTTGAATGGCTCTTTGAGCATCTTTTGATTTTTAATACATGTTGTGTATTTTTTTTATTTTGCGTCATTGCGTATCTTTTGGTTTGGCATAATTGGCTACTTTTTTTTTTTAAAATATGCTTTCTTTCTTATATTTTCAAAACTAAAGTAAACCCAAATTATTGACAACACGAACAACTTGATTAAGAAAATTTTAAGGTGGATTCAACAATCTTGCAAAAGATTCCTATGCGATAGAAAAAATATAGGGAGATGAAAAAAATAGTTTGAAAATCCAATTTAAAATATGATGAAGATTTTGAATCAAAAGTAAAATAACCTCTTTTAAGAAGAGAGAAAGAGAAACAAAATCATGAGTTCCCTTCCTCTGACTATTTTAAAGAAGTCAATCACAACTTATCAAAGATTTCAAGAAAAAAAAAGAGTAGATTTTCATTTTTAGAAAAGTGAATGTGTGTGTTGATCAGAGAAAAACTTTCACGAAAACAAAAATTTTAAAGAATAAATCAAATAAAAACACAAAATAAAATGAAAAACATAAAAAATGAATACACAACACAAAAACACAAAAGGCTTTTAACCATTATCTCTCTCCTGGTCCGATTCTTTAGAAACCAGATCTGCCCATGAGATTTTTTGCCTTTCATTATTTCCCCAGTTTAAATTTTACTTCGCCTTGCCCTTCTCTTTCGTAGGAAGTGTTGCGGATCTATGGTTTATGATTTTGATGATAACAAACATTCTTTATTTCCATATGATTGCCTTATGTGATAACATTTCAGGTTCACACGATCAGACTATAATTTGGAACCAGCTCAAGATTGGGTAGATTAGGTCTGAGTCAGTTTGTAATCGTTTTCTTTTCTTGAGTCTGTTGTATTTATTGTGGGACCTATTGATTAATAACTTGGAAGATTTCCTGCTATTCCCTAATAGATTTCTATTTTTGGTAATATCGGCCGGGATGATATTTATATCGTCCTGGATGATATGTCCAAAAGTAGAAACCCTAATTAGGGCATCCTCATTAAAATAATCGTCATTATGCAAAACACATCGTTCTGGATGATTTTGTATCGGCCAGAACGATAGGCTCAATTCAGCAAGAATCTGCCGCCAGATCTATTTGGAAATAACCTATTTTTGGACATCCTCCAGAGGATCATCCAGGACTATAAAATATCGTCCAAGACGATCCAGGTCAATTTTTCCAAAATTTCTCTGGAATTTAAGGAAAGCAATTACATGGTCAAATCATCCTGGACGATCTCCAGATCGTCCGGGCCGATTAGTCATCATCAAGCTTTATTTCAGGGTGATATTCAGGACAATTTTCCTCATCTTTGAACTAATCGACCAGGACGATATGCCTATCGTCCTGGTTGATAATGTTGGCAACTTGCATTAATGAGCTCGTTTTGAGAGCTTCTATTTAAGCTATGGCATGACAACTTTTGTTAGTGTCTTTGGCAGCCATTGTAGCTTCGTTCTTGTGGGGGAAACTTGAAGAGAGAGCTTGAAAGGGAGTGAGTAAAGGTTGGAGTTTGAGAGAGGGAGAAGATCCTGTGAGGGGGGACTCAAGGGAGTGTGGTGGGGGATCCACACGGTTGCTCTGGCAAGCTCGCACCTGAATACCGTCGAATTCAAGGCTTATCTCAAGGGAAGTTCACCAAAGAAGAAGATCTCTTTGGTGTCAAAGGACCCGGCAACTCCGCCACACCGAGGAAGGTTGAAGTGATTTTGTAAGGGCTTCTCGGCCTAGCTGTGGGGGCTAAAGGAGACACACTTATTTTAGTGCAATACTTGGAGGGTGCCTCTAAGGAGTGGACATAGGTCAATGCTTGACCGAACCACTATAAATCCGATGTGTTCTTTTCTTATTATTTCTTCCACATTATTTTCTTCCGCACTTTAATTTTTGTGGTGATTTTGGTTTGAGTTTTATCTTTGGTTTTAAAGTTATCCAATTCACCTCTCTCTTTATTAGCCTTGGGCCAGTACTATAGGGCTTAACATTTCTAACAAACTTTCAGGAAGAATTTTAAAATTAGGGCACTGATTTTTCATATGTCCAGGCTTCCTACATCGAAAGAAAATAACGTCAGAAGGAATATGAACATCCTTAACATTTTTACCTTTTTCCCAACTTTGCTTATTCTTTGGTGAGCTTTGTGATTTACTTGACAAGTCATTGCATTCGTCTCCAACTAAGCTATCTCTTCCTGTATCTTCAGCTTTTAGAACATTCGTTTCACCTACATCCAAAAGTCTTTGACCCAAACTTTGCTCGTAGGCAATGAGTGAGCCAATCAAATTATCAATAGAATAATCATTCAAATATTTTGATTCACAAATAGAAATTACTTTAGCATCAAACTTATTTAGTAGACAACAAAGAATTTTGTTAACTTTTTTAAAATTTGAAAATTCTTTTCCTAAAGCATGCAATGATGTTACAATTTGGATAAATCTAGTATACATGTCTAGGATAGTTTCAAAAGGTTTCATGGAAAACAATTCAAAATCATGCATTAACATATTCAACTTGGATTGCTTGATTTCACTAGTGCTTTTGTATATGGTGTGTAGTTTATCCCGAACTTCCTTACCAGTAGTGCACGTGGAGATTAACATAAAATATTATGAATTTAAGGCATAGAAAAAATAATTTAAAGATTTTGCATTGATTTGTTCTTCCTTACTCAATTGATTAAAAGGAATATCAATTTTAATTCCATCTAAAACTCGTGACGGTGAAAAATAACTATTTAAAATCATATGCCACATACGAAAATCTATGGATTGCAAGAAAATAGACATGCGAGTTTTTCAAAAATCAAATGACATATTTTCAAATAAAGGAGGTCGAGTGATTGAATAACCTTCCGCTACGTTACGATTAGCCATGGATCGAAAAATTCAAAAGCTTTTAAAAACTTATTTTATGAATCCTGTTCTGATACCACTTGAAAGTTCGTTAGGGATGTTAAGCTCTTATGAACTGGCCCAAGGCTAATAAAGAGATAAGCGAATTCAAAAAGAAGAATCTTTAAACCAAAATTTAAACTAAAACCAATATCACAACATAGAAAATCAATGATGCGGAAATTAAAGTGCGGAAGTAATAAAGAAAGAACACACCAGATTTATAGTGGTTCGATCAAACCTTGACCTACGCCCACTCCTTGGAGGCACCCTCAAAGTATTGCACTAAAATTGTGACTCTCATTTAGCGCCCACAGCTAGGCAGAGAAGCCCTTAAAAAATCACTTCCACCTTCCCCGGTGCGGTGGAGTCGCCGCCGGGTCTTTTGACACCAAGGATAACTTCTTCTTTGGTGAACTTACCTCGAGACAAGCCTTGAATCCGATGGTACTAAGGTGCGAGTTCGCCGGAGCAACCGTGTGGAATCCCCTCCACACTCCCTTGAGTTCCCCCCCTCACAGGATCTTCTCCCTCTCAAACTCCACCCTTTCCTATCTCCCTTTCAAGCTCTCTCTTCAAGTTTCCCCCACAAGAACGAAGCTACAATGGCTTCCAAAGACACTTATAAAGTGCCTTGTCATAGCTTAAATAGAAGAGCTAAAAATGAGTTCATTAATACAAGGTTCCGACATTATCATTTAGGACGATAGACATATCGTCCTGGCCAATTTGTTCAAATAATAGGAAAATCATCCTGAATATCGCCCTAAAATGAAGTTGGACGATGTCTAATCGTCCCGAACGATCTTGCGATCGGCCTGGACGAAATCACCATTAGTTGCTTTCCAAAATTGCCAGAGAAATTTTGGAAAAATTGTCCTGGATTGTCCTGGCCGATATTTTATAGTCCAGGCCGATCCACCAGGCCGATATCTAAAAATAAGAATTTCCTAAGTAGATATGACGACAGATTCTTTCTGAATTGAGCCTATCATCCTGGCTGATAAAAAATTGTCCAAGACGATATGTTTTGCATAATGACTGCTACTTTAATGAGGATGCCCTAATTAGGGTTTCTGCTTTTGAACAGATCGTTTTGGACGATATAAATATTGTCCAGGACAATATTATCAAAAATAGTAAACTCTAGAGAACAGTCAGAAACTCTTATACATTACAAAGCATCAGGAGCCACAATAAATATAATAAACTCAAGAAAGGAAAAAGTGTACAAACTGAGGTGTCTATCGAATCTTGAGCTGATTCCAAATTGCAGTCCGATCATGTGAACCTGAAATGTTAGTAGAAAGCAGTCATAGAGAAAAAGAATGTTTGCTATCATCAAAATTATAAGCCATAGACACAACTAAGAATATTCATTTTAGTATTTTTAAAGGAAGCTCCTTTATAAAAATTAAAATTAAAATACACAAAAGATGCTCAAATTGTGCTAAAAAATAGAAAAGATGCATGAAGTGTTCTAAATAAAAGATATGTATAGTGCTGCAAATAAAAGATGTATAAAGCGTGCCAATATAAAAGATGTATATAAGCATGCCAAATATAAGATGTTTAAAGTGCACCAAAAATAAACAGAAGATGCTCAAAGTATGCCAAATAATAAAAGATGTACAATGTATACCATAAAATTAAATAACTAAATGACTTCTTTTTCAAAATCCTAAATCTTCGATAATACATTTTCTTTAGATCTTTTCTTGATACTTGATTTTGAAAATCTTGATACCAGATTCATCTTTATGCATTGATACTCTATTAGATCTAAAAATCATTCATGATAATTGAAAAGATTAAATTTTGTTTCCATAATTTAAATCTTTTGAAATAGATTTCAATATTAAAAAATACGAAGACCCAACTTAGTTTTTAGGGAGCTTTATTTGAGTCAATAAAATCTAAACCCAAGATCTTTTTGGTTTAGTGGGAGTCAATCTTCTATTTCCTTTGATCATAAATCTATTTCCATTTGTCATTTTTAATAAGGTCTAGATTATTAAGAGGAAATTTTCTAATAAAAAGGATAAATTATTTACTCTATAATGGAAATCTAGTAAAGTCTAAATCTTACTTTCCAAGAATTGATCTTTCAGTCAGGTCTTAAATTTTCTCATTTGGGAATCAATCTTTCATTTAGGTATCTATTTTTTTTTTTATAAATTGATCTCCCTTTCAAAGTTTAAATCTTATTATCTAAGAATTGATCTCGGTCAGGCCTTAAATTTACTAATTTGGAATTTGATTTGATCTCCCAGTCAGGTAGTCATCTTTTTTTGGGAATTGATCTCCCATTCAAAGTTTAAATCTCCCCGTCTGAGAATTGATCTCTCAATTAGTTCTTAAATGCTCTTTTGGGTATCGATACCCTATTATGGTTTTGATGAAGGCTATGGAGTAAATTTTTTAATTGTATAAAATCTAAATCTTTATCACCCCTAAATAATGTTAAGATTTTCTTTGAAATAAAATAACATATCCCAACTTAATATACACATGTATACAAACTATATTAAGTAATAAAGTGATAGAGTATAGTGTCAAACCAACAAGGAATTTTGCTTACTTGCATCAAACAACTATCATTTACTCTGATTGCAATAATTATCCTATTAAAATAAAGATGTTATTTATTAATTTTCTATCACTAAATAAAATAGTAAAAGAATTAGATATAATATTTTCAAAAGTTTTTTTTGGATAGATGAGTGTAAATTTATATCTTTCATAATGAGACCCTTATTATAGATGTGATTCAGATTATATATATCCCTAGATCTCTATCAAGCTTAGAAGGGTGAAAAGAATATTTATTGACCTCCTATAATTATAGTTTCTCCTTAAGAACTTAAAATATTTTACATTATGTATCTAGGCATGCAATCATCAAATCTCAATATTCTTGGTTATTCTTTCATTCATCGTTGAGGCTATATATCACACTATATTTTAATTATATATATGACTACTATATGTATTAAATTAAGAATGTGATAATATTAAAAATATTATTTAACATTTATAGAATAAGAATATTTAGTAGTACTTAACTTGCACTTTGTATCATCATTTTCATTAAACTCAATGAAGAATAAAAATATAAGAGTGATATCACCAGAGAGGATCAAAGTATGTTCACTATACTCCTCTCTTAATGTACAAAGTTGCTTATAGGCTAAACACTCAAAATGATTATATCTTGTACTTTCCTCATCTCTCTTAGATTTTGCTCTAAGAGGGAACTAGAGAAGTACTTTAGAAAGAAGTACAAAATTTTACTTAGGTGATTGAACTCCCTTACAAATATAACATCTTAAATATTTATACGACAACATAAAAAGGAATCTAATACTACGACGCTTGAAAGAGTGGCACTACGTCATCATTGAAGTAAACTAACTCCTCAATGATGAAACTTTTACACTACCATAATGCTTGCTAACATGGATCAGTTACTTAGTGAACAGTCACGTCTCTTCACTGAGAGAATGTGGCCATGGAAGTTACAACTATAATGCCATTGCGTTGTTGACATTCAAGTACTATGATGCCCGAGTGGCAAAAAATGGTGATGAGTGAGAAATTATGACACACCAACATTTGAAAATAGAGATTATGGAGCTACAAAGCTAAGTTTTTGATGTTGCGGTACTGGCTGTATTGCCACCACAACTTTTGCAAAAAAAGAACCTAGCACCATAATGTCCAATTTATTACACCTCGACAGTATTAAAGATGACAAAGCAATGTTGTTTCATCGGATGCAACGACGCTATAGTCTCCTTAAAATTTTTACCATTATTGGGGTTTTTCTTGCTAGAAAAAAACTAAAATAAGATATTTATATTAAAAATAAAACATATAAAATACTATATTATTTAAACTTATTAAACTCCAAATTCAGGTTGCTATGATTTTCAATTTTAATTTACCATATCTATTCTTTAACCTTAATTGTTCATCTTCAATTCAAAGATCAATGCATAAATGTATAGTTTATAAATTCAAATAAAGTCAATAATTTAAATGATCTAACATTATTAATTATTAGTTTTTTAATATATGAATTATAACGTAGTGTTCATTTGAACTATGATATAATGTTTTATTATTATCTTAAATTTATATAATTTTTAATTATCATTTTTATTAGGGTTAATTAAATAATCAAATTTAGAGACATTAATGAAATATAATATAAAAATATAAGTTTAAGGAGAATTTAATCAAATATAAATAAAAATTTAAATGGACATTCATAAATAACACATACTTTTATATGAATGATAAAAAAGTTTAAAATATATGATATAGATGAAACTGAAACATAATGTATAAGATAAATAGTACTAAAAGCACCACTCTCACAATCACAATAAGATTACTAAAGAAATAAATGGGATACCTCCCATATAGCGTTAAGTTTATTGTCTTCAGCTAGACTTGCCTAGATTTATCAATTTGGCTTGAGTACATTACTACCATTCTTTAAATGATTTTCACAAGTATCTTTTTTTTTTTTTTCTTTTGATTAACTTCTTTATTTCTTGGCAATGACCTAAGAGGTCTACTACTGACTAAAATTACAAGCTAGCTTAATTGAGTTTCAAATCTTTTTATAGAAACAACTTGATTTTGCAATTGAGTTCCCAACTACATCACTACATTTTTTAATGATGATTTTCTAATTACAAACTTATTGCTTAGATTAAATCCTAAAGTATTTATAGGTCTAGGATTAATAGCAGGTAACTGAGAATTATTTCTATTTACTCAGTGATTATTTTGATTAGAATTTTATTGATTATTATCACCAATATTATTTAACCAATTATAATTAGGAGGGCTCCTCCAACCTGGATTATATGTATTGGAGTAGGGATTATTTTGTCTTCCTATCAAATTAATATTTTTAATCCCTTAAACATTTCTATTTTTAATTAAAGATTGATTTTTAATTACATAGATGATTCAATTCCTAATCTATAATTCATTTTTATTGTGCTCAACTTCTTAGAAATTGCTATAACTTGTGCAATCAACATTGACAAAGCATTGAATTTATAATTTCCTTGTACTCTCTTAGGATTTATCCTATTAGAAAGACATAAAAAATTATAAGTAGTCATTTTCTTTATTAATTCATATGCTTTCTCAAATGGCTTAGACATTAATGATCCTCCAGCTACAATATCTTTTATTACTCTAAGAATTCTTACATAATAAAATATTTGAATAACTAACTTGTCAAATAAAGCATGGTGCGGGTATTTTTGTAATAATTTTCTTACTTCTCTCCCAACTCTCATAAATTGATTCGTCTTCAAACTATATAAAAGAAGTGATATCATTTAAATTTTGTTAGTCTTTGAAGGTGGGAAATACTTAGCAAGAAACTTATGAGCTAGCTCCTTCCAAGTGGTTACAGAGCCTGGGGGTAAAATTTCAACCACATCTTAGCTTTATCTCTTAGAGAAAATAAGAATAATCTAAGTCTAATAACAACATCATTGACATCATTATACTTAAATATTACAAAATTTTTTAAGAAATTGGGTAAGTATAAATTGAGATATTCAATAGAAGTTTCCCTAAATTGAGAATTTTTAACCATTTGAGCAATGATAGATTTTAATTCAAAATTATTAGCTTTAACCATAGCTATATTAATGATTTTATGAATTATTTTTTTTAAAGGGTTAACATGACCCCTATGTTGAATCTTGATTAGGTTGTTAAACCTAAGCTAATGTCCGAAGGCTAACCAAGAGAGGGGGTGAATTAGTAATTTTAAAAAATACTTTTGGATTTTAAAATTAAAAACCTTTAAAAAATTTGTAGCAAGTTAATTGATAAAATTTTCAACCACAGAATAAAAACTTACAGTAAAATAAGTAGAAGAAATTTAAATGACAAAAAGATTTATAGAGGTTCGCTCAAACATGACCTACATCCACTCCCTGAAGACTCCCTCTTAGGTATTGCACTATTACCAAAGTGACTCTCCTTTTGTCCCAATAGCAAGGTGGATAAGCCTTTATAAAGCTCTCTTCCACCAATCCTCGATGCGACAGAGAACCGTCATCCTTTCACACCCTCTAAGTGTAGGAAGAGAACCTTCATCTTTTCACACCCTCCAAGGGTAGGCAGAGTACCTTTGGCTGTTCACACTCTCAAAGTGTTGGCAGAGAACCATCATCCTTTCATACTGTCTAAGTGTTAGTAGAGAACCGTCGGCTATTCACACTCTCCAAGTGTCTGTAAACAACCAGATCTTCTTCAAAGTTCTTCTCATGAGCATTCTAGAAAGATAAGAGGATGAGTAGAAAAATATAGATCACATAGAGATCCTTACCTTTTAGTAACCTTGTGAACCCTTCACACTCCAGTAGCAAGAAAAATCTCTCAAACACTTTCTCACACTCTCTCCTTCAATTACCCTTAAAAAAATCATGAAGACATGACTATTTCATGTCAGTTTTTAGTGGACCTTTTATACAAAGACACAAAAAAACCATCCAAAAAACTAAAGTTTTCAATTTTGAGCATTCATAATCATATAGTACGATCATATTTCATACATACGAACAATTTAAATACTATTGCATACAAACTTTTTGTGAATCAATATGAAACCATTTTGTACCTAATCATCATCCGGTATGAACCAAGTTCATCCGGAATGAACAGTTAGAAAATTTTTAAATTTCATCTATACAAAAAGGAACCCCAATATTTTATACTCTAGATGGCGTACGTACGATGACGTTATCATCCGGTATGATTAGTTATAAAAAATTTCAATTTTCATCCGAATGAAACATCCAGATGAAATGAGATCTCACATTTTTGTACTCTGGAAGGCATGTATGAACTGAGTTCGTACAGTATGATCCATACTTAGAAACAATATTTTTGAGCAAGAACGGAACCAAGATTCTATACTCATGAAAGCATGTATGAACTGGGATCGTCCCACACGATCCATACTTAGACAAAATTTTTTGAGTGAGAACGGACCCAAGAATTTCATACTCGTGAAAGCATGTATGAACTGGGATCATCTCGTATGATCCATGCTTAGAAAAAAATTTTTGAGCAAGAACGGACCTGAGAATTTTGTACTCATGAAAGCATGTACGAGTTGGGATCATCTCGTATGATCCATACTTAGAAAAATTTTCATTTCTTTTCGTTCGACGGCTTGTCGGGGAAAAGAATTAACTAGATCATTCTGTATGAATGGATATCATACAGTATAATTAGTTTAAAAAATATAAATTTTAAACTCTCCCTCGATGTGTGTGTGCATAGTTACTCAATTATAATCACACTCTCTGAGACTTAATTAAATGATAAATATAGACTTCAATTACAATAAACCCTGAACTAATCTTGATTTGAAGTCTTCAACAATATGGAGTATGATTTTCCTTAAATGTTAGTACACACAAGAGCAAAATAATTCTTCCAAAATATGTTAGGAGAAATAATAATCAAAGCAATAATATTTAGAATCATAAAAAAAAATACAAATTGCAAGAATATCAAACATGTAAGAACTAAGTAGCAACTATCTCAACAATCTCCCCCTTTTTGATGATGACAAAACAATTATTGTTTGAATAAAATTGAAAACCCTAAATTTTCCTTAACTCCCCCAAAATGAATAAGCATGTTAATATAAGGGAATTTCTATTAAGAACAAATCTTTTTTTTTTTTTTTAATTCTTTTTCATAAACTCACACAAAACACTTGAAATAGAAAAATAAAACAACACTAACAAACACTAACAAACATAAAAATCAAATGCAAACAAACAAATAAACAAATAATATTTCTCACCCTTTTTGACAACAACAAAAAGAAGGAAGAAGTAAAAACAAAAGAAATGAAAGAAGTCATATAAGAAACCTTTGATAATTGATCTTGAAAGAGATTGAATTACAATTGTAATAACAAGATTAATATCCATTAGAGAAAATAAAGATTCAAAATATTTAAATTAAAACTTTTGAAGGAGTTAAGATATCTTTGTCCAATAAATGTATCTTCAAGAAACATAAAGCTTGAAGTTCTTAATAAGAAAAGGAGCGGGGGTCCTTCCCCCTCACTGTTTAAATGAGTTCCTTAGTTTTTTGGAACTGTAGAGGAGAAAATAAGAAGGAATCCTCTCTTTAGTTGAAAGAAGTGGTAAGGGATTTGGATGTTTTTCTTTGTTGGTATTGTTGAAACAAAGATCTCTCCTATTGGTAAAAGGGAGTTTTGTAAATAAGAAGGAAAGTAATGGGAATTTTTTATTCATCCCTCTTAGGGGTTACCAGGAGGTATTATGGTTTTATGGAGGTCAAAAATGGCTTCCTTTTTAGTTTCAATGTGTAATTAGGGAATTGAAGGTGTTTTAGAAATTTTCTTTATTTGTTGCTCTCTAATATTTATGCTTGTAGAGATATGTACAATAGAAGGTGGTTGTGGGAATGTTTGGAGTCTAATTTTGACTTAATCATTGCTTCAATAATTGGTGGAGATTTTAATTGTATCTTGTCCCAGGAAGATAAAAGGGGTGGTATGAAAATTAAATTTTCCCTTGGTCCACAAAAGATTAAATAATTTATGAATAATAATGATTACATGATGTTGCATAGTTTGACCTAAATTTACATGGTGTAATAATGAAGAAGGAAATGTGAGGATCTTGGAGAGGCTTGATAGTTGTTTGCTGAATACTAAGGCATTGGATTTAATTTGTCATACAACTACAAGACACTTGGCAAGGGTAGCTTCTAATCATTGTCCTATTGCTTTAAGGATTTTTCACTCCACTGCTCTTAAGTAGAAAATTCTTAGATTTAAGGATGTTTGGTTGTCTTTCTCAGAATTTTTTGCAGTTGTGTGAAGTCTTGGAGTAAACGTTATGATTGAGATCCTATGGAAGTTATTAACAGGAAATTCAGCAGAGCTTTAAAGTCTTTATACTTCTATAGTAAAGCCAAATTGCAAGACTTAGTGAGGATGAAGGAAGAAATCAAAAATAAAATTGCTGAACTTCAAATGGAGGAAGCAAATGGAAGTTTATCTGAAAACAAACTCTTATTACTTAGGTTCAATGTTAATGAACTTAATGTTATACTTACTTGGTTGAACACCTGGTGGAGACAAATGGGAAAGGTGAAGTGGCTAGAGGAAGGTGATATGAATTCAAAATTCTTTAATGCCTTTGCTAATGATAGAAGGAATGGTAACTTCATCCATCAAGTAAAGAATGGGGATGGTAATCTCATGGATGTTCAAGAAGACATTGAAGATGCTTTCTTTAAATTCTTCACGAACAAATGGAGGGAAAGGACTTTTATTTTGAAAGGTTTACCACAGTCTTTGGCTAAATTAAGCAAGGAGAATTGTAAGCTTATGGATGCATTCTTCTCTTTTAAAGAAGTGGAAGAGGTGGTGAAAGCCTTGGTAAGAATATTTCTCTTGGATTAGATGGAATTACTTATTCTTTTTTTAAAGCTTATGACAATATCATTAGTTGGGATGCTTGGCTTACTTTAAATCAGTTTTTTTCTTTGGGAAAAATGTGTGACAAGTGGAAGGATACTTTGGTAGTGTTGATCCCTAAAGTTGAAAATTCTATTCTTCCTATATAATTCAGGCTGATTAGTTTGTACATGTCCATCTATAAAATTCTAGCAAAGGTTTTATTGAACATACTAATGAGAGTTATACATAATTTAATTTCGGATTTTCAAGTGGCATTTATAAAGGGAAGGTATTTATCTGATCACATTCTTCTTGTTCAAGAGCTTTTGAATAAGTTTAGATACTCAAAGTAAAAAAAAAGGATTGGTGGCAACCCAGGTTAAAAAGGAGTAAGCTTATGATATTATGGCTTGGTCGATCTTGAAGCATGTTTTGGATGATTTTTGGTTTCCAATTCACTTTTTTAAGCTTGTGATGGAATGTGTGCTAAATCCAAAATTTTCCATTCTTGTTAATGGTAATAGTTCCAAGTGGATAGAAGCTAAAAGTTGATTTAGATAAGGATGACCATTATCTCCTTATTTATTTATGTATTGTTCTCAGCTCTTATCAAATGTTTTATTTATAAGGGGAGGTGTTTGGCTATAAAAGCTGCTCTAGGTGTACCAAAGGTCAACAATATGTTGTATGAAAATAATATAATAATTTTTTCTAAAGCTAAGCTCAGGTATTTAAAGAAGATTATGAGGATTCTCTTTGATTATTATTTATGGACAAGTTAAAAAGTTAATTCTAAGAAATCATGTATTATTTTTGGGAAATCTATTAGTCAAAGTAAGAAGAAGAGAATTTTTAGCTTATTAAAATTCTATGAGGTTAAGGAGCTTGTTTATTTGGGTATAAGTATGGCATAGAGAAGGATGGTATCTTTTGATTTTTTGAACATTTTGAAAAAAAAAATGATACTAAAAGGAATGTATGGGGGGAATAAGAAAAGTTCTTTAGCTGGTAAACTAGTCTTGGTTAAATCAGTTGTTCTATTAATTCTGATTTACTTTGCTTCTAATTATATTGTTCCTTTAAGCATTTTGAAGGAGGTTGATTGGATGTGCAGAGATTTTATTTAGAACAAATAGGGAGGCAACGAGGGATTACATTATGTGGCTTGGAATGAACTTTGTAAACCATTAAAAGTTGGAAGACGAGGGCTACATGTGCTGGATCAAAGGTTGGTTCTTTGAGAGCAAAGTTTGTACGAAACTTCTATGATAAAGCATATTCTATTTTAAATAAAATATTGGTGGCTAAGTATGGAGATATTTGGTATGCTGAAGCTCAGAGAAACAATTATATCACTTTAAAATTATTGGTTAGTGGAGTGAAAGGTCTTCTTCCATTAATTAAATGGAAGGTAATACCTGAACTATCTATTAATATTTTGAAGGCTGTATGGGTTCTAGATAGAATTTTGATAGGTAGCCTACGTTTATTGCTGTGGTGAATGAGGAATTTCCTTCTTTTGACAAGTTCATTGTAGATGGTGAATGGGTTCATGAAGAATTACAAAATTATTTTTGGAAAATGTTTTATTGATATTATTGTGCAAATTCAAATAATACTTGAGAATAATGATGTTCAACCAAAGCTTATTAGCAGGTTTTAAGGCAGTTCTATTGCATATATGGTTTCCAAAGTTAATGCAAATGATTTGGATTGTGTTAATGGATAAAGAAGCTACCATTATCATCTCATGTGGAATGCTTTGGGTGGCATATTTTAAATAATTTTATCCCTACTAACGATTTCTTGATGTATAGAAGACTATTGAATGATAACTCTTGTCCAAGAGGCTGCATTGCTGAGGAAGATTTAAAACATGTAGTGGTTAAATGTTCTAAACTTAATCAAGTTATTACTTTGCTAAATTAATGGTGATTTCCTACTCCAGTTTTCTCTTCTATGGTGGATTGCAAATTAAAGTTGGAGGAGTTATCGAAAGGTAATATATTCATTGGAAATCTTTACTGTTCAGTGGTATTTTTTATGGAAAAGTAGGAATTGTTTAAAGAATGATGGTAAAGAGCTTGGTGTGGGTTTCATTGCTTCAAGTGCTATTAGTTCTGCTTCCATTTTGTTGAAATTTAATCATTTTTTGGACTACTGAGGTGTTAATCAGCATCTGCTATCTTCTAATCTTTGGCACCCTCCTCCCAAATGGATTAAAGTCAACATTAATGCTACCTTATTGCAATCGTATGAACGTGGTATTGGTGTAGTTTTTAGAGATCATAAGGGGAGATTCTTAGCTGCTTTTGGCTTTAAATGTATTCGTTGGGATAGTAGCTTTTTGGAACTATTGGCATTTCATTCTTTGAAGAAAGTTATTCAAGAGTGGATGATGGAATATAAGAGATTATAATTGATGTGACAGTTATAATATCATTAAGCATTTACAAGATTCAGTTGGTAAAGGTTCTACTTCTTGGAATGTAAATAATGAAGAGGTTGAAGATTTATCTTTTTTAAAAGATTTTGAGAATTTATTATTTCATTTTATGTTTAGAGGTTGTAATAAGTTAGTAGATTATTATGCTAACTTGGCTTTAGTTGGTGATTTTTATTGGAATGATTTGAGTTGTAATAAGGTTCCTCCTACTTTTATTTCTTTGTTGAAGGAGGACTGTGATAGTTTTTCTACCACTTAGTATATTGTATTAGGTTTTTCTTTATTTAATGCAATTTGCATTTTCTAAAAAAAAAAGAGTTTAAATCTCCCTATTTGAGAATTGATATCTTGGTCTGATCTTAAATTGACAGATTTGGGAATTGATCTCTCATTCATCTATCCACCATTATTTGGGAATCAGTTTCCCATTCGAAGTTTAAATTTCCCAATTTGAAAATTTATCTCTTAGTTTGACTATACATTTGCTTGTTTGAAAATCAACCTTTCAATTAAGTCTTCACCCAACGGATTCACTAGATCACTTTAGTTAACTCTAACACGTGTGATTTACTCTTCAATTGCATCATATTTATTGGGGTTGCATTTATTGACATCATTATTATATGAGGTCATCCTAAATTATAATTCATAATTTTCAATCCTATGATTGACAATTACCTAGTTGTCAATCATTCAATCTTCAATTATGTGTAATCAATCATTGCTTATAATCTTCACTTAATAAAATTTTAATCAGTGATGTCTAAATAAATCATACAATCACTTGCAATCATTTATCAATAATTGATCTTTAATCACCCAAATAACTTACAAACTTTCATTATAATCAATTGAATTAGTGCACAACCTTACATAGAGTACTAACCTCCCTGATTTTAGTTATAACCAAAATCACTTAATAGGGAGCTTCATATGGTAAATCATCTATCGATAGAACCTTCAATCACCAACCGACCCATCTCACTCTAGCTAACTTAATTGATCATTCACCTCAATTACCTCCAATTGAAGTCCAAATAATTTCAAATATTTACCAAACACCTTTGAACATCACTCATAGTGAAATGGACATGATTGATCACTTTGACACAGTTAGTAGTTGACTTGGTCAAATAAAGCTAATTTTGGTAAAAATAAGGTCAAACTGAATCCATTCATTGTATATAATCAAATCAAACCTCACACCCCCTTATAAATTTTCACTAAATTCTCCAAATACTCTCATTACCTCTAGGAGTCAAACCACCATGAGTTTGACATGGTCAACCCACTAAGAGTGGTCAAACTCAAATATACACTCACTCTTTTGCTACATTAAGCCCGTTTATCAAGACCTTGGCATTCAAATCCTATTACATGTAAATCTTTCTTAAAGTCCACCTTAGCTCATTTTTTACTAGTCAAAAGTAAAAAAAAACTCATTAAATGAACTAAAATGGTCAACATTCCCTATATAACTCATTTCACCCCAAAGAAATCCACTTCAACTATTTAATTACCCTCTAAAACCTAGCCTAACCCTTGGTTTAGCTTGAAAGCATGAAAAAATGATCCTATATGCTTATATCTTGACATAGTCACCTTTACACATCATTATCTTTGGCCTTCTTGATTCTTTTCCCTCTAACAACTTAGGTGATTCTTGGAAGGCATCTAATAGCCCTACAAAACAATCCTAACCATCCCCTACCATACCATGATTTGAATTAGGCCAAAACATCAAAACTCTTTATTTATTCAACTAATTACTCACACCAAAATCCTCTTAGACCACAAGTGCTTTTCAATTGAGCCCTTCATATATTCCCACACACTTCTAAAGCCTCAGTCCACTAGTTGTACATCATCTCTGGTGAGTTTCTAATCATACTCAACCCATATTCTATCCAAATCACCTAGTTGCCTCTTTAGAAGGATTGCTTTAGAGGAGAAGTAAAACAAGCTAAAGTACATCCTCTGGGATCCATCAAATAAAGGTAAAATCAAAACCCTGCCTTAGAATGCTTAGGATTAAATAACTTCTAAATAATCCCATTTTAAATCATAAAAATGCCTCAGCATAATTCATTTAATTTAGGCTCTGCCTAAAATTTTGTAAAGTTTAGTTTATTGATTTTGAAGAATAAGCCATTATTTATCACTAGGGTTTTATCTAACTTATGTTTGAACAGTAAAATTTGAAACATTGATCTCGCGATAAATGGCTCAGATATTATCATTTAATATTCTTTCTAAACAGTGCATGAGATCTGTCACTCCATCTCTCCATCTAGATCATTTGATGTAATCCTAACTGTTTATCCCAAACCATGCTCGATCGAACAATAATGGGCAAGGGCTGATGCAGATAAGTTAAAATTGCATCTACTAAAAGATGTACGCTATCGCAATTTCATTAGCGAGCAATGATTACCAGTAGTGCAATCATTGGAAATTTATAAATTATCAATGATTCAATTAATCAAAAATTGTTTGAATGTTTTAAAATATATTAAACATAAAAAATTACAATAATTTCATTTTTAATCTAATTTTGATGATTTTTGTGGCTATGGATCCAGAATAAAACATATTTTCATTTAAATTTAAAATAATAAAACTATTATATAAATAATAATTAAATTCAAATTATTTTGTTTTCTACTTTTAAATAATAATTTATAAAATATATTCCAAATAAATTGAAATTTGTGGAGACAGTTTTAAGTATATTGATGAGCTCGTGTAAGTTTCTTTGGTTTGTTTGATATCAATTTTATTATCAACTAAAGTTTCAAATGCATAACTTATATTTTTAATTGTATTTTAGAAAATTCACAATAAATTAATATTTCATCCATTTCAAACATTTAATCCCTCTTTGGAATCAGTGAATAAAGCTTTATTAAAGAAAAATGAACTCAATTAAATTCATTGATTATATGGAGTGTAATTGTATTAATTGTGTGTTCCAATTTTCCTTAACTGCTCTCCATATACTCAATAAATTGAGCTTGAATTTGGTTAAATTATACTATACCATACCCTTGACTTATCATAGGAACATTCAGCCAATTTGATATATGGATGTTCTTTAATTGGATTTCTAAATGTCAAGTCATAATTTGGTTGGAATGATTGGAAATTCATTGCTTTTATTTATTGTAGATTGAAGACATCATGATTGTTGTGGTATGATTATATGTGCATTTAAAAGGGTTGGAGACCAGATTATCAAATATAATCAAATATTAGTGACACTTATGGTCAATAATTCATGATAAGTCTAGTAAACATAGGAAATTAATAAAAATTCATAAACATATCCAATAATGGGTGAAATTTCAAAAACTTAAACTTAGAGTCATTATATACCCTAGGAATTAATTCTACCCTTATTTGGCATTAATTGAACATAAAAAATTAAGAAAAAATCAGCCCCTAATTAATGGTTGAAGTTTCCAAAAATCACAATAAATCAAGAAAAAACTCATAAAAATACAAACTTGCCTTCAATCTACTCTAAATCAATTGTACAATCAAGGAAAAATAAAATTGAGAACAAAATTTAATCAATAAAATTAATTAATTATTAATTCCAATTTTTTAGAGATTAATCTATTGGTTAATCTTAATAAATGTTATTAATTTCATAATTTTTGGAAGTGATTTAATATCAAAACTAAGTAGCCCAAGTTTAATGTAGTCATAGGCTATTTAAATAAATCATTAAATACCTAATTTTAAATATAATTAGATAAATATAGTAAATATAATTCAAATATAGATAATATGTTTAAATAAAATGAAAATAAATTAGGGATTACTAATTTTTATTTAAATATTTTTTTAATATAATTTATTAATAAATAATTAATAATTCATTAAAATGAATTAAAAATACAATTAATTCAAATAAAAAATAAAATTATAATTAATTATTAAATCATTTAAACCAAATTAATTTGTTAATTTATTTAATTAAAATTTATTTTGATCAAATAAATTTAATAATTAATTTTGATTAAGTAAATAAAGTCCTTTATGATTCATGCTTGACTGTATTAGGAGGGCATTAATTTTAACATTTGATGTTAAAGTATATAATGTATTTTGAATAACTAAATGTCCCCTATTTGTTATGTACAACTCCTTTTAGGAAGACACAAACACATCAAATTTGAGGATCTTCAATTCATTAAAAAAACAAAAACCCTATACATTATTCTTTGCTTCACTCGGAGAGCATGTGCATTGGATTAAATGGTTCCTTCTTCTATCCCTTAATAAATCATCAACTAATCTTTAAAGGCTTCATGCATTTATCTATCCAATTTGGGGGATGATTATGTTTTAATATTAAGTTGTAGGATTTGTAGATTAATAATCCCCACACTTGAAATCATTAGTTCACAAATTCTTTGAAACTAAATAATCAAACCCTAACCCTGACAAATATAATAATAAAATCCAAATTTATACAAGATAAACTTCAATTAAATAATCCCTTTTGACCTTAATGAACAAGAATCATAAGTGTAAGCTACTTGATTAATAAAATCCTATAGGATATACTAAAAACCACACAGCCTCCTTGACACACTTAGATGACTTGCTAGGATATCAAACTTTAGCCAAGGCTAGGTTAGTGGTGTGAATTGCTTGCTGGGCATTTTATATGGAGAGCATCCTATATTCATTTATTTAATTTTATACAATTTGAATGTCATACATTTTAATTTCTATTAGTGCACTTAGATTTGTTAAGGACTGCATTAGAAGTATTAGGATATTACATAACTGCTTTGCTTATTTTATCTTTATATATGCTTATTTCTTTTTATATTGTCCTTTACATTCTTCTAAAAGTCATAGTGGAATATACCTAGAAATGATGTAAATATCTGAGTCCTTATAAATTATAGATTAGATATACATCAAGTACTACAATGTCCTGAGTTGTAAAATAGTCAAATACACCAACTTATACATTCAAATGGTGCTCCAAGAGATGATATCCTATTTCTGTGAGGATATTTTCTTTAGGAATTCTTTAGATGAGTTAGAGCTTGAAGACTTTAAGAAGATATGTTTGATATAAATCTAGGTTTATTGTGGCGGAGCTTAGCCACCTTTCTTTTTTACAGAGTAAGTCATTTGTACATTTTCAAATCAATTAATAAATGAATTTTAATATATGTAGTCTTTTATTTATTATATTATATCATGCATTACATTATATGGGTCGTAGCCTGCATTAGTGGGTAGTAATTCTTATATGTTTTCCTTGGTGTATATGTTCTAGACTTTATAAGAACATGTATACTTGTTCTAATATTAGCTATCGTATACACCAACCCCTTTACATATTCATGTACTACATGAAATTAATTTCGGCAATGCATGTTAAACCAAAACACTTATGCCCAACGGGGTGAGGTAGAGGGGTCCTCATTCACTCGGAGGATGCCATCACTTTTCCTTTGGTATATATCATACCAAAATTTCTAAGTCAAAATTACTCATCTTTAGTCACTAATTTAAAGTCTGATATACTCCTTTGATATATTAAAATAGAGCTGATCCTATTACATTATGTCTAAGATGATTTCTCGTGTATTAGGTTGTTAGCTAGTAGTGCATTCCTAGCAAGCATAAACCTACAGGTATTTAAAAACCTCGAACTCTATTATAAAAGAATATCATGTTTTCAAAGGTAATTTCTATAAAATATATTGACATTTTTGAGGGAGTGACTAATATTTTAAAACTATATTTTTTTTGAAGAAGCAATAAATGCATTTAAAACTAAAAAAAGGAAAACCAACTACACAATGTTATCTACTGTTTCCTCCTTTAATAATTCCATAAAGGACGGAGGAACCATATTGAGCCCTATATCATCCCAATAAAAAGAAGCAAAAATAGCATAGTTAGCACATAAATCCACTACTTTATTACCATTCCTTTCTATATAATTAAAAATCACATAACTAAAATCATTAACAAAAGAAATGTCTTCAAGCACTTTTTGACCTCTTCTATGTAAATTATGTATAAACTTGATAACGTTGGCATTGTCTCCTTCAATATAAAAGTGCTCAGATGGCACTTGAAAGTTCGTTAGGGATGTTAAGCCCTTATGAACTGGCCCAAGACTAACAAAGAGAGAGGTGAATATGATAACTTTAAAACCAAAGATAAAACTCAAACCAAAATCACCATAAAGAAAACCAAATGCGAAAATTAAATGAGGAAGCAAATAATAACCAAATGCGGAAAGAACACATCGGATTTATAGTGGTTTGGTCAAATCTTGACCTACGTCTACTCCTTGGAGGCACCCTCCAAGTATTTCACTAAAATAAGTGTCTCTCCTTTAGCCCCACAGCTAGGCGGAGAAGCCCTTACAAAATCACTTCCACCTTTCCCGATGCGATGGAGTCGCCGGATCCTTTGACACCAAAGAGATCTTCTTCTTTGGTGAACTTCCCTTGAGAAAAGCCTTGAATCCGACGGTATTCAGGTGCGAGCTTGCCGGAGAAACCGTGTGGATCCCCCTCCACACTCCCTTGGGTCTCCCTCACAGAATCTTCTCCCTCTCTCAAATTCCACCCTTTGCTCACTCCCTTTCAAGCTCTCTCTTCAAGTTTCCCCCACAAGAACGAAGCTACAATGGATGCCAAAGACACTTAACAAGTGCCTTAACAAAGCTTAAATAGAAGTGCTCAAAATGAGCTCATTAATGCAAGTTGCCGACATTATCGTCCAGGATGATAGGCATATCATCCTGTACGATCAGTACAATTTAAGCCCAATCAGACGGGATGATTTGAGACGATCAGAAGAAGTTTGTTCATATCATCCAGGATGATAATATATCATCCTGGATGATCAGTACAAATCGTGGAATATCATCCTGAACATCGCCCTGAAAAATAGCTCTCCAGTGTCCAATCGTCCAGCACATCGGCCAGGAATATTTGGAGATCATCCAGGCCGATTTGATTATGAAATCAAGTCATAATTTCTTTCCTTAAATTCTAGAGAAAAATTGGAAAAATTGACCTGGATAGTCCTGGATGATATTTTATAGTCCTGGATGATCCACCTGGACGATGTCCAAAAATAGGTTATTTCTAATTAGACTTAGCAGTAGATTCTTTCTGAATTGAGCCTATCGTTCTGGTCGATACAAAATCATCCAGGATGATGTGTTTTGCATAATGACGACTGCTTTAATGAGGATGCCCTAATTAGATTTTCTGCTTTTGAACTGATTGTCTAAGATGATATAAAATCGTCCCAGATGATGTTACCAAAAACAGTAAACTCTAGGGAACAGTCAGAAATCTTCCAAGTTACAAAACATCAGGAGCCACACCAAATACAATAGACTCAAGAAAGGAAAAAGTGTACAAATTGACTCAGACCTAGTCTACCCAATCTTGAGCTGGTTCCAAATTGTAGTCTGATCGTGTGGACCTGAAATGTTAGTAAATAAGACAGTCGTAGAGAAATAAAAATGTTTGCTATCATCAAAATTATAAACCATTGATCCGCAACAATCTCCTCCTTTTTGATGATGGCAAACAATTCAATTTGAATTTTCAAAAAGAACAATTTCTCCTAATCTCCCCCTCACTAGAATAACACTTTTAAAAATATGGGAGATAAAAGTATTTTTGTTTTTTTTAATTTTTTTGAAAACAAGATACAAACACGATAATAGTATAAAAATTCAACAATATGTTATCCCCCTTTGACATTATCAAAATGAGAGGAGGCACAAACAAAAACCAAATGACCAAAAGACAAAAACATTCCCTGATCTAGTGAAAAACAATTATTCTTAAAATGAGAAAGTTACCTCTATGTTTTAATCTAAAACTTAGTAGAATTGGATTGACAACGCATAGTCCAGAAAAGTTTAGAAATTCATAATTTCATAATCCCAACTCAAGTTCTTTTAAAGGCTCAAAAACTTTTTAATCCAATATCCAAATCAAGGAATAAACGGGAAAAAGAAACATTAATTTTTCAAAACTCCTTTCATAAAATATATCTAACAAAAGGTTAAAGCATAAATTATTGAATCAGGAATCATGTTTTTCAGAATCAAGTATCGGAAGTATCTAGGGTTTTCTTAAGCCTTTAAGAAGTACAAGAATGGTAAGCATTAAATTTTGTGGGCTCATTTTATGCCTCTTATCAATTTGAATGGCGCTCTTTGCACATCTTTTGATTTTTGATACACTTTTGTGTATATTTTTTAATTTGGCGTCATTGCGCATCTTTTATTTTTGGCATCATTAGCTAATTTTTTTAATATGCTACCTTTATGAAATCTTAAAAAACAAAAGTAAAACCATCTTATTGATAAAGTAAATTCTTGATTAAGAAAATTATGAGTTAGATTCAACAACTTACAAAAGATCCCTATGCGATAAATAAAATGAAGGAGATAAGAAATTTTGTTTCAAAAACCAATTTAAAAGATGAAAAAGATTTTAAATCAAAAGTATGATAATCTATCTTAGGAAATAGAGATTGATAATAAAAAACATGAGTTTCTTTCCTTTGATTATTTTAGAGAAGTCAAATACAACTTATCAAAGATTTCAAGAAAAAACAGGAAGTAGATTTTTCATTTTTAGAAAAGTGAATGTGTGTGTTGATCAGAGAAAAACTTTCACGAAAACAAAAATTTCAAAGAATAAACTAAATAAAAACACAAAATAAAAATAAAAAAAACATAAAAACAAAAATACAACACAAAAACATGAAAGGTTTTTAACCATTATCTCTCTCCTGGTCCGATGCTTCAGAAACCAGATCTGCCCATGAGATTTTTTTCCTTTCATTAATTCCCCAGTTTAAATTTTACTCCACCTTGCCCTTTTCTTTTGTAGGAAGAATTCTTAAATTAGGGCACTGATTTTTCATATGTCCAGGCTTCCTGCATCGAAAGCAAATTATGTTAGAAGAAATATGGACATCCTTACCACTTTTACCTTTTTTTCACTTTTACATATGCTTTGGTGAGCTTTGTGATTTGCTTGTCAAGTTATTGCATTCATCACCAACTAAGCTATCTCTTTCTGTATCTTCAATTTTTAGAACAATCGCTTCACCTGCATCCAAAAGTTTTTGACCCAAACCTTGCTCGTAGGCAATGAGTGAGCCAATCAAACAATAGAATAATCATTAAAATCTTTTGATTCACAAATAACAAATACTTTGGCATTAAACTTATTTAGTAGACAACGAAGAATTTTGTTAACTTTTTCAAAATTTGAAAATTCTTTTCCAAAAGCATGCAATGAGTTTACAATTTGAATGAATCTAGTATACATGTCTAAGTTTGTTTCATAAGGTTTCATGGAAAATAATTCAAAATCATGTATTAAAAAATTCAACTTGGATTGCTTGATTTCATTTGTGCCTTCGTATATGGTATGTAGTTTATCCCAAACTTCCTTACCAGTAGTGCAAGTGGATATTAACATGAAATCTTCAGAATTTAAAGCACATAAAAAGCAATTTAAAGATTTTGCATTCAGTTGAGCTTTCAGTTGTTCTTCCTTATTCCATTGATTAAAAGGAATATCAATTTTAACTCCATTAATAATACGTGACGTTGATGAATAACAAGTTAAAATCACATGCCACATGCAAAAATCAATCGATTGCAAGAAAATAGACATGTGAGTTTTCCAAATTTAAATTGAAATATTTTTAAATAAAGGTGGTCTGGTGATTGAATATCCTTCCTCAATATTATGATTTGAAAAATTAGCCATGGATCAAAATTCAAAAGCTTTTAAAATTTATTTTTTGAAAACAGCTTTGATACCACTTGAAAGTGCTCAGATGACAGTTGAAAGTTCGTTAGGGATGTTAAGCCCTTATGAACTGGCCCAAGGCTAACAAAGAGAGAGGTGAATATGATAACTTCAAAACCAAAGATAAAGCTCAAACCAAAATCACCACAAAGAAAATCAAATGCGGAAGCAAATAATAACAAAATGCTGAAAGAACATACCAGATTTATAGTGGTTCGGTCAAATCTTGACCTATGTCCACTCCTTGGAGGCACCCTCCAAGTATTGCACTAAAACAAGTGTCTCTCCTTTAGCCCCCACAGTTAGGCAGAGAAGCCCTTACAAAATCACTTCCACCTTCCCTGGTGCGGCGGAGTCGCCGGGTCCTTTGACACCAAAGAGATCTTCTTCATTGGTGAACTTCCCTCGAGACAAGCCTTGAATCCAACGGTATTCAGGTGCGAGCTTGCCGGAGCAACCGTGTGGATCCCCCTCCACACTCGCTTTAGTCCCCTCTCACAGGATCTTCTCCCTCTCTCAAACTCTACCCTTTCCTCACTCCCTTTCATGCTCTATCTTCAAGTTTCCCCCACAAGAATGAAGCTACAATGGCTGCCAAAAATACTTAATAAGTGACTTGACAAAGCTTAAATAGAAGTGCTCAAAACGAGCTCATTAATGCAAGTTGCTGACATTATCGTCCATGACGATAGGCATATCATCCTGTACGATCAGTACAATTTAAGCCCAATCAGCCGGGATGATTTAAGCTCAATCAGCCGGGATGATTTAAGACGATCAGAAGAAGTTTGTTCATATCATCCAGGATGATATATGATGATCAGTACAATCGTGGAATATCATCCTGAAAATTGCCTTGAAAAATAGCTATCCGATGTCCAATTATCCAGCACATCGGCCAGGATGATTTGGAGATCGTCCAGGCCGATTTGATCGTGAAATCAAGTCATAATTGCTTTCCTTAAATTCAAGAGAAAAATTGGATAAATTGACCTGGATTCGTCCTAGACGATCCACCTGGACGATTTCCAAAAATAGGTTATTTCTAATTTGATTTGGCAGCAGATTCTTTCTGAATTGAGCCTATCATCCTGGCCGATACAAAATCGCCAAGGACGATGTGTTTTGCATAATGATGGCTATTTTAATGAGGATGCCCTAATTAGAGTTTTTGTTTTTGAACTGATCATCCAGGATGATATAAAATCATCCCGAACGATGTTACCAAAAATAGTAAACTCTAGGGAACAGTCAAAAATCTTGCAAGTTACAAAACATTAGGAGCCACACCAAATACAATAGACTCAAGAAAGGAAAAAGTGTACAAACTGACTCATACCTAGTCTACCCAATCTTGAGCTGGTTCCAAATTACAGTCTGATTGTGTGGACCTAAAATGTTAGTAAATAAGACAGTCGTAGAGAAATAAAAATGTTTACTATCATCAAAATTATGAACCATTGATCTGCAACACAATAATGATTCCTTTATACTCCAACATCCAATCTTTTATCACCTCTTTAATTGACTTTATAGCTAGAAGCTCCAAATAAGTTATATCTCAATGGGCACATGATTTCCTAAAAGCCAAAAGAAATCTTCCTTTGTGATTTTTGAATACACTGCCTACCCCACCTTTGTTGTTCGGTAACAAGGATGCATCTACATTCACTTTGATCCAATCTGGTGGAGGGTGTCAAGCTTTATCCAACATCAAGAGCTGATTGGCATCCAACCATCCCGAAATGTTCCATTTAATATCCTTGCACACAGCTACATAGTTGACAAATTTGGTTGCTATAAAGATGGCAGTTCTTTCTTTTTTCCCATGGACCAACTGATTCCTTCCCTTCAAAGTAAAATAAACAGTATTGCAGAATAGATTCAACAAAAGAGGATTCAATTTCATCATCCAATTCCAAAAATCTTCAAAGTAGGTGATAAGTAGAATCATGAAACCCCATTGATTTAATAGAAGAATAGCCTCCTTCAATTTCTTACAGCTCACCGTCAAATGCTCTGTACCTTCAACTTCATTCCACCCTCTTAGGCACAAGCTATTTGACTGCAACCTTCTGTAAGATAAGAATTGGAAGGTTGGTAAAGAATTCTTTAATAACCTCCACCAAAAGATCTCCACCCTTTCGTTCAGCTTTGCTTTTTCAAAACATCTCCAATACTTGTAATCTTTAAAGTCCTATTTTACCACTGAAACCACCAATGATGAAACAGATTTTTCAGATATTCCTTGAATGAGTTCCAACATGTGTTCCTGATTATTTGAAAAAATCTGAATTTTACATATCATTTCCACCAGCTCACCCTAAAAATTTGTATTCAATTCAACAACATTCCATCTCCCTTGCAAAATAAAATCACTTAACATCGCTGTTTCCATATTGCAATATTTATGCACCACAAATGTTGGCCGCATGTTTAAGCTCTTATCCATGATCCATATATCATTAAAGATATCATTTGACTCTCTGTTTGCTATCTTCTATCTCATTATCTTCATGAGACACCTACATCCATCTTTGATTAGCTTCCATGCCGGTGAACATGATCACCTCCTAGCAATTTGATCCCAAATAGGACCATATTTCATGTATAAGCATTTGTGTAGCATTGATTCTTTGTCTTGAACGTATTTCAATGCAAGTTTTGCTCTTAAAGGGCCAACCTTGCTAGAAAATGAATGCAACCCATGACCACCATTCTCCAAAGGTTTACATATATTATTCCAACTCAAATGATGGCCTAAACCTTCATTCATATTCTTCCTAATAAAACTTCTACATAGCTTATCAATTTCATTTAAAGTGGTCATTGGAATCATAGAATGTGTATAATAGAATGATGGATATGAGAGCAATACCATTTTGACAAGTGTGATCTTCCCGCCAAAGAGATGAACTTACCCCAAGTATTCAGCATTTTTAAAACTTTGTCAATGGGAAATTGAAAGTCCATCTTCCCTAGTCTTCTCAAAGCTACTTTGATTCCAAAATAATTAAACTCTTTAACCGATTTGAATCCCATGATATGTGTAATAGCATTCTTCCTCCTTCTTCTCACCATTTTACCAAACTAAATCACTGATTTTCTTTCATTTACTTTTTGTCCAGCCCATCCACAAAAAGCCATCAAAATACCTTTAATCTTCTTAACATTCCTTACCTTTGCATCCGAGAAAATTACTTTGTCATCCGCATAAAGCAAACGAGATATCTTTGGGCCATTTGTGCTAACTTTGATACCAATTGAATCATCTTCTAACAAAAAAAGACAATAATTGAGAACTAAGAATAAATAGATACGGAGATAAGGGGCATCCCTTCCGAAAACCGCATTTAGCCTTTATCCAATCAGTTTGATTCCCATTAACCAACAATGAAAAGGATGGATATTGAACACAATCCATGATTAATCTTGAGAAAAAGGTGGAAATCCAAAGTATTCCAAAAATTTACTTAGAGCCGACCACCCAATGGAGTCATATGTTTGCTCCATATCAATTTTGAATGAGACTAACCCATTAGAAGATTTAGAAAGCTCTGAACTTATGAAAAATTTCTTGAGCTATGAGTATATGATCCGAAATAGATCTCCCTTTTAAGAAAGAAACTTGCTCATTAGAAATTAACTTTGGGATGATGCAAGAAAGTCTATTCAACAAAACTTTGGCAGCTATTTTGTAAATCATTTTGCACAAGCTTATCGGTCTATAGTTGGAAGGAGTTGAAGGGGTACTTACTTTAGGAATCAGCACAATAATAGTCTCTTTCCAATTCTCACACATTTCAACTGAGGTAAAAAAAAGGATTCAATGCATTCCAAACATCCTCTTTTATAATAGACTAATAACTTTTAAAAATGGAATATGATATGCCATCATTCCCTGGTGCAATGAACCCCACAGATTATTTTATCACACTATTCACTTCTTAAAATGAGAAACCTTTGTTTAATAAGTTTTTATCCTCCTCGTCCAGACATCTCCATGGTTTTGGCCAACCGTCCAAGGAATAGCTCCTTTATCACCATTTTCCATTAAAGAAACTTAGCAAAACCTCTTCAATCTGATGTTGGTCCTCCTTATTACATCCATATTCATTTTTTATTTTATAGATAAAATTGGAATTCCTCCCAGCACTTGCAAAGGACTGAAACAATCTTGAATTGTAGTCTCCCTCCATCATCCATCTTACTTTTGATCGTTGTCTCCACCAAGTGTTGAGGCAAAGTAAAGTTGAATTAAGCTCATTGATTTTAGTCTTCAAGCACCAAATGTCTTCACGGGAGAGAAATCCATCATCTGCTTCTTTAAGATTGAGTTCTAAGATCTCTTGCTTTAACATCTCCTTTTGTTGATTTAAGTATTTAAATTTTGCTCTACTCCAAAAAAAATAGACTTCAAAGCCCTTTTGCTACTTTTGATTAAGTATTTGAGATGAGCTCCCACCAGTTTTCAAGTTCCTTGACTTTCTCACCACAGCTGCCGAAGCTGGAATTGAAGACCATATTTCTTCAAATTTAATTGTTCTTTTAGTTAAATGATAATTCAAAAAAGATTTAGCATAATAGGGCATTGATCCGATGCCACTCTTGGAAGGTGTTTAACCACTAAATAATGAGAAGAGTTAATGGCCCAAGAATTCACAAAGCATTTGTCCAACCTTTCAAGAATCTGGTCATTACCCGATTGGTTATTACACCATGTAAATTTTGGGCCAATCCAATTAACCTCATGAAGGTCATTGCATGTAAGGAATGTCTTCATCTCTTTAGGACCTAAGGAAAAAGTGGATCTTCTACCACCTCTCTTATCTTCCTTGGTAAGTAGACAATTGAAATCACCGCCTATTACCATTGGAAAACTAATACTAACATAAGCTTCCAACCTTTCCCAAAGGTATATTCTTCTATAAACATTTTTGCTGCCATTAATGGTAGCTACTCTCTATTTGCCTTTGTTAGCCACCTCCAAATCACCAATGATATATTGAGAAGAGAATTCCAATTCACTGAAATAAGCCAAACTATTTTTCCAACTTACCACAATACCTCCAAACAACCCTTCCGAAGGAACATGAAAATGGTCCCAACCAGAATAAATCAAGTAGCTAACATTGCTACTATCAATACGAGTCAATTTAGATTCTAATAGTCCAACAAAAAAAACATCATTATATTTCTCCACCTACTTGAGATATAGAGAAACCTTATGTTTCTTAGCTCCTTTATAATTCCAAAATACTATTGAAGTCATTTTTGGATAAGAGGGGAAGGGTTCCCCACTTTCTCCGTTGAATCACCATCCACTCTTCTACTTCTAGAAACTATTTTAATTGGTCTCAATCTTTTTAATTTCTTAGCACCTTTAATTTTAGAAACATTATTACCCCCTTCATTACTATTACATTGAGCATTTAACATATTAACAGGATTTGATACTACATCATAATCTTTCATATGCTCTAGTGACATCCCAGGAGTTTCAACAACAAACTTACCTTCCTCGGTCATAGCATTTAAAACATCGTACTTATTATCAGTTAAACAAGTTCCATTATGATTGATAGACATACCATTAGTAAGATTTGCAGATGAAAGAAAATCCACACAGTTTTGAGATCCGTCTCCATCATTCACACCTCTTGAATTTTTGATTTGGTCTTCCAGATTTCTGGAATTAAATTCTGAATCTACATTCCTCTCTTCATTATTGCCCTGGACCACAACCTCTAGATTATCCTTTTGAGAATTAAGGCACCATCCAGCAGCTTCAAATAATTCATTACTAGCATTTAGCTTGTTACTTTCCATAACAACAATAATTTTATTAGAATTTTTATGAGCAATAACATTATCCTTAATTGGTTATGGAATCCTCTCAGCATCTTTGATCAATTGAACTTCAGGATTCCTTACAACATTCCTTTTTGTCACATGATTTTCCAAGAGTTTGAAATCTGGCTTTTTAAAATTCCTCTTCCCATAATTCACATGGACCTAAGGTCCATAACCTTCTCTATCATCATCAACGGCCTCATCAACTTTTCTTTTATCAGTTTCAACTTTAACATTTCATACTTGATCTTCAATGACAATCTGATTTTGGATAGATGCTAATACCTTTTTAGGGAAATTTTCTTTCAAGTGACCTATCTTCCCATAAGGCTTTGGTACTATTCTAGAGAGAGAAGTTCTCCGACAGGTTTGAATTTTGTTTTGCACGGGCTTTTCATGATCGGCGGAAGTTGTCGTCGGATGATCGTCGGTGTTTCTTTGCCGGTGTCATGAATCCTTCTTGTCCTGCTAGTACTTTACATTCCAATGGTAGAGTATCGAATGGCATCATGATTAGAGAAGGGGGAAGACCTCCGAGCCGTCAAATTCTTATTGAGGGTAAGGGCAAGAATGTTATGGTGGAGGATATGGCTATTAAGAAGAATATGGAGATGAAGAGAAATCCTAACTAGGCTGTTCTTGAATCTTCAGCTTAGGATGATCTAACATTTCGGGTGAATAATTTTTCTAGAGTTCTTGATGTGTAGAAGGGTCGAAATATTGCTAATGATTTGATGGCAGTGGAAGGTCAGAATGTTGATTATAATTTGACTCCAAATGAGGATCCTGCTAAGGATTTGAAGAGTATTGGTGTCTCAAAGCCCAATATAAATGATAAATCCTTATAAAAGAGTATTGGTGAGATTGCTGAAGCATGGTCGAAGCCGAAACATATCAAGATATCGTTTAACAGAGAACCAAGCAGAATTTTCTGAAGATGAGATTACAATCAGGCTAAATTCAGAAATGGAGGCAAAGAATTCACAAATTCTGAAAAATTCGATAGTAATTAAGGTTTTGGGAAGCAATGTGCCGTTCTCTATTTGTAGCATTGAACTGAGGAGACAGTTGAGCAAATACAGTGGATTTCACTTGACGTCAATCGATATGAACTGGATTTTGTGTTCCTTTAAATTAAATGAGACAGTAGAAGAAATTCTGAATGGTGGGCCTTGGTACGTGAGCGGGTTCATTATTGGCATGGATAGATGGTCCCCTGCTTTCGATCCAAATTCGTTAAAGGGAATTTCTGCTCCCGTCTAGATCAGATTTTTTTGCTTGCCACTGTATTGTTGGGATGAAGACAATATAGTGAGAATTGCTTCTTGCTTTGGGACTCCAATGTACATAGATGGCAATATATTTCATTGGGGTAAACGAGAGTTTGCTCGTGTTTGCGTAAGGATTAACTTGGAGAAAAAACTACCGAATGGTGTTTGGGTAGATGGCTCAGCTGGGAGATTCTTCCAACGGGTGGAGTATGAGAAAATTGATCTTCTTTTCTATCAATGTGGTAGAGTGGGTCATGATATAAAGGTCTGTCCGGAGAATGTATCCCTTGGGATTCAAGATCAAACGCTAAGGAAGACAGATGTAGTAAATGAGAAAAGTAAGAAGGCTGTGGATAACGGTAAGCCTTCCGTGATTAGTTCTGAATATGGACCGTGGGTACATGTTCATTTCAAAAACATACATTTTAATAGAAATAATGTCACTGGTAGAGGAGGGATTGGAAATGGGGGTAATACTAACAGCAGGTGAAATAACAGGCAAAGGGTTACTGTGCAGGAGGATATTCAGTTAATGGAGGTGGTAGATGTTGTTGTAGGAAATTCTATTCTGGCTCTAGGAAATTGCTCAGGTAGTGAGAAGACTGCTGCTGTTAAAGTGCCAGAAATTAAGTTAATTAATAGGTTTGCTGCATTAACTGATGGTAATTAAGAAGAAGATATTGATGTGGATGAAGAAATTGAAAAATCATTGGACAAGGGTATGGACATAGCTGATCCAGAGGTCAGTAATATTGGTTTGGAGTCTCAAAGTGGTGCTGCCAAGGTTAAATTGGCCAAAGAGGTGAGATCTTTGGGGCCTGTTGAACCAGATTATAAGAAAAAGAAGAGGGATGGAAGATTGAAGTCCATCAATGGGGAGAGATCCCCTTCACTTGTTTAAATATCATCAATCTTATTTTGGAATTGTAGGGGGGCAAAGAAGAAAGAGGCTTCCCTGTATTTAAAGGAAATTGGTAGAGACCAAGATGTGTTTTTTGTTGGGCTCATGGAGACCAAGCTTTCTAGCATTAAAAGAAGGGAGATTGACTGTCTTATTGGGGCTTCTTGGGATTATTTGCACTACCCTGCAGTGGGTACCTCAGGAGGTATTTTGGTGTTATGGAATAGGAAATTGGTTTCATTTGATGTGAAGGTGACTTCTTCTCAAATTATTGTTAGGGATCTTTCGGTTCCCATCTTAGGAACGTGGAAAGTTGCCACTGTATATGGGAGTAGGTGTTGTAAGGAGAGGGGAAGTCTTTGGAATCAACTTGAGAAATGTATGGAGGATTTAATTCCTTCCATCATTGGAGGGGTCTTTAATTGTGTTATAAACAAGGAGGAGAAGAGAGGAGGTAAGAGGTTCTTGTTCTCAAAAGGACCTAGGGAGAAGAAAGGCTTTATGATGAATTCAGATTTTCATGACATTGGAAGCATTGGTCCAAGGTTTACTTGGTGTAACAACAAAGAGAGAGCCTCTTGGATTTGGGAGAGGTTGGACAGATGTTTGCTAAATTCAGTTGCTATGCAGAAGCTCTCATTAGCTACTATTAGACATCTTGCAAGAGTGGCCTCTGACCATAGTCCAATTGTTCTTAAATTGGACATTGGGATGCGGTTTAATTCAAAGGATATCGAGTTTGAGGATACTTGGAGGTCTTACCCGGCAGCTAAGAGTGTTGTTTATCACTCTTGGAAGAAGGACTTTGGTGGTGATGAGTTTATGATCTTGCAAAGGAAGCTTAGCCGAACCTTAAGAGCACTATTGTTTTGGAATAAAAATAAGTGTAAAAACTTGAATAGGTTGAAGGAAAAACTAAAAGAGGAAATTTTTGAACTTCAAAATAAGGAGGCTTTGGGTCATAATTGGCAGCTGATGACCTCTTATTGCTTAGGACCAAAGTGCGTGATCTTAATATCACTTTAAGTAGACTTTCTACTTGGTGGAATCAAAGGGCAAAAGCAAGATGACATGAAGGAGATACAAATTCTAAGCTTTTCCATAATTTTGCTACGGCTAGAAGAAATGGAAACCATATCAACCAAATTAAAGATGAGTTTAATAACTTGCATGATGAAGATGATCAAATTGAGAAGGTCTTCATTCATTTTTTTTGAGAAGAAATGGGAACGCAGGAATTGTGAATTGAAGAGCTGGCCAGTGGCTTTAGAAAACTAGAGCTGTAAGCGAACCAAAAGTTTGACGAACTACTCGTTGTTCGGTTTGATTAAAGCTCGTTCATGATTGTTTAATTAACTAACAAACAAACTTGAACAATATTTTAAATACTCAATTCTTAAATAAACAAGCTTGAACACTAATGTGTTCAGCTCGTTTATGTTCACGAACAACATCAGTTGATGTTCATGAACAAGCTCGATAAAAAGCTCGATTCGAGTTCCTTTAAATATAAAAACTTTAATTATACCATAATATAATATAATTATTTTTTATTAATAAATTTTAAAGTAATAAAATATTATAACATATGTTCAATAAAATAAATTTTACATTTGTATAAAAAAGATATTAAATATGTTTAATTAGGATTTAGGAAGTGCTGAACTGGTAATAGGGAAATGATGAAAAAAAGGTGGGCTAGACAGGAGTGATAGAATAAACCCTAAATTACTAATGGCGCCCAAATGCCCAATATTTCTCCCCAAAAGCTAAAATGCTGAAAGCATTTTTGCGGAATGGAGGGAGAGCGACTGCCCGAGTAGCGATTTCCGACGGACTCCCGATCGCTCAAGCTCCGACTGGACTCCTGGTAGCTCAAGCTCCGACTGACTTCCGATCGCTCTGAGAGAGTGAGTGACTGCAGCCTCCCGACCGCTCAAGCTCTGACTGGATTCGGTAAGTTTATGTTCAAATCATGTCATTTAACTATGTTACTTTGTTTGATCTTCTTTCGACACTAAATAGAAGCGGGATTTCTGTTTAATCTTGCTCAAGCTCCGGCATCAATCAGAAGCGGGATTTCTGGACTCGATAGCTCAAGCTGAAGCTTCCACCATTCTATAGCTCAATCTCCGGCATCGACGTTAACTCGACAATTCTATTTGATCTCCTTCAGACACCGACCAACATCAAGCAGAAGTGAGATTTCTGGACGATTGGATTTGGTAAGTTATTTTATAGATTTTTACAGATTTTTGGCTATATAGAACTCTATTTTGCTGTACAGATTTTTATTGAATTGGTTGTGTTAGCTGTTTTGATGTATTCATGTGAGTTTAGGTTGTGTTAGCAAATTTTACAGATTTTTGGTTGAACTCGGTAAGCTATTTTGATGTGTTCATGTCAGTCTATTTTGCTGCATCTTTTTTTTGATTGTGTTGCTGTATAGATTTTTGCTGAATTGGTTGTGTTAGCTGGATAGGATTTATGTTTAATATTATACTTAAATCTTCTTTTAAAGGTATGTCTCCAAATTCCACGCCACCTTAGCCACATATAAATCCTACACCTCGTCAGCTACATTTGGTAGTGCATGATGTCCAAATTAGTGCGGGTTCATCTTCAAGTCCAATAGTTGTAACCTCATCAGTGTGGCAGGAATTTAAAATCGTAAAACTTGGCGATGGTTTAGAGAAAATTCAATGTAACCATTGTAAGTTTAAACTTAGTAAAAGAAAAGGTGGTGCAACTACGCAGTACCAACGTCACTTACTTGTTTGTAGTAAAAGAGTTGTAGAGTCTAAAGGTATGCTAAGACAAAACTTTTAATACTAGTTGGTGAAAATTTTCCTTACAACTACTAATTTATTATATAACATCTTGCAGATTAGGGAGGAAACAAAGGAGATCTCATTGGTTTGGTAAGGAGCATAATATTCTTTTTTTTTTTTTTTTTGGTTTTTTGTGAAGAAAACTATTGTAATTTTGTTTAAAGAGCTACTATATTTTTGTAGTTTTGACATATATACATGCTTTATTTATGTTCTGGTTTATTATACTCTCCACTTCTATTAGCTCATTGGTTTGAAATTTGTTATGTGCTAAATATCAATATGCTTTATTTTATATGATGTATTTGTTTTGATAGTGTGTTTTATATGGTGTATTATTTTTATAGTTCTTACATAACCATTGAAGTCTTGTTACAAATGCAGAAGTTAATCTTTCAGCTATCGTACCAAATGGAGAGAAATGCAACGGGTAAGCTTCTTTCGAAAATATATTCATATAAATTAATCATATTTTCATTTTAAATATACAACTGCTTTTATTTTAGAAATTTCATTTCATGAACAAGAAATATTTCATATTTGTCAATGTTTGTTAGATTGTTTGTTTAGAATGTTCATGAACAAATTTAATGTTTGCTTGTTCAATAGATTATTTGCGAAATATGTTTACGAACATAGCTTGTTTAAAGCTCGATAAGCACTAAACAAATGAACATGAACCAAACATGAACACCCCTAAATTAAACGAACCAAACATGAACACAAATAATAAAGCTCCAATCAAACACGAACCAAACATGAACAAGCTAATGTTAAACAAACACAAACATGAACAGTCATATACTCGGCTCGGCTCGGTTCGTTTACAGCCCTATAGAAAACCAAAAGGTTTCAGCTGAGGATGTAGAGTTGCTTAATGCTGAATTTACGGTGAATGAGCTACAGTTTTTGATCTTCCAGCATGGGAACAATAAATCACTAGGTATGGATGGTGTTACTTCTTCTTTTTACAAAAGTTATTTGAGTATTGTATGGGAGACTTTGTGGAATGCTGTCAACTATTTTTTCAAATCCAGCCATATGAATAAGGAGTGGAAGGATACATTGATTGTCTTGATTTCTAAAGTTAAGAACCCTTTGATTCCGGCTAATTACAGGCCTTTTAGTATTTGCCAAACTAATTATAAGATTGTAGCTACCATGTTAGTTAACAGATTGAAGAAGGGTATTCTTAGATGATTTCTAAAGAGCAAATGGCCTTCATTCCTGGAAGATCTATTTCAGAGCATTGCCTTTTGGCTAAGGAAATCTTTCACAAGTTTAAGATCTCTAAAAATAAGAAGGGATTGATGGCTATAAAATTTGATATGGAGCAAGCATATGATAGCATGGGGTGGACAACTCTTCGTCAAATTCTTAGTTGGTATGGTTTTCTTACTAATTTCTCTAACCTTCTATTGGAATGTGTTGTAGATGTGAGGTTTTATATTATCATTAATGGAAAGAATTCCAAGTGGATTAATGTTCATAGTGGGTTCCGTCAAGGGTGTCCACTCTCACCCTACCTCTTCATACTATGTTCTCAACTTTTGTCCAATTCAATTGAGAAAAGAGGACAGTCTCTTGGCATTCATATTTCTTCTAGAGGCCCAAGGATCACACATCTCCTTTATACAGACGATATGTTAATCTTTTCCCATGCCTCCATTGCCTTAGCTAATGCATTGAAGACTATTGTGGAAGATTTCTGTAAGTGGACAGAACAAAGAGTCAATTTCAAAAAATCACAAATTATTTTTGGCAAGGTGGTTAGGTACCCAATGAAGAAGAAGATTGCTAGAGTACTTGGCTTCAAAGTGGTCAAAGAGACAAACTACTTTGGGGTGAAGATCTCTCTCAGGAGACTCAGGATGGTTGATTTTCAAGAGCTTCTTAGTAATGTTATGGATAGACTCAATGCTTGGGGTAAAAAGTCTCTATCAATGGGAGGTAAGCTCACTCACATTGAAATCTCTTTTCTTTTTATGCCAAATTTCTTAATCACTCATTCTTTGGTTCCCAAGAGGGTGTTATATGAGTTGGAAAAATTGTGTAGAAATTGTATTTGGCATAAAATTGATGGAACTAATGGGATGCATTATGTTGCTTGGGGAGAGGTTTGCAAACCGAGGAGTTTGGGAGGGCTGGGTTTGCATTCTCCTTTGCTCAGAGTTAAATATGTAAGATCTAGTTTGGCTTGGACTTTTATGCAAAAGTTGGATTCATTATTTCATAGAACAATGAAGTTTAAATATGGTAGAGATGTTATGAATGGAGCCCATAAGAAGATTACTTCTAATGCATGGTGAATTCTATTGGATGATGGTAGACATTTGAAAAATGCAGTTAAATGGAGAGTGTGCAAGGGTGACAGAATTAGTGTATTAAATGATGCATGGTTGCTTGATAAATGCATCAATCGGTGGCCAACATTTGTTGACTGTGAATTGCTGGATGGGGTCTATATACAGCAACTTACTCTGAGTAATGGTGAATGGAATTTTACAGTGTTACAGAGAGCCTTTCATCCTGATTTAATCTAACTGATTAGTCAAATCTATATTGATTATGAGGAGGAGGATCGGGTGGAGCTGCTGAACTTGTGTTCGGGGAAGACAATATCTGCTTTGGTTTATGAGCATTTGCTTTTTAACAATTATACTTTGGAGGAGAATGGGTACTTGAAATGGGTGCAAAAACTTAACCTTAACAAGAAGGTAGAAATTTTTTGGTGGAGGCTTGGAAAAGTAGCAATTCCAACCAATGTGTTCCTTAAAAACTGCAGGTTGTCTGATAAGGCACTATGTGCCAGAGGCTGCCAATCTAATAAAACATATGAATATATCATGGTTCATTGCACATATATGGTTGAAATTATTGAGAATATGCTTGAATGGGGTATTCATGTACCTGTTTTTACTACTTTGGATAGCTGTTTACAAGAGTTGAAGAACTTAGCAGCCCAAAATTCTGGAATTACCAGACTTTACTGCACTATAGTTTACCTCTCATGGAGAAATCAGAATGATATCAAGCATGGTAAAGATGCTTTGCCGTGCTCTATGGTTTCTTCTAATGCTGTATTCTTAGCCACTTCAAAATCTAATCCATATCTTACTAGCTGGGGCACTAATCTCCTTAGGGAGTCTTGAAATACTTGGTGCCCTGGACCGAAAGATTGGATTAATGTTAATGTGGATGCTTCATTGCTTAGTTCCAATCTTGCTGGAATTGGTGGCATTTTTAGAGACTACAAAGGCAGGTTTATCAGTGCTTTTGGGAAGAAGAAAGTACATTGGGACATAGCTAAACTTGATCTAGAAGATGTTTTCACGGTGAGAGAATTTCTTAAAAGCTGGATGTTGGAATGCAAAGGATTGATTGTAGAAAGTAATAATACCAACATTATCAAATTCATTTAAGACTCTTTAAAGACGAATAAATGGCATGTTGATAGGTGGCCGACAAAGGATTTATGCTTCTTAAATTATTTTAATAAAGTTGTTTTCCATCATGCCTATAGAAGTTGTAATAAAGTAGCTAATTGTTGTGCTACTATAGCATTGGAAACTAGTTTCTTTTATGATAGTTTTTCTTTTGAGAACATTCCTTACTTGTTGAACTTAATCAAGAGGAATGTGATCCTTTTATTACTTGTACTTAGTTCTTTGTTCTTAATGCAATTTGATGCAATTCTTCAAAAAAAAAAGAAAAAAAAAAGTCCTATCTTCCCATTGGTGAAGCAAAAGGTAGGTAGTCTTTCATATTCAATGCATTGATAGAATTTACCCAAATTCCCTTCAACCCAAACACCCAAGGGTAGTTTTTCATCAAGTTTTACACGAACCCAAACTCTTACAAATTCTTTTCTACCTGATTAGAACATGTTTCCCTCTATCAAATAAGGAGTACCTACCATAGGAAGCAATCATACATACATTAATCTCATCCCAGCTTTGCAATGGAAGATTAGGCATACGAATCCATATCGGTGTAGTTAAACCTTTAAAGGAAGTAGGAGAAAATGATGGTGACCATCTATCCATTCCTACTATATTCTCATTCACAAACCACGAACTAGTAGTAAACACCTTATCCATGACTTATGGATTCTCAAATACATAAAGAACCCAACCCATTCTGAGTAAGGTCAAATGAAATTTCCCAAACATGCCCCATTGCCTTTTGAGCTCCATACTTATGATATGGAAAAGAATATTGTCACCATATATTTTGATTACCAAAGATTTTTGAAGTCTGTTTGAGTCGTCCAACTCATTTCCCGTATGTAGTTTCACTATTGATTCATTTTCAATGAATCCTTCTCCCACATCAATATCAATTACTCTGCTATTGGTCTTTTTACTCCATGCATTCTTCATCACATTACTTGACTATGGTTTAGAACCATCCAAGCTCTTTGTAGACAAGTTATAGTTACCCAGTTCACCTGATTTGTAATTTCTGACTTTGTTCAAATCCAAACTTGCCTAATTAAAACAGGTAGTATCTTGCACCAAAATTTTGGTTGAAGCTGCAACTCCTACCTTAGCTTCCATATTTCGCACATTTGTGTTGCAGATTTGGTTTCATGAATTATGGTTTTGATGATAACAAACAATACGACTCCCTTTTCTCTACTAACTTTTTAGGACTCAAAGATCGGATGAAAATCGGATTCAGTTGAAGATTGGGTAGATTAGGGTTGAGTCAGTCTGTAATTTCCTTTTTTCCCTTTCTTGAGTCAATTGTAAATGTTTGAAGTGACTAATGTTAGGTAACCCTACACACACACACTTGAGAGTTTTAGAATTTTTGTTTTTACTCACATCATCCCAGACGATATTATTATCGTCCTGGACGATCGAGCTTAAAACAGAAGTTCTAATCAAGATTTCTTAGTTAAGGTAGCCGTAATTATCTAATCGACCTGGATGATATGCTTAAAAAAGAAAGAAATAGCCGCCATAATCAATTTAGGTATTCTATATTTTTGGGAATCGGCCAGGACGATCGTGATATCAGCTTGGACGATATTACATAATTATACCTAAATTGACCCAGGAATCAAGGAAGTATTTAAGGTTGATTGATGCGATTATATAATCCTGGATAATTGCAGGATCTACCAGGATGATCTATTCAAAAACCCTTAGTTTCTCCTGGATGATAAATATCAGCCAGTATAAATTCAGGGCGATGTTCTGGCCGATTAGGATCGGACAGCTCTTATCCAGGGCGATGCTCTGGAAAATTTTCATATGATTTGAACTAATTGGCCAGGACGATCGTGAGATCAGCCTAGACGATCAAGCCAATTTTCAATCGTCCAGATCTTCTTCAGGGCGATGTTATGACCGATCATCTGTGTTTTAAACTAATCGTATAGGATGATAGTATTATCGCCCTGGACGATAAAGTCGGGAACTTGCAATTTTTGAGCTCCTTTGAAGCTCTTCTATTTAAGAGCTTTTGTTCAATATTTTTGAGGATCTTTGATGCTGCCTTAGCATGAGAAAACCTAAAGGAGAGAGAGAGAGAGAGGGAGAGAGAGAGAGAGAGGATCTTGTGAGGGGGAGCTTGTGAGGGGATTCATAAGGGTTGCTCCAAGCATTGTTCCACTTCTTCTTCCTAGAGTCTCTTATCCTTGAAGAGGTTGGGAGAGGTAAACTTCAGTGATTTTAACCTCGATAAACCCTTGTGTTCTTATTTTTACTGCTTCCGCATTTATTTTCTTCCACACTTGTTTTTGTGGTGATTTGGTTTGTGATATTTGTGCTTGGTTTTAAAGAATTTTTTAAAATACCAATTCACCCCCCTCTTGGTTAGCCTCGGGCTAGTTCTATAGGGCTTAACATCCCTAAAAAACATTCAAGTGGTATCAGAGCGGGATTCATAAAAATTGAGTTTGAAAACTTTTTGAATTTTGACCCATGGCTAACTTTGGAAATCGTAATACAATTGAAGGATATTCTATTACACGACCTCCTTTATTTGACAACCATCCTTTTGATTTTTGGAAACTAACATGTCTTCTTTTCTGCAATCAACTGATTATGGCATGTGGATGCTTATTAAAAAAGGATATTCTCCACATTCTCATGAAATTAATGGAATTAAAACTAAAGTTGCTTTTACTGAATGAACTACCGATGAAAGAGATTTAGCTCAATTGAATGCGAAGTGTTTGAACTATTTTTTCTATGCTTTAAAGTCTGAGGATTACATTCGTGTTTCTACTTGCTATACTGGAAAAGAGATTTGGGATAGGTTGCGCATTACTTATGAAGGAACCAATGAAGTAAAACAATCTCGTTTAAATATTCTCTTGCATGACTACGAACTTTTTTGTATGAAACCTTCTGAAACAATTTCTTATATGTATACAAGGTTCACTCAAATTGTTACTTCTTTACATGCCTTAGGAAAAGAACTTTCAAACTATGAAAAAGTGAACAAGATTTTGAGATGCTTTCCTTCATCTTTTGATGCTGAACTCACTGCAATCACTGACTCTAATGATTTAAACACTTATTCGATTGATAACTTACTTGGCTCACTCATTGCTTACGAGTAAGGGGTGAATCAAAGAAATCTTGATGCAGGTGAGAAAAAGAAGGAGAAAACAGTGGCACTGAAGGTGCATAAATCGGACTCTGACTCTTCCGGGTTTGAAAGCGATGACTTTGCCTTACTCAGAAGGCAATTCAAAAACTTTCTAAGGAAGAAACACAAGCATCATCAAAGTTGGAGAAAAGGTAAGGATAATAAATATCCTAAAGGATCATCTGATGTGGTTTGTTATGAATGCAAGAAGCTAGGACACGTGAATGCAGATTGCCCTACACTCAAGACGCACACAAGCAACGAAAAGAGTGACGAGAAATCCAAGTTTAGAAAAGACAAAAAGAGACTCCAAAAGGCATTTTGGGTGGATTCTGCATCAGATTCATCGGAGATGGAACCAGAAGATGAGACAACAAACTTGTTCTTAATGGCAAACGATAATCTTGATCAAGAAGAGGTATGCGAACTTTCCTACGATCAACTTCTTAAAGTTTCTGAAAAAATTCATGCATCATATAGGAAACTTAAGAAAACACATGCTAGCCTAAAATTGAAATTTTTGAACTTACAAAAAGAGCATGGAATTTTGACTAAAGATCACTCAAGAATTAATTCAAATCATATGGATCTACTGGATGAATTTGATGAGTTAAATAAATAGTATTATGAATTAATTGAAAAGCATGAGTCACTAAAAGTCACACACACCTCTATTGAATCTGATTTTAAGAATTTTAAAGAAATGGAGAAAAATTTGAGGATTGATAATGATGCCTTAAAAATTATTAACTTGAGGATTCAAAATGAATTGAATACGTTTAAGAAAACTAGGATGACACCAACACTTGATCAAAAGTCAAAACCTAGGAAGAGGCATTATAACTCAAGCCATTTAAGGAATCCTTTTCCAGGTGTTAGATGTTTTTCATGTGGCATGCTAGGACACATCACACACACTTGCACTGTTCACCTTAGTACACATTGGGTATAGAGACCAAAGTTGCATGATTTACAACATACCACACATGCATTGCATCCTACTTTTCATAAGAAGGGACCCAAACTTGTTTGGGTTCCTATATCTGACATTTGATAATTTTTTAGGTGGGCTATCACAAAAGGCCTTGTGAGAGTATGTGGTACCTAGACAGCGGATGTTCTCGACATATGACTGGTGATGCCAAGCAATTTGTTACGCTGGAGTCTAGGACTGGAGGCAAGGTTACTCTTGGAGACAACACCACCAGGAAGGTGATAGGTGCAGGTATAATTGGTAATTCCAAGAACCTTATGATTGAAAATGTTTTGCTTATAGATGGATTAAAGCACAACCTGCTCAGTATCAGTCAACTCTGTGACAAGGGCTTCATTGTACAATTCTTTGAAAATTCATGCGTTGTAAGTTTAAGTAACAACACTATTTTGCAGGGAAAGAGGATTAACAATGTGTACATGCTTGATTTAAGTAACATTGAATGTGCTGCTTCATTTTACTTAAAAACTGTTGTTGATGATTCATGGTTATGACACCGAAGATTATGTCATGCAAGTATGAAAACCCTTAGGAAAGTGACCCAAAAAGACCTAGTTAGAGGTGTCCCCAAACTCAAGTTTTCAAAAGACCACCTTTGTGATGCCTACCAACTAGGAAAGCAAGTCCACTCCACTTTTCACACCATTAAGGACATTAGCACCTCTAGACCTTTAGAAGTCCTTCACATGGATTTGTTTATACCCATTAGCACTGCCAGCTTGGGAGGAAAAGTCTATGGTATGGTGATTGTTGATGACTACTCGAAGTTCACTTGGACTAGATTTCTTTCACATAAACATGAGTCTTTTGAGGAGTTTAGAACAATTTCTACTTGGATTTAGAAAATGTTAGGTTGTGCGATCTTGACCATTTATATTGACCATGGGGGAGAGTTTGAGAATGAAAGATTTGGAGATTTTTGTGAGGACAAGGGGATTAGCCATAACTTCTTAGCTCCTAGGACCCCTTAGCAAAACAGGGTAGCTGAAAGAAAGAACCAGACCTTGGTGGAAGCTGCTAGAGCCATGCTTACTGAGTATTCACTTTCTAAATACTTTTGGGCTGAAGAGGTTAACACAGCTTGTTATGTGTTGAATACGGTGAATATTAGAGAAAAATTAGATAAGACACCCTATGAGATCCTTAAGGGTAGGACACCCAATCTTTCCCACCTTCATGTTTTGGTTGTAAGGTTTTCATTCAAAACAATGAGAAGTCTTACTTAAGAAAATTTGATCCTAAATCTGATGAAGGAGTGTTCTTGGGATATTCTAGTGTTGGGAAGTCTTTAAGGGTGTTTAAAAAGAGGACTTTGATGGTAGAAGAGACTACACATGTAGTATTTGATGAGTCTGATCCTAAAAAGCCTGGAGTTGAGGATGATGATGATGTTGGAGAGATTACCACTGGAGTAGAAAATTTGGAGAAGGGAGTAGCTCACCAAAACATTGAAGGAGTAGGAGATGTCACCCAAGGAGTAGAAAATATAGATCTGGAGGAAAGGTTTGGACCTTCTCACACATTGCCTAGAGATTGGAGATACTCTACAAGTCACCCCAAGGATTTGATCTTAGGAGACCCTTCTGATGGAGTTAAGACTAGACATGGACTTTGGAAGGAGGTGAACCACTCTGCCTTTATCTCAATGACTGAACCCACCAACATAAACCAAGCCCTTACTGATGAGTTTTGGATTTTAGCCAAATAAGAAAAGTTGTATCAATTTGTTAGGAATGATGTTTGGGAGCTTGTAGAAAGGCCTAAGGGACAAAATGTAGTTGGAACAAAGTGGGTCTTTAAGAACAAGGTGAATGATTTTGGAGTGGTGGTTAGGAATAAAGCAAGATTAGTGGCTAAAAGGTATAACCTAATAGAAGGGATAGACTTTGAGGAGACTTTTGCCCCTGTAGCAAGATTGGAAGCCATTAGATTGCTATTAGCCTTTGCCTGTTATAAAGGATTTAAGCTTTTTCAAATGGATGTCAAGAGTGCCTTTTTAAATGGGGAAATAAAAGATAATGTGTTTGTAGAACAATTCCCAGGTTTTGAGAGTTTCCAATTTCTAAATCATGTTTTTAAATTAAAAAAGGCTTTGTATGGGTTAAAGCCAGCACCAAGAGCTTGGTATGAGAGGCTTAGCACATTTTTACTTGAAAGAGAGTTTGTTAAGCGGAGCGTAGACACCACCCTATTCTTAGGAAAGAGATGATTTGCTCATTATTCAGATTTATGTGGATGATATACTCTTTGGATCTTCTAATAAGAAACTTTTTGATGAGTTCTTTAAAACAATGAGTAGAGAGTTTGAGATGAGTTTGATGGGAGTGTTGTCCTACTTTTTGGGATTTAGCATAAAACAATTGGATGATGGAACCTTTATAAATCAAACAAAATATATAAATGTCATTTTGAAGAAGTATGTGATGGACAAAGCCAAGCTAATTAATACTCCCATGACTTCTAGTGTTCCATTGGATAAGGACCCAAGTGGTAAGTCTGTTGATCAGAAGAAATATAGAGGTATGATTGGATCCTTACTTTACCTGACTGTGAGCCGACCTGATATTATGTTTAGTGTTTGCCTTTGTGCTAGGTTTCAAGCTGACCCCAATGAATCCCACCTGACTGTTGTAAGAGAATTTTTAGATACCTTTTGGGGACCCAAAGCTTAGGGATATGGTATCCGAGGCACAACACTTCTTTTGAGATTATTGGATTTTCTGACTCTAATTTTGCAGGATGCAAGGTGGATAGAAAAAGAACTTCAAGTACTTATCAATTCATAGAATAATCTTTCGTCCTCATGGTCTAGTAGAATGTAAAACTCTGTTGCACTTTCCACAGTTGAAGCTGAGTACAATGATTTTGGAGGTTGTGTGGCCCAAGTCCTTTGGTTAAAACAACAGGTATTGGATTTAGGATTACCTGTAGGCATCATCTCAATCTTTTGTGACAACACTAGTGCCATATGCATCTCTAAGAATCCTATCCAACATTCAAGGACTAAGCACATTGACATTAGGCATCACTTTTTTAGAAATCACGTGACTAAGGGAGACATTGATTTACACCATGTGACAACTGAAAATCAACTGGCTGACATCTTTACTAAACCACTTGCCTTCGATACTTTTAGCTCTTTAAGGACCAGATTGGGTGTGATTGACATAAATACATGAACTTGATCTCTTACTTACTTTCTTTTACTTTTTGATTTATTTATTTTATTTACTTTTTTTATTTGCTCTTAGTTTTCTTTTATTCTTTTTGCATTACTTTTTGTTTGGTTTGTTTCATTTTTTTTCTTGAATTTGTTTTTTCAAAATCATCACTGAATTGATATCGTATGCCTTGTCCTTGCTTTTGAAAGTTTGTAGTCAATGTATTACATCTCTTAATCTATTAGATGGTAAAAATATACCGTTGATTGTGTCTCTTTCTCTAACCTATTTTAGTGACACAGTTTTCTTTTCTAATAAAAAATCTCTTTCAATTTAATGATTGTGTATGAAATTAAGATATTTTTCTAACCTTGCGAAAGCAAATCTATCTTGTATTTATAATGATTAAAGTCTTTTTGTCACATCAAGATTCCTCGATACTCCTGTCATTGGTTATTGATTCTATTTTGTGGATAAGTTCTTCTCTATGTTAGAGAGAGAGCTCCTATTCTCTAATATCTAGAAGATATATTCACAACTAAGGATCCTTTTTTTAAGATATTGTAAAAGAGAATAGAGTTTGCAAAAATTAAAAAAATTGGCCAATAATGCCAACAAAAGATGCGCAATGTCGCCAAATTGAAAAAAAAAAATATCAAAAAGCAAAAGATGCACTAAGCACCAATCAATTGACAAGAGGCATAAAATGAGCCCTCCAAAAGCAAGCTCTCTTCTCCTTTCAAATATTTTAAAACTTAGAAGATTTCATATATCAAAGTCTTGATTTCGAGTGTTTTACGATTGTGACAAATTTACTTTGTTACATTATTCTATAAGATATTTTTTAAAACCAAGTTATGATTGGATCTTTTTTTTCTCATACCCAATTGAATTTTTGAGATTAGGTCTTTGATTTCCAAAGATGATTCTACCCTAAAAGAAAGTCCGAGTTAAAGGTAACCATGATTAATTATTATGCTATTTTGTGGATTTTTTTGATGTTGATTCAATAGCTCAGAAATTTTTAAAATCAATCACATGGAATACTTTATCTTGTTCATGCCTTGGTAAAAAAAAAATTACTTTGTTTCTTGCTTTCCTCCTCCTTTTTGAGATGTCAAAAGGGGGAGTAGTAGGATTGCATGTTAGTAGGGTTGTATGTTTAAACTTTTATTATGAATTTTTTACACTGTTGTTTTTGAAATAATTGTCAGAGTGTTTTCCATCATGAAAAAGGGGGAGATTTTTGAAGATTTGGATTCATGAATTATGGTTTTGATGATAGCAAATAATACGGCTGCCTTTTCAGGACTCAAAGATCGAATGAAAATAAAAATCAGCTCAAGACTGGGTAGATTAGGGTTGAGTCAGCCTGTAGTTTTCTTTTTTCCCTTTCTTGAGTCAATTGTAAATGTTTGAAGTGACCGATGTTAAGTAACCCTACACACACATACTTGAGAGTTTTAGAATTTCTATTTTTACTCACATCGTCCCGGACATTATTATTATCGTCTTGGACGATCGAGCTCAAAACAGAAGTTCTAATCAGGATTTCTTAGTTAAGATAGCCGTAATTATCTAATCGGCCTGGACTATATGCTTAAAATAGAAAGAAATAGTCGCCATAATCAATTTAGGTATTCTGTATTTTTGAGAATCGGCCAGGACGATCATGATATCGACCTGGATGATATTACACAATTATGCCTAAATTGACCCAGGAATTAAGGAAGTAATTAAGGATGATTGATACGATCATATCGTCCTGGATGATCATAGGTTCGGCTAGGACAATCTATTCAAAAACCCTTAGTTTCTCCTTGATGATAAATATCAGCCAGTATAAATTCAGGGTGATGTTCTGGCCGATCAGGATTGGACAACTCTAATTTAGAGCGATGCTCTGGACAATTTTCCTCTAATTTGAACTAATCAGCGTGGACGATCGTGAGATCAGCCTGGACGATCAAGCCAATTTTCAATCATCTAGATCATCTTTAGGGTGATGTTCTAGCCAATCATCTGTGTTTTGAACTAATCGTACAGGACGATAGTATTATCATCCTAGATGATAAAGTCGGTAACTTGCAATTATTAAGCTCCTTTGAAGCTCTTCTATTTAAGAGCTCTTGTTTAACATTTTTGAAGATCTTTGCTGTTGCCTTAGCCTGAGAAAACCTAAAGGAGAGAGAGAGAGAGAGGGAGAGAAAGAGAGAGAGGATCTTGTGAGGGGGAGCTTGTGAGGGGATTCACAAGGGTTGCTCCAAGCATTGTTCCACTTCTTCTTCCTAGAGTCTCTTGTCTTTGAAGAGGTTGGGAGAGGTAAGCTTCAGTGATTGATTGAGGTTCTATGCCTGCTTCATGAGGAAGCAAAAGGAGGGAGGTTCTCTACCTTGCCGGGGGTGGAAAAAAGGAGGTGTTTGTAAGGGCTTCTTTGTCTAGCTGTGTGGGCTAAAGGAGAGTCACGATTGTAGTGCAATACTCGGAGGATGCCTCCGGGGAGTGGACGTAGGTCAAGTTAACCGAACCACTCTAAACCCTTGTGTTCTTGTTTTTATTGCTTTCGCATTTATTTTCTTTCGTATTTGTTTTTGTGGTGATTTGGTTTGTGATATTTGTGCTTGGTTTTAAAGAATTTTTTAAAATACCAATTCACCCCCCCTCTTGGTTAGCCTCGGGCCAGTTCTATAGGGCTTAACATCCCTAACTAACTTTCAATTTGAAATAGGACTAGCCTTCAATTTATCCTTCTCAGCATCGCCTTCGATAATAGCTACATGTTCCCATACTTTAACAAGCAATTTCCAAAATAATCATCTTTCACCACATTAAGAGATGAATTGCCCAAATCAGTTTTAACAACCCCTTTAGAACTCCAAACCTCATCCACCAAAAATTATTTTTCACATTACTTTCAAATAAAACCTTCTTGCCCTTCCCAATATCTTCAAATTGTCTTTCCACCTTCAATAATCATCCCTATTTTATCATCAGAGGACGATCCAATTTGATTTTTAATTTTACATCCTTATCATATTTTGAATCCCCAAAGGCTTAAGGAGACGAACCCGAAATCAATCATGAAACATTTTGAGATGGAATGGTAGGTGGCCGAATATTAAAGGAGTCACCTGCTGGAGGTTTCCTGTGACCCTCCGACGTCATTGGAGCCAAGCAGAAAACACGCGTGCCGTAGAATTTCAAATTTTGCCTTTGTCCAGAAAAAATGGACCTTCTCTCTCCTTTCCAAAGATATTTTAAAACTATATAAGGAAACTTTTATGTATTTTAAATAAAAAATTAGTTTAATATCCACTCTAATCAAAATGTTTTCTCTTCAGAGATATATTTAATTATAGGTGATTTCCTTTATAGGAACCCAAAACCCAAATATAAAATAAATCATGTTTACTTTACTACGATAGGGGAATATTTTTTGGATTAGGCTAAAGTTAATCTTGGGTAAGTTTTATATTTGAAAAGATAGGTGTCCCCTATGTAGAATTTAAATAAAAAAATAAATTATTTCTTTTCTCAAGTTACTAATATGAACGTAATTTTTCTTTTGGGGTTATTAATACTTATTATGTGTATTTAATTATAAAAATACTAAATCACAAATAAATGGCCATCATCATTTAAATTTGTCCATAGCGAGTTAACCCAAAAATGACTCTATATGTTAATTAGATTGAAAAATTTAACTTGTGCTTGACTTATTTATTAAATAAATCAACATGAATTCAAAATTTTAGCTTGGGTTCGGTTGGCTTTTGGGTCATATCATATATTCATATCCCTACTAAATAATGGGCTATATGCAAAATATCTCATCTTAAATACCTAAAATTAGGAACTAAGAAACTGTTCTTAAAAAAGATGATGGAAAAATTAGATGATTACAATTTAGGTTTGTTACCACACATAATCTGGTTAGTTAATTTAAGATATTTAATATATGACCTTTGAGCTTCATGAATCATTTTTTAAGAGATGGTTAGTAATCATCTGAGTCAGAATCCCAAAATCCACATAAACAGGTGCTATCCTTCCAACTCTAATCCTTTTCAAGCCCAAATTAGAAAAATGTTTGAGGTAAGCAAAATACTTGACACTCCATAAATTTTATACTTAGAGTATATGCCTTTACATTCACCTTATTAGATTGATATTGCATAGAGAAATTATAATATTTGATCAGTTCAATACACTTCATTGTATCAAATTTAGATCCTTATGAGTGAATATGCATTCAAACTTTGGTGATCAGTAACATTTGACAACATATAAATAGTGCCTCCATTTCTTCAAAATAAATTCAAAAACAATAAACTATAAATCATGCATCGCGTAATTTCATATGGTTATAACTACCTTAAAGAAAACACTATAATTATGTCAGAACACATACATCACAATTCTTTCAATTAAGCACATTAAAAACATGAAATTATATTTTACTTGATGAAATAGTTATAATTGAAGCAAATGTCAAATCATTATTTAGATTTTGAAAGATCACTTCATAATTATATGTTTAAATGAAAGTCACTCACTTCTGAGTCAGCCTCATTAGAAGTGCAAAAAATTAGAGAAATTACTTTTATTTTTTTTAATAATTGCCCATGCCTAAAAAGCTATATACCTCAGAAATTGTAGTAAGCCTCAATCAATCAACAACATATTAAATTATTTGGGCATCAATAGAAATAATAGCAATACTCATCACATGCCCCCAAAATGAGATGTCTTCAGTCAGAATTCACACTTAAATAATTTTTTATTTAAATGATGATGCTTTGGTGCCTCTATAATATTCTTCAGATGAGACACATGTTCCTCCTTAGAAGCTGAGTAAACAAAAATAACATCTATGAATACTATTATAAATTTGAAAGTTTGATTTATGATTATTAGACCACTTGAACTACAATGACACACCAAGAGGGGGTGAATTAGTGTTTTAAAATTTTCTTTTTCAAAAATCTCTTCTTTGAAAATCTTAAACCAAATTTAGAATAATAACTTTTAAAACATATTTTCTTAAATGGAAGTGAATAATAAAAAAAATTAAATAATAATTTTTTTATTTTAAATTTATGAAAAAATGAATGAAAAATATATTTCTTCCTTTTATCTTTAAAATTTTTAATATCTTTTCTTTTCTATCAAAAGTAAATTTCAAAATAATCTCAATATCCATGTACTACAAAAATTTTTGTTCTCAACTTACATTTGTAAGAAAAAAATGTGAAAGAAAATAAAATGCAGAAATCTTAAAAAGATAAAAAAAAGAATAAACACACATGATTTATAATGGTTTTATTCAAATATGACATACATCCACTCTGTAGAGTCCTTTCTGGTATTGCACTAAATCTTTTAGTCTCTCCTTTTACTTCCACAGTAAGGTAAATAAGTGCTTACAAGAATCTCTATCACAAACCTGGTGTGGCAGAGGAGCCAAATCTCTTTCACCAATGGTGTGATGGAGTAGCCAAATCTTTTTCACCTACATTATGGTGGAGTTGCTGAGTCACTTTCATCAATGGTGCAGGAGAGTTTTCGCTGCCCTTTAACTATAAGAAATTCTTCCCAGAGTTTTCTTCATGTAAAATCTTGACGAATAGAGGAGGAAGATGAATTTTGGCCAAAGTAACCGTATGTAAACCCTCTTTCATATAATTCCTTAATCCTACAAGGCTAAACTCCATCTCTCTCAAGAAAACTTCTCTCCCTTTTGCCCAAAGCTTGCTCTTCAAACTCTCTTTCATAAAAGACTCAAGCCCCTTGTACCAAAAAGACTCTTCAAAATAAAATAAGAGTTCATTAAGTAGTAGGCTCCAATAAAAATTTTAATGTTTAGTTCTACCAGAACTATTAATATAGTATGATATGAGAATAATATAATATGATTAGTTTACACCATTGGAGATCATGCAGCATGATTGAAAATTATACAATATGACCAATTAAAATAAAACATTATATTAAAATGGATGAATAAAAATCATTCAAGAGCCATAGTTTTTTCATACAGTATAAATTTTGGACCATATTGGATGAACAAAACATCATCCAGAGACTTGTCAAGTGAGTTATACAGTTGTATCAATGAGTGTACAATATGATTAACAATTAAATCAGATTTAACTTATTTGATTTGATATCTTAATTAAAGGACCTAATTAGGAAAAAATTAACATATCGTATATTACAAAATAGTTCATACAGTACGAATTGTTCAAAATTTAAAATTTAAAATTACTTATTTAAGGTAACTTATATTCGATGGAGAGATTTTTGATTATAACTAATTGTCTAGTACAATGTGGTATTCGTGCTTTACAATTAACTATATTTAAAATTATTAATTTTTTTATTTAAAATAAAATATTTTAATTTATTTTAATTAAAATGATCATATAGTATGATTAAGATCATATAATAAAATTTAGAAAAAATTAAAATATTTTCATTTTCACTCCCCAAATGTGTATGTAAATGATTTATGCTAAGCTAACTTACACCTTTTATAATACATTTACTCAAGAAAAGATAAAAAATAGAATCTTATAAAAATCAATCATATAAAACCAAATCTCGAGCCCCGATCCTTTGGTAGTGACTGAACTATGTTGTACCTAAAATGTTAGTATACATAGAATATATATGCAATAATGAAAAGTAGGAGAAACTGAGCAAACTCCCATAATATTTTTAATCATTAAAATATAAGTTTAGGATCCTAGATTGCAATAATCTCATCTTTTTTATGATGATAAATATTATTGGTTGAATTAAAAGTCAATTAAAATTCTCTTCTAATTTATCCTTATTAAGTGATATATTTTAAATTATAAGAATTATTATTATTTTCTAAATTTCTTATTAATAATAATAAAGAAAAATATTTCAACAAAAAAAAACTAGAAATAAGATAAATTATACTAATGATAAAACGGAGTACAAATCAATAACTTCCTACTCCCTATTTTGACACCACCAATAAGGGAGACACTATGGTTGAATACTATAAAAAAAGAACAAACAAAGTGTAAGGAATAAATAAAAAGCTCAAAATATAATTACTTGTAGGATGGTCCCTAATCATTTTGTGGTGGCTAAAAATAATTGTGGAGCACAAAATACAGATTGCTAAACCACTTGAAGTCCTCCTGGTGCTTCTGTTGAATTAGCTCCCGGCATTGTGTAGACTGCTCGATAGAAGAATCAACTTTCAACTCAATTCGAGAAAAATGCTCGATATAGGCATCTTGTGGATAGTTATATTCAAGAGGAGGGGTAGCCTTTGGTAGTGCTCCTCATGCTTCTTCTTTATATTTTAATATAGCGATGTCTATGGGGGCCATGCAGAGCTCATTATAAATAATATCAAAGGAGTGATCAATAAAGAACATATGGGTATAAAGCTGTGCAGGATAAGTCACTTTATATTTTAGTTTTTAAGATGTATCCAATGATATATGCTAAGGCTAGGTTTTGCTTACATCGGGCTCATATATTCCTAATGGATGTTGTTGCGGATCTATTTTCATGGTTTATGTTTTTGATGATAAAAAACACTATTATTTCTCTACGATTGCCTTATCTACTGACATTTCAGGTCCACACGATAAGACTAATTTGGAACCAGCTCAAGTTTGGGTAGATTAGATATGAGTCTATTTGTACCCTTTTTCCTTTCTTGAGTCAATTGTATTTGGTGTGGCTCCTGATGTTTTGTAACTTGGAAGTTTTTTTGACTATTCCCTAGAGTTTACTATTTTTGATAACATCATCCGGGATAATATTACTATCATCCTGGACGATCGGTTCAAAAGTAGAAACCCTAATTAGGGCATCCTCATTAAGGTAGCCGTCACTAAAATCAGTCTGGATAATACTTGTAACGGCTAGAACTATAGGTTCAATTAAGAAAGAATCAGCCACCATGATCAGTTTAGATATTCTTTATTTTAGGAAATCAGACAGAACGATATCCATATCATCCAGGAGGATCTGACTCAATTATGCCTAAATTGATTTGGTATCTTTGGAAAGTATTAAAGGTAGATTGATTTGATCAAATCATCCTGGACAATCGCAGGATCTTCCTGGATGATGCAATGGACGATACAGGATGATACACTGGATGATTGGACATCAGACAACTCTTTTTCAGGGTGATGTTGAGGATGATATTCCCTGATCTATACTAATCATCCAGGATGATATATTATCATCCTGGATGATATGAATAAATTTCTTATTGTCATCTCAAGTCGTCCAGGTTGATTGGGCTTAAATTGTACTAATCATACAGGATGATATTTATATCGTCCTAGATGATAAAGTCAACAACTTGTATTAATGAGCTCGTTTTGAGATATTCTATTTAAGCTTTAGCAAGGCACTTTGTAAGTGTCTTTGAAAGCCATTGTAGCTTCATTCTTTCAGGGAGACTTGAAGAGAGAGCTTGAAGGGAGTGAGGAATAGGTGAATTCTGAGAGAGGGAGAAGATCTTATGAGGGGGGACTCAAGGGAGTGTGGAGGGGGATTTCACACGGTTGCTCCGGCAGGCTTGCACCTTATTACCATCAGATTCAAGACTCATCTTGAGGAAAGTTAACAAAAGAAGAAGATCTCTTTGGTGTCAAAGGACTCGGCGACTCCGCCGCACCGTGGAAGGTGGAAGTGATTTTGTAAGGGCTTCTCCGCCTAGCTGAGGGGCTAAAGGAGAGACACTTAGTTTAGTGCAATACTTGGAGGGTGCCTCCAAGGAGTGGACGTAGGTCAAGGTTTGACCGAACCACTATAAATTTGGAGTGGTCTTTCCTTTATTACTTCCATATTTAATTTCCGCATTTAGTTTTCTTTGTGGTGATATTAGTTTTGATTTGTGTTTTGATTGAAAGATATTTTTTTTACCAACTCTCCTCTCTCTCTTTATTAGCTTTGGGCCAGTTCATAGGGCCTAACATCCCTAACAAACTTTCAAGTGGTATCAGAGCAGTATTCATGAAATTTAGTTTTTAAAAGCTTTTGAATTTTGATCTATGGATAGTTTTTTAAATTTTAATATTGTAGAAGATTATTCAATCACCAGACCACCTTTGTTTGAAAATATTACATTTGATTTTTTGAAAATTGACATGTTTATTTTTTTGCAATCAATTGATTTTCACATGTAGCATATGATTTTAATAGGTTATACATTACCATCATGTGTTATAAATGAAATTAAAACTGATATTCCTTTTAATCAATGGAATAGGGAAGAACAACTCAATGCTCAATTGAATGCAAAATTATTAAATTGCTTTTTCTGTGCTTTAAATTATGAAGACTTTATATTAGTATCCACGTGCATTACTGGTAAGGAATTTTGGGATAAATTACACACCATATATGAAGGCACTAGTGAAATCAAGCAATCTAAGTTGAATATGTTAATGCATGATTATGAACTATTATCCATGAAACCTTATGAGACGATCTTGGATATGTATACTAGGTTTATTCAAATTGTGACATCATTTCATACTTTAGAAAAAGAATTATCAAATTTTAAAAAAGTTAACAAAATTATTCGTTGTCTATTGGATAAGTTTGATGCTAAAGTAGTTGCTATTTTTGAATTAAAAGATTTGAATAAATATTCTATTGATAATTTGATTGGCTCACTCATTGCCTATGAGCAAAGTTTGGGTTAAAGACTTATGGATGCAGGTGAAATGATTGTTCTAAAATATGAAGATATAGAAAAAGATAGCTTAGTTGGTAACGAATGCAATGACTTCTCAAGCAAATAAAAAAGCTCACCAAAGCATAAGCATCAACAAAAGAGGAATAAAGGTAAAAATGTTAAGAATGTTAATATTTCTTCTGACGTTATTTGCTTTCAATGTAGGAAGCCTGGACATATAAAAAATCTGTATCCTAATTTAAGAATTCTTCTTGCAAAAGAAAAGGGTAAAGCGAAGCAAATTTTAAACTGGGGAAATAATGAAAACAAAAAATCTCTTGGGTAGACTTGGTTTCTGAAGCATCGGACCAGAGAAAGATAATGGTTAAAAGCCTTAATTGTGTGTTTGTGTTTTGTTTTGTTTTTAGTTATTTTTGTTTTATTTTGATTTTATTTTATGTTTTTATCTTTGTTTACTCTTTGATTTTTTTTCTTCTTATTTCATGAAATTTCTTCTCTGATCAACACACACATTCACTTTTCTAAAAATGAAAAATCTACTTCCTGATTCAATAAAAGATACGCAAAGAGCGCCATTCAAATTGACAAGAGGCATAAAATGAGCCCACAAAATTTAATGCTTACCATTCTTGTACTTATTAAAAGCTTAAGAGAACCCTTGATACTTTTGATACTTGATTTTAAAAAACATGATTCCTGATTCAATAATTCATGCATTAATCTTCTATTAGATATATTTTATGAAAGGAGTTTTGAAAAATTAGTGTTTCTTTTTCTAATTTATTCCTTGGTTTAGATGTTAGATTAAAAAGTTTTTGAGCCTTTAAAAGAACTTGAGTTGGGATTATCAAACTCTGAATTTCTAACCTTTTCTAGGCTATGCATTATCAATACAATTCTACTAAGTTTTTGATTAAAATCAAGAGGTAACTTTCTCAATTTAAGAATATTTGTTTTGTTCACTAGATCAGGGATTGTTTCTACCTTTTTATTGTTTTGTTTTTTGAACCCCTTCTCATTTTGATAATGTCAAAGGGGGAGAACATACTGTTGTTGAATTTTTGTACTATTGTCAAATTTGGATCTTTTTTTTTCCTTTCAAAAAAAAAAAAAATATTTTTATCTCCCCTATTTTTAAAGTGTTATTCTAGTGAGGGGGAGATTAGGAGAAAATGTTCCTTTTTGAAAATTCAAATTGAATTATTTGCCATCATAAAAAAAGGGGGAGATTGATGTGGATCTATTTTCTTTGTTTATGTTTTTGATGATAACAAACACTCTTATTTCTCTACGACTGCCTTATCTACTGACATTCAGGTCCACATGATCAGACTATAATTTAAAACCAGCTCAAGATTTGGTATATTAGATCTAAGTCTGTTTGTACCCTTTTTTTTAGTCTATTATATTTGGTGTGGCTCCATATGTTTTGTAACTTGGAAGTTTTTATGACTGTTCCTTAGAGTTTACTGTTTTTGGTAACTTCGTCCTAGATGATATTACTATTATCCTAAATGATCGGTTCAAAAACAAAAACCCTAATTAGGGCATCCTCATTAAGGTAGTCATCACTAAAATCGGCCTGGGCGATACTTGTATAAGCTAGGATGGTAGGTTTAATTAAGAAAGAATCAGCCGCCATGATCATTTTAGGTATTCTTTATTTTAGGAAATTGGCCAGGACGATATCCATATCGTCCTGGATGATCTAACTGAATTGTGCCTAAATTAATCTGGTATCTTTAGAAAGCATTAAAGGCTAATTGATTTGATCAAATCGTACTGGACGATCACAGGATCGTCCTAGACAATGCGCTGGATGATACGGGATGATACGCTGGACGATTGAACATCATACAACTCTTTTTTCAGGGCGATGTTCAGGATGATATTCCATGATTTATACTGATCATCAAGGATGATATATTATCATCCGGGATGATATAAACAAATTTCTTATGATCGTCTCAAATCATTCCGGCTGATTGGGCTTAAATTGTACTAATCGTACAGGATAATATTTATATCATCCTGGATGATAAAGTCGGCAACTTGCATTAATGAGCTCATTTTGAGTTCTTCTACTTAAGCTTTAGCAAGGCACTTTTTAAGTGTCTTTGGCATCGATTGTAGCTTCATTCTTTTGGGTAGATTTGAAGAGAGAGCTTGAAAGGGAGTGAGGAACAGGTGAAGTTTGAGAGAGGGAGAAGATCTTATGAGGGGGGACTCAAGGGAGTGTGGAAAGGGATTCCACATGGTTGCTCCAATAGGCTTGCATCTTAATGCCATCGGATTCAAGGCTCGTCTTGAAGGAAGTTCACAGAAGAAGAAGATCTATTTGGTGTCAAAGGACCCGGCGACTCTGCCGCACCAGGGAAGATGGAAGTGATTTTGTAAGGGCTTCTCCGCCTAGCTGAGGGGGCTAAAGGAGAGACACTTATTTTAGTGCAATACTTGGAGGGTGCCTCCATGGAGTGGATGTAGTTCAAGGTTTGACCGAACCACTATAAATCTGGTGTGTTCTTTCCTTTATTACTTCCATATTTGGTTTTCATTGTGGTGATATTGGTTTTGATTTATATTTTGATTGAAATATGTTTTTTTTACCAATTCACCTCCCTGTCTTTATTAGCTTTGGGCCAGTTCATAGGGCCTAACATCCCTAACAAACTTTCAGATGTGAGTTTTTCAATGTATTTAAAGATTAAGTCATTGACATTAAGTTAGGTGTTGGAAATGTAGTAGTAGGTGATTAGGGATAGAAGGGAAGTGATGTTGATACCGTCACTAACTTTGGATATGATGTTATTATGAAGAATATGCTGAATGAAACGGGCATTTATAATAAAGAAATCACTAAGGGTTAGTGATAAGGTGTAGGAGTGTTCCTAATAAGAGTATTAACTTGGGTACCATTATAATCTAAAGATTTAGAGATAAAATGGGGAGAAGGACCAATATTAGAAAGGTGAAGAAGCTCATGAAGGTTATTTTAGGTAATGGTAACTTGTGTTGTGAATCTGATTTCATGGAATATAATTTTTATGATAGCAAATATTTTTATTTTTCTATGACTGCTTTGACTACTAATATTTCAGGTCCACAAAATTAAATTACAAATCGAACTAGCTTAAGATTGGGTAGATTACGACTAAGTCAGTTTTTAACATACGACAAGTGTCTTTTATCTTTTCTTGAGTCCATTATAATAGTGTGGATCCTGATGCTAGTAACTTTGCACACACACACTTGGGGGAATTTTTTTTGACTATTTTAGAGTTTTTTTTTATTTTTGATCACATCATTTAGGACAATCCATAAATAGGCTTTGATGATTAGTTAAAAACAAAACCCAAATTAGGGCATCCTGGTTAAAGAAGATGTAATTGTGTGCATCATTCTGAATGATATTACCATCGGCCGAGATGATAGGCTCAAATCAGAAAGAATCAGTTACCAAATCTATTTAGGCATCTTTTATTTTTGGACATCATCTAGGACATCATCAAGGACTATGAACTGAAATTATACCTAAATTAATATGGTAATTAAGAAAAGTAACTAAGATTTGATTGCTCAATCATATCAGCTTAGATGATCGCATGATCGTCCGGGATGATCGGTTCATAAACCTTAGTTCTTTCTGGATGATTAAAAATTATCTTGGCTCTATTCGGGGTGATGCTCTGGATGATATATACTAAATTGAACTAATCCTCTGAGATAATACTTAGATCGGCCTAGACGATCAAGTTATTTTTTCATTATCAAGGGCTCCATTCGGGTCAATGTTCTGGAAGATATGTACCATTTTGTACTAATCAGCTTGAATGATTGTAAGATCATCCTGGATGATCTAGTTATTTTCCATCATCCAAACATCCATCTAGGGTAATGGTCTAGACGATATTCGTTGAGTTGAACTAATCGTACAGGATGATATACTATCATCCTGGATGATATTTATCGATTAGTTGCTAATTAGGGCCAATTTGGAGCCATTGTGCAAAATATCTTTTATTTTATCAAGTAAAAATCTTTTGCTACTGTTCTAACCTGAGTGAGCCAAAAGGAGAGGGAGAGCATGGGAGAGAGAGAGAGATCTTGTGAGGGGGAGTTTGTGAGAGATTTTATAAAGGTTTCTCCAAGCAAGGATCTGAGTCATCTTCTCCGTTCATTGTCCCTGTGTCCTTGGAGGTTTGAGGGAGGTCTTTGTTAGCAATTGATCGAGGTTCTTTGCCTGCTTTTGGAGGAATCAAAAGGGGTTGGGTTCTCTGCCTGCTTTCGGAGGAAGCAAAAGGAGTTGGGTTCTTTGCCTGATTCTGGAGGAAGCTAAAAGTGATGGGTTCTCTGCCTCATCGATGTTGGTAGAAAGGAGTTTTTATATGGGCTTCTCTGCTGGTTATGGGGGCAAAATGAGAGACACTATATTTAGTGCAATACTCAGAGCAGAGGCTCCGAGCTGTAGACATCGATGAGGTTGACTGAATCACTATAAAATATGGTGTGTTCTTTCTTATTTACTTCCACATTTAATTTTTGTACTTTAATTTCTATAGTGATTGTTTGGTTGTGCTTGTGATTTTGTTAGAAGAATTTTTTTAATACCAATTCACCCCCCTCCTTGTTAGCCTAGGGACTAGTTCAGTAGGGCTTAACATTCCTGTCAAACTTTGAAATGGGTGTTGACAAATTAGTAATTTGAAAGGAGTATGGTCTTCAATGATTGGAAGATTTGAAAGAATTTTTAATAATAGCTCGGTGTGGTAAGGAAAGGCATAGTTAATAATGAACTAAAGGGCGGAGATAGCAAAGAGTTTAAGTACCTAGTATGAGAGAGCTCTTTGATTTAGCCTTTTTGAATCAATTATTTGAGGCTCCTCTATATCAACCATAAATATCTTCATCTTCATCACATTGGAACCTTAGGTTCACCTACAAGTGGAGATCTACATGGCCTCCCTTTAGTGGAGCCATAGAAAGGTGAGTGAGGGAATAGAGTTAGAGAGGAGAATGGAATTTGTGGTTAAAGGTGTGAATCAAATGAATATTTTTCCCTCCTCTTCTAGATCATGTTAATTGTATACTATGATCTGTGTTTCATATAGTACAATCAAGTCCATTTGTTGATCTCATTTTTGTATGAGGCCATTAGGACCAACCTAGATTTCTACACATTGATCTGATAGTTGATAAGCATCCAGTCATCAATCATTTAGAGCTTTAATTTAAATCAAAATATAGACTTCAATTTAATATTAAATAAAGAATTTAATGAAAATTTTAATCCATCCTTTATTGAAACCTCAAGCTAAGTGTCCAATCAAACCTCAACCTAGACCTCTATTCAAACCTTAACCTAGACCTTTATTCAAACATCAATCCACACCTTAATCTAGACCTCAATCTAGACTTCAATCTAGACCTCAATATAGACGTCAATAATTCCAAACTTCAAATTATACCATAATAAACCTAGGCTTTAATTAATTCAAGCTTCAATCAATCTAGACATTAATCTGTCTAGATTTCAATCAATGTCTAATCAAACCTCAATAAACCTTCAATCCAGATTCTAATATAATCTTAATCAATCTTCAAACAAGCTTCAATCCTATCCAATCAATAATAATCATTCAATTGATTATAATTGATTTGGATAATTTAAATTCAATTAATCAAATAAAAAACCTAGCTCAAACCTAGAAATCCAGACAAAAATCTAGGGCTAAAGACCTTCATCATGAAACCCTTTTTGAGTGATTTTTATCCATTTTAAAAACCTATCAAATGACTCCCAATTCATGAAATATTAATTGAATATTGATTATGCATGTATCTAGGGTCTACTCTCCAAGTTTGAACTCAATCTGAGGCTTATAACCCCAAAAAATAAATTGTACAAAACCTTAAAATATTTATATTATATGCCACTAGACCCTCCACCTTATGGACTTTGGCCTTGGAAATTCACCAAGATCTTTTATCATGTCCATAGATTTTTTTTTATGACATGTTAATCATAAAATTGCATTTTGGTGGACTGTGTTTGACCCCTAGTTGATGAGGGGTCCAAATGACCAAAATGCCCCTAAAGGGTAAAATTGAAGTTTAATTCAAACTTCAATATAAACTAATCAAATAAAATATTGAAAACTCCTCTAATACATCTTAAATATCATTAGGAATATATTGGACTAAAATCTAGACCAAGGTCATGTACAATTGATCAAGGGTTCAAATAGTCATTTCAATCTAAATGGCCTCATCTTTGCATGCGTACAACTCCATTGAACTCAAATTTTCATTTTGAATCTATTAGACCAAAACCCAGACCCTAGTCCAACTTGGTTAACAAAGTTAACCCATGTTGACCAAGTCAACCCAAGTTGACCAAATAGCCCGTTAAGGGTCCAAATAGTCATTTTGACCAAAATGACCATTTCAGTCCTTGAGACCATATCCATTGGTCTTCATTGATTAAATCAAACTTGTTGAATCTAAACTCAACCTATAGTTCAAGCTGGTTGACCAAGTCAACCAAGGTTGACCATGTTGCAGTCTAGTTTTTATAACTATGTTTTTCATATCATGTTTATTTTTGATGATTCCAAATATTATTATTTTGATTACTCTTTCTCCTAACATATATTAGATATATTGTTTTTGTTATTTGTGTGTACTAAAATTTCATAAAAATCATTCTCCAGAATGTTTAAGACTTCAATTCAAATTAGCATAGGGTTCATTATAAATGGAGCCTCTATTTTTCTTTTTTACTAAGTTTGAGATAGCATATTTGTAATTCGGTAACCACACACACACACACTGGGGTAGTGTTAATAATTTATATAATTTTTTAAAGCTAATCAAACTATATGATTTCAATTAGTACAAGATGATCTGTTTAGTCATTTCCACCAACAAGCATTTGAACAAACCATGGGAAATAAAATTTTCTAAGTACTGTTCGTACTGTTTGAAGAGCCCTTCATACAGAAGACATCAAGAGTATGAAAAGAATGTGTCCCTTTTCATCCCGATGATCTTTGAATTTTTTTGAATTGATCGTACTGTGTGAAGTATCCTTCATACAGACAATGTCTGGAGTATGAAATAAATGGATTCCTTTTCATATCGATGAACTACAAATTTTTCCTAAACTATTCCTACTGTACGATCCCTTATTCAAACATATGATGTCCAGAGTACAAAATTGTGGGGTATCTTTTCATCCCAATGAATAAGAAAATTTTCTTAACTGTTCATAAAGTATGAATATAGTTCATACTGGATGATTATCGTGTATGAAAATGGTTCATACAGGTTTTTATGATGGAGTTTTTGTACCATTTGTACATACAAATATCGACCATACTGTGCAATTATGTATGCTCAAATTCTTGACAATTTTTCTTGTCTTTCATATAAAAGGTACTTAGAAACTGACTTGGATGAATATGGTCTTCATGATTTCTTTGAGAGAAAGTAAAAGTGTGATTTGAGAGAGAGTTTGAGAGAGTTTTCTTGCTAGTTGAGTGTGAAGGGTTCGCAGGGTTACTCAAAATTATGAATCTCTTTTGTGTTTGTGTCACTTTCCTACTTTCTTCTTTTTAGTTACTCAAGAGAATATCTTTGAGGAAGATCTGATACTCTGTCGACACTTGGAGGGTATGAAAGAATGACAGTACTCTACTGACACTTGTATGTTGTGAAAGGATGATGGTACTCTACTGACACTTGGAGGGTATGAAAGGATGACAGTACTCTGTCGATACTTGGAGGGTGTGAAAAAATTATGGTACTCTTCCACATCGGGGATTGGCGAAAGAGAAAAAAATTGTAAAGGCTTTTTTGCTTGAATGTGGGGGAAAAAGGAGATTCACTTTGGTAATAGTGCGATACTAGAAGAGGGAGTCTTCAGGAGTGGTTGCTGGTCTTGTTGGATCAAACCACTTTAAATATTTGTGTTCTCTTTTTCTGCATTTTTATTTTTTAGCATTTTAATTTTTGCGGTTCAAAAAATTTTCTTTGTATAAAATATAAAATGGTTTTCTATCAAAATTCTAAGAGATTTTTAAAATAATCAATTCACCCCCTCTCTTGGTTAGCCTTGAGAATTACATAGGTTTAATAACCTGTATAGACATTTCAAGTGGTAGTAGAGCTTTGTTATAAAATTTAAAGTTTAGATTAACTTTTTAAAATGATTATGACTATTTTTGGAAATTGTAACACAACAAAAGGGTTTTCGATCACTAGACCCCTATTATTTTACAATATCCCTTTCAATTTTTGAAAAACATGAATGTATACTTTTCTTCAATTACTTGACTATCGCATGTGGATTTTAGTTTAGGATGGGTACACTAGGCTAACTAGACTTAAAGATGGCATTAGAACTAAAACACCCTTTGCTGATTGGACTATAGAAGAATGATACTTAACATAATTAAATATAAAATGTTTGAATAGCTTCTTTTTGCTATAAAATATGAAGATTATATACGTGTTTCTACCTGCAAATGTAAAAAAAAAAAATTGGGATAGACTTTGTATTACATCTGAAGGGACTAATTAATGAAGTGAAATAATATAGATTAAATATTTTATGATATGATTATGAATTGTTTTGCATGAAACTAAATTAATTTATATATGATTTGTACACACATTTCACTCAAATAGTCACTTCCTTGCATGCATTAGGTAGAGAACTAACGAATGCTGAAAAAGTTAATAAAATACTTCATTGCTTGCCTACTGCTTATGATGCTAAATTAACTACTATTACAGAGTCTAAGAATTTAAATATGTACTTTTTTGAAAATCTTCTTGAATCACTAATTGCTTATGAGCAAGGAGTGACTCAAAGACATATTGATGTAGGAGAAATGTGAAAGGAGAATAACATAATTTTGAAAGTGGATGACTTAGAGAGTGATCAGTTATAACCTAAGGATGAGGATGACATTTTCTTGATGACAAGGTAATTCAAGAGTTTTCTAAAGAGGAAACAAATGAGACACCAACAGTGGAATAAAGGTAAGTTCTACAAAAATGTTAGGTTTTCTAATGATATTATTTTCTATGAATGAAAGAAACTTGGACATATTAAATCAGACTTCCCTAATCTTAAAGCCACTCCTAGTAAGGAGAAGGTAGAGGAGAAAGCAAATATGAGAAAGGACAAGAAGAGATTTCAAAGAGCTTTTTTGATAGACTCAGCTTTAGATTCATCAAAAATAGAAAAGGAGGAAGAAGTTACCAATCTATGCTCAATGGCCAATAATCTTGATCAGTTAGATCAAGAAGAGGCATGTGACTTAACTTAAGATGAGTTATTTTATATTTCTGAGAAGATTCATACGACATATAGAAAACTCAAAAAGATACATCCTAGGTTGAATTTAGATTTCTTGTAGTTTCAAAATGAGCATGAAATACTTAGGAAAGATCATGCACAAATTTATAACAATCACATGAAACTTTTAGATGAGTTTGATGAATTAAACAAGTAGCATGAATAATTAAAATCATTCCACATTAAACTAGAAAAAGAATTTAAAACATTTATGGATGAATCAAATAATAGAGAATACTATTTGAAAGTTGATAAAGCTATGTTAGAAAGTGTAAACTCATTTTTTAAAGCACAGTTGAAAGCACTTGAGAAAAATGGGATTCCTCCTACACATGAAGAATTTTTAAATTATGATAAAAAGATAAAAAATTCAAAACCTTGAAAAAGACAAATTTTCATAAATAGATTAAAAATCTTTTTCCCTGAGTTAAATATTTTTCTTGTGGCATGCTTGAGCACATATCCCACACTTGCACTATTCATAGAAAATCATATCTAGTGTGGAGACCAAGGATGCATAAAACTAGTTATATCATATATGCATCTAGTTTAATTTTTCTAAGAGGAGAACCCAAACTTGTTTGGGTTCCTAAGACAAACATTTCATTATTTTGTAGAGATGCTCTCATACAAGAATTTGTGAGAGCATTTGGTATATGGACAAAGGATTTTTGAAGCATATGTCTAGAGACACTACACAATTCATACCATTAGAAGTCAGGACTGGAGGTAAGGTTACAATGGAAGATAATACCACTAGGAAAGTAGTAGGTACATGTATGATCCTAAACTTGAACAATTTTTTTATTGAAAATGTTTTACTTGTAGAAGGTTAACGCATAATCTTTTGAGTAATAGTTAGCTTTGTGAAAAGGGCTATAGAATTAATTTTTTCCCACTATCTATATTTTAAGCCAAAATGGAAATGATGTACTACATGGAACTAGGTAAATAATGTGTATATGCTAGATGTAAATTGTATTAATTCTCATAATGCTTTTTGTTTTAAAAAAAATTTCTGACGAATCATGGTTATGGCATAGGAGGCTTTGTCACGCTATTATGAAAAACCTTAAAAACATTACCCAAAAAGAACTTGTTAGAGATATACCTAAACTAGACTTCACTAAGGATCACCTGTGTGATGTAAGTCAACTAGGAAAATAGGTGAAGTCCTTCTTTCATTTTATTAAGGATCTTAAAACAAGTAAACTATTAGAGATTATTCATATGTATCTTTTTGGATTGGTTAGCACATAAGTCTAAGAGGGAAGATATTTGGAATTATGATTATGGATGATTTTTCTAGATTCACTTGGGTTAAATTTTTATTTCATAAGAGTGAATTATTTGAGGAATTTAGAAACTTTTTTACTTGGATTCAGAGAAAACTAGCTTGTGAAATTATTTCAATTCAAAGTGATAATGGAGGAGAATTTGAAAATAAAAAATTTGAGAAATTTTGTAAAAAAAAGTAATTAATCATAATTTTTTCACACCTATGACCCCTCAATAGAATGGGGCAGTCAAAAGAAAGATTAGAACATTAATTGAAGATGCTAGAGCATGTTGGAAAAATATTCACTTCCTAAATATTTTTGGGTTGAAGCGGTATATATGTACAGCTTGTTTTGTTCTGAAAAGGGAGAACATTAGATCAAAATTGAATAAAACACCCTATGAGCTTCTTAAGAGAAGAACACCTATTTTGTCACATTTGCATGTTTTTGGATGTAAGGTGTTCATACATAATAATGCAAAATTTCTTTAAGGAAAATTTAATCCAAAATCTGATGAAGGAATTTTTCTTGGATATTCTAGTGTTGAAAATCATATAGAGTGTTTAACAATAGAACTTTAATAGTTGAGGAGACCAAACATATTGTATTTGATGAACCTGACATTTTGGAAGAGCCAAATTTGGAAGAAGATTATATAAAAAATAACTCCCAAGGAAATGAAAAAAAAAATGGAAGAAAATATGGAAAAATAAAACTCTTTGCCTAGAGAATAAAAATGTTCTAAGAATCACCCTAAGTAATTGATTTTAGGTGAACCTAGTAAGGGTGTTAGGACTAGGCATGGACTTAGCAAAGAGGTTAACCATTCTGCCTTTTTTTTAATGATTGAACCTATAAATGTAAATCAAGTAGTTTCAGATGAATTTTTTATTTTGGCCATATAAGAGGAGTTAAATTAATTTTTAAGGAATGATCATTATGAATTGATTGAAAGGCCAAAGAATTAAAGTAAAGTTGGAACTAAGCAGGTGTTAAAAAAAAATGAATGATTCTGGTGTTGTGATTCGAAATAAGGCTAGATTTATGGCTAAGGATAATACTTAAATTGAAGGGATTGATTTTGAAAAGACTTTTGCCCAAGTAGCAAGACTTGAAGAAATTAGGGTTTTATTAGTGTGTGTTGAGTCTAGTAAATAGTTTGTTAGACCTAAGTTAATGTTCCAAAGCTACTAAGAGTGGGGGGGGGGGGGGTGAATTGGTATTTAAATTTTTTCCCTCTTTTGATAAGTTTATCCGAAATTAAAATTTAATGAATTTTTAAAAAAGTTTTTCAACCACAATTTTAAAATACTAAATTAAATGCGGTAAATAAAAAGAGGTAAAATAAAAGGACACACGATTTATAGTGGTTTGGTCTAAACCAGACGTACATCCACTCCCAGGGGCACTCTCTGAGTATTGCACTAATACTAATAGTATCTCTCCTTTTGCACCCACAGCAAGGCGGAGAAGCCTTTTCAATCACTCTTTTCACTGCTACCCGGTGCAGCAGAGAACCGTCGTCCTTTTATACTTTTCCTAGTGTTGGCAGAGAACGGTCATCCTTTTACACTTTCCCTAGTGTTGGCAAAGAACCATCATCCTTTTACACTTTTCCTAGTGTTGGCAGAGAACTGCCATCCTTTTACACTTTCCCTAGTGTTGGAAGAGAACTATCGTCTTTTTACACTCTCCTAGTGGGGCAGAGAACCCTTCGTCCTTTCACACTCTCCTAGTGTGGGCAGAGAACCCTTTGTATTTTCACACTCTCCTAGTATGGGCAGAGAACCCTTCGTCTTTTCACACTCTCCTAGTGTGGGCAGAGAACCCGATCTCCTTGACAGATCTTCTCACAAGAAATCTAGAAGGAAGAAAGAAAAGAGTGAAGTAATCCCAAATCACAAGTAGAGATTCTTACCTTTGAACTCCAAGTGAAGCCCTCACGCTCCAGTGGTAGGAATCCTCCTTTGAATGCTCTCTCACACTCTCTCGACTTAACTTTCAGTAGGCACGAAGATCAAATGGCAAAAAGATTGGGTGGCAGTATAATTTGAAGTATATATACAAAAGACAAGAAAAACTGCCCAAAAACTGCAAGTTTTTAATTCTGTACGCAGTGGATCGTCCCGTACGATCGTGGATCATCATGGACGATTTTACTTAAAGTGTCAGAAACGATCCTAATGTATATTGGTACGAACTATGTTCGTGCATGCTCATCGTCCCATACAAACTATGTTTGTCCGGTACGAAACGGTTATTACATAGCCAACCGACGTAAGTCGGTTCATTTCGTGCTGGGACGAACATATTTCGTCATGGGATGATTTTATACAGAGCTTTTCATCCAGGGACGAAAATTAATTTCATCCTGTACAATCGCATACAGAGAGCTTTGTTTAGGGACTAAAATTAAATTCGTCCTGTACGATCTCATACAGAGAGTTTTGTCCCAGTACGAACCTTACTTTTCGTCTGGACGAACAGTGCGAGTGAGAGTCCCAAGAAGTTTGTCCCGGGATGAATATTAAATTTGTCCTGGATGATTAGGGCTTAGAAAATTTTCTCCTCGCATGTTTAATCCATTGCTCTTCTGAGGGGTTAATTGACATGATCGTCCCGTACGAACCAGGTTCGTCTCGTACAATCAGTTCACAAAAATTGTCCCCTAAGATGTGTTGTGATTTTTCACTCAATTACAATCACTTCTTTTCATTTAAAAACTTATGATTTACAAATGAAAGTTTGAAGTCTTCATTGCTTGGAGTTGAATTTCTTGAAATGTTAGTACACACTAGAGCAAAAATAAAACTTCCAAAAAGTGTTAGGAGATATATAAAAACAATAATATTTGAAATCATCAAAATAATAAAAGTTGCAAGAATGTAAAACATGCAAATAGCAACTCTCTCTACAGTGTGGACCTCCAAAAGGACATCGCTGTTATAGAGTGCAGAGGGTATACGAACGCACCACCTTGAGGTATAGAAACGATCATAGCACCAAACCGAGCTTGCCAAACTGCATAAGCATTGCCTTCCTTAAGCTCATGAGAAGTATAAACATATATAAAAACCATCAAATGTTTAATGTCCCTAATAATATAAAAAGCCTCATAGTCATAAACAGAGTTCACCTCATTAAATAAGCATTGAATATTATAAGAAGGCTCAATCTCAATAATAATGCTTCCAATATCAAGGGGCATACTACTTCTCAACCCATAAAGAATAGAAGTAAGAATAGCCATAAGAGGATTACCATTAAATAAAGACCCCACAAAGCCAAGAATAACATTACCATGGTAATCCATGATGATATCACCACACCCCATTTTTGTAAACTCATTAGCAATACTAACGTTCATATTCAAATAACCCACAACAGGTTTAACTCAAGAAAGAGAATGAGGGAAAGAAGGAAGCAAAGAAATGTCCTTCCTGATACCTAAATCAGAAGCAACATCATGAAATTTTTTGAAACCTTCAATAAATAGCAAGTTAACATAAACCAAACTTAGTAATTTATCTTTCACATTCTTAATAACCCTCAGAGAGTCCATTCTAATGCAATTAAACAAAGATTTATTTGTTTCAAACTAAAGAAACCATAAAATCAGGGAAGGGGTAACATTTCTAATGTAACCTTTTTATTAACAAACCAAGCACTGAGAATACCATGAATAGATAGATTTGCATTAAAAACATTTAACTTGAAGATATCAACAAAATAACACCAAGTTTTAACAGCTGAAGGCCCCGAAATAAAAATATGATGCATACTTTCCAAATGACAACAACATTAATACTTAGAAGGAAGAACAAAATCTCTTTTGCTCAACTTGTCATCCATAGGAATAAATCTATATAAAATTCTCCAAATGAAAGTAGCAATAGTAAAGGGGATACTTTTATGCCAAATCATCGAGAAAATGTAAGTAACAACATTCTCAGGTCTAAAATCATGCCAAGTATCTTTTAATCTTAACATGCCATCACTAGCCAACTTGCATAAAAGCACATCATTAGACTCCAAGTTTAGAGGAAGAGTGAGAATGTTTTGAATGATATAATATGGAAGAACATTAGCAAGCTTATCATTATCCCAACAATTATCATTAATGAAATAATGAACCTTAACCATAGCAGTAGAGGTGGAATTAATGAGAGAGTCAATAAAGCAAGAATTTAACCATTGATCCTGCCAGAAAAAAAATCATTACCACCCCCAAGGCCCCAAGAGAGATGAGGCTCCACCTCCCACTTAACTTGCTCATCCTCTACCAAACTTTAGAATCACCAATATTAAAAGCACAAGTAGAAGGATGCTTCCCACGACAATATTTAGAAAACATAAATTTATCCCACAAAGAACACTTAGCATGAAAAGTAAACTAGAACTTGTAGAAAAAACATGGGCTAGGTCGGCCATGCTTTTGCAACCAAGGCTTCCCTCTTTTAAAATGCCACAACACATATCCCAGGAAGCCCTAGAAGTTTTAGTGTTACTACTAGTACCTTTCCAAAAAAACTTGTTAAGGATTTTATCATTTCTATTACACACCATTTTAATAGGAAGCTAGGTTTGAAAAGCATAAACAAGGTGAGAACAAAGAACACTTCTAATAAGGGTAAGCCTACCCCCAAAGCTCAGGAAATTAGAATCCCAAGATTGAATTTTATTCTGAACAGAGGTAATTAAATTATCAAACAAAAGGAATTTCATTCTACCTTTAAACAGAGGAATCCTAAGATACTTGATAGGTAAATGGCCATGCACAAACCCAATAAGGTCTTTAATAGCTGAGATACAATCAATATGCATATTATTGGAAACAAGGAAACAACATTTCTGATTGTTTAAAGATAGACCACTAATAGTTTGAATGTAATAAAAGAAATCCATAAGTTTATTAATCTTATTATGAGAAGCATTCATTTAAATGATAAAATCATCAGCAAGAAAAAGGTGAGATATAGGAAATCCCCCATAGTCCTAAAACAAAAGTTGGGGTGATTTTCAAATAGGTTAGCAATGCTTATAGAAAGATAATCAACTGCAATAATAAAAAGAGCAGGAGACATAGGGTCTCCCTACCTTAAACCATGAGAAGATTTAAAGAAATTAGAGCTCTTACCATTGATAATAATAGAGAAAAAAGAACCTTCAATGCAATTTCTAATAAGGTTAATAAAAGTCAAGTTAAAACCAAATAACTGCAAGATGTTACAGATGAATTGCCAACTAATATTATCATAGGCTTTAGAGATATCAAGCTTGAGGATAGAATTACCACCCCTCACCTTGTCGTCCAAATCATGGAAAAATTCCTGGGCCCATAAAATATTATCAGAGATGGCACGAACTTTAACAAAACCCATTTGGAAAGGAAAAATAATCTTATAAAGAATAGTAGTTAAATGAGTCATAAAAATTTTGGAAACAGTTTACTAAAAAAAGTGCATAGACTAATAGGTCTAAAGTCATTCCAATTACTAGTGTTATTATTCTTAGGGATAAGAACAATAGAAGTAGCCAAAAAATTTTTAGGCATAATTTAACCATTAAAAAAATCTAGAACTGCAGCAAAGAGATCATCATTAATAATACCCCAAGGTTTTTGAAAAAAATTAGTGGTGAACCCATCCAGACCAGCAATAGAAATACCATTCATATCAAAAATAGTTTCTTTTAATTCATATAAAGAGGGAATTTTAGAAAGAAAATCATTATCCTACAACGAGAGAAGATTGGGGAAAATAGCAGGGTTGATAATATTACTAGGGATAAACACCTTGTTGATTCTATCCTGAAAGTGTTGAACAACCAATAGGATAATCTCCTCTGCATCCTCAGTAACAAAGCCATCCTTACGAGTGATTTTATTAATAGAGTTCGAGGCACATTTTTGTTTGACCAAAGCATGAAAATACTTTGTATTATTTTTACCTTCCATTAGATGCTTAGCAACAACCTTTTGTTTCCAAAAATTTTTCTCTTGGGCATGGAGTTTAAAGAGATTTTCCTTAGCCTCTCTTGGTAAAGCAAAATTGGCATCAGAAGGAAAATTTTGACAACTAAGCTTAACATTAATAACAGTCTCTTCAGCATTTAAAATATTAGTAAAAATATTTTTAAAAATATTATGGTTCCACAAATTTAAAAGTTATTTAAGTCTTTTCAACTTGAGCCAAAGTCTATTCATCCCCTCAATAGAGTTATCAGGATGCAATTGCACATTCCAATTATCCTGAACAACACTCAGAAAAGAATCATGCTGAAGCCACATATTCTAAAATGAAATTGAGGAAAAGAATTCGCATGTCTATTATTAAGAGTAAGAAGTAAAGGAGAGTGATAAAAAAGAGTACAACTAAGATGTTTAAAAGAAATAGAACTAAAGGAATTAATCCAATTATCATTAAATAAAATGTGATCCAACCTTTGACTTAAATGACCTCTATTCCAAGCAATCTAATCCAAAATCATATTATTAAAATCCTCCATATAATGAAAATTAGGAGAAGAACCCCCAATACATTCTGAAGGATTAGAGATGGTATTAAAATCACCACCCACCAACCAAGGTAAATGACACAAACTATAAAAGGCAGATAACTGCTCCCAAAGAACTTTTCTAATACCATGAGACAAAGCACCATAAAAGAAAGAAGAATAACAATTAAGATTTACAACTTCTATATTATAATGCAGCACTTGAGTAAAATTTCCATGAATATTGATATGAACCAGATCTTTCCAAAAACCCAAATCTTATTAGCACAATTAGTAGAAGCATGCTTAAAACCAAGAAATCTAACATTATTAATTAAATTAGAGACATTAACAAGAGGTTCAAGTAAGACATGAATAGAAATATCATGAATACAACATAAATTCTTAACCCACAAACAAGAGGATGAACACCTAATACCCCTAATATTCGAAATAATAGATTTAAACATAAAAAAATAATAATTAACAACTAGTTTGTTAACGGGTATTTCTACCCAATTGTAAAACAAGGTTCTTTCTCCTCCTACCACGTTTACCTTGAGCTTTAATAACGCTAATATGATTATCATCTTTAGCACAACATTTAGTAGAAAATTCTAATTCCTTAGTATCAGTAAGAGCATCAAAATTATGCTGAGAGGTAGAGGGAGACTTACAGTCAATTATCACATCTTTTTCCTTACCCTTTTGAGTATGCTCACCTTCCTCCAACAACTCTTCATCCTCAGTCACATTACTATTCAGACCAAGTTCAACATTTTATTTTTTAACCAAGGCATTTTCAATAGACCTCAAATTATTATCAACATTATACGTTTCATTTCTAACAACATCTTCCTGATAATGAGCAGAACAAAGAACAGTATCACCATTTATAGATTTGTTAGTACTTAATAAATAATCCATACCATGCAGTTTAGAGGTAAGAGTATTTAGAGAAATAGAATCTATTAACCCTTGGTTTCCCAAGTTGTCACAATCACTATGATAATAAACCAATGTACTAATAGCATTAGCCTGTACGGTAGGAGGAGCATCCACACTAGACGGATCCGAATGGATGGGTACTTTTGGAGGGGGCAGGAACATTCACTAATGGTAAAAGAGCATCAGCTAAAGGTAAAGGCGCATCACTTAACTTAGAAATATTTCCTTCAATCTCAATAGAAAGAAAATTATCATTCTCAATATGAGGTCCATTTTTTTGTTCAGATTGTTTGGACACATCTTTATCTTTACGAAGGTGGGGATGAAACCTAAAGCATTCAATAAAACAATGGCCATGCATTTTACAGTGAGAGTAAAAAATGGGAAGGTTTTCTAATTCCACTTTTTTGAAGTAACCATTTAGCTCAGAACCTAACCAAACTTCACTCGGGGAATTTGTAGAAACATCAAGTTCCAAAAGAACATGAGCCACGGAGGGATGAGATATGGAAGCAGTGGCTTGATCTGTTTGTAAGGGTCTCCCAAAAATTGATGCAAGGCCAATATGAATTTATGAATTAAAAAAATGTAATCTTAAGTTAGGGAAAGATATCAAAATAGGTATAATAGGTAATTCTTCCCTCACATCAAAGTTTGGCGTCCATTTTAGAAGATGCATTTAACACACTTGAATATAGTAGGACCTTCTCATAAAGATATGACTGTAATCAAGATTGTTCATCAATTGAATTGCAAAATGATGAGGATCCAACAATCCGGCATTAAAAGCACTAGATTATTACATGTTGACAAAAAAATTCCAGATTACGTCCAAATTAGGGCGACGCAGAAGAAATTTACCAACAAGAGTAAGAGCAAATGGAGCGGCTAACTAAGACACAACTGAATCATTGAACATAAGAGCCAGACAACACTTGAAAGAGGAATGCAAAAAGTTGAGCATAGGAGCAGAAGAAGAAGAGCCTAAAACAACATCCTTAAAGGATCAAGAACAACTATCAGGGATGGAAGCTATCGAGGGGCTAGATGATGATGGGGTCATCATCTCCCGAAGAAAAAGCCAAAAAAGAACCTCAAAATAAAACCATGAAATAGTCGAATAAAAGCCAACAATTACAAAAAAGAAGCGAGAAACCAAACCAGGATGCTAGAGGACTAAGATGAACCTTTCGAACGTAAGCTTCTGAATGCTAGACCTAAATTGGCAAAGAATCGCTAATGGAGAGCAGAGAAAAATGGTGACTCTATGCAAAGATATTTAAATCTAAGTGTAGTGAATAAGGGTTTGTGATTTTACCTATTCCACATGATGGATTTGGGAGATCTTGGGCATGTTGCACTTGTAGATTTTCTAGGAATAATTACTTAGTTGATCTCGAGCTTCAAAACACCTTCGATCGAAAAAAAATTGCCTTGGATGGATTATGTTCTCGGGTCACCGGATATCTCGCTGGTAGTGATCTTGACCAGTGGGGTTTGACTTGGAAAGAGTGGAGAAGGGTTAGGGGAGCTCACACACAAGAAAATTCATATTGAGAGCCTCTAAGGAGAGCTTACAAGCAAGAAGATCCCTTTGAAACCTTAATTCCCCTTATTTAATGCCCTAGACTCATGATCAGGGGGGATTGAATATAGAGCCAATTAAGAGGGAAATAGGGGTCAATAGGCAATTACTTGACTTGAGGGATTAATAAGAATGATTTGAATGCTTCAAATAGAAGAATTTTGACCTAATTAGCCTTGATTTGATAAAATAAGGCTTGGCTTAATGAAGCTAAGTGTTAACCTAGTAACATGGTCAAGCAAGTCCAAGGTATGAGAGATTTAAGCCAAGGATGGGTTTGGATTTGAATTAAATTTGATTTGACCCAATAGTCCAATTTGGGTCAATATAGATTGAATTGTTCAACCAGGTTGACCCAGGGAAACAATTTGGGCCCAATGGTTTAGTTCTGACCCTTTAGGTTTAATGGAGGTCAGAACTGAGCCTGAGAAACTCTGGGTTTGATTTGAAATTATGTTGAAAGGTATAGGTAAATTTGAGTCAACCTAGGTTGACCTAATCAACCAGATTGACCCAAGGCTTGGGTTTTGGCTCAACAGACTTGGCTTGACCTACTGAATATAAGGGAGGTGGTCTTAGGGTCTAGCCTTATCAATTTAACTAGGTCAACCCTTTGACCTAGGGTTCTAACAAAGTCAATGTCAATAAACGGACCTGCAACAGGATTGGAAAACCAACAAGTGAACCTCACGTGTTGGCGTTAATCGAATGTGGCAATGAAAGTAAAGTAGAGAAAAAGTAAATGACCACCAAAAGGTGAAAAAGGTAGGGGGATCCTCTCCTTGCCTTGTCCTATAGTAAGGGATGAGCTGAGGAGAGAATAAAAGGAAAGGGGGACACACATCCATCTGATCGTATTGAAATAGTGAATATGGGCAAACATTATGTTCACCTGACCATATCAAAATAGTGAAACAAAGAGTGAAAGAAGCAAAGTTAAGCTCATAAGTAAAAGATCACTAAAAGGTGAACAAGTAGTGGGGATCTCTCCTTGCTTTATCCTATAATATGGGCATAGCTGAGGAGAGACCAAATAATAAAATAGGAAAGTAAACAAACTACCTACCTGAGCTATCAAAATATAAAGGTAGAAGGTGAAAGGGTCCCACATTAACTTGACCATAATGAAAGAGTGAATGGAGAGCCTAAGTAAAAATTAAACCAACAATCTGCCTGACTTTATCAAAATAGTAGGATAGAAGGTGAAAGGGGTAGTGAGGAATGCCTCCCAAGGGCTCTATCAGGCTCTCTCAACTAGGTATGCTTCAACATCTACTTGAATAGATCAGCTTAACAAATGAAAAAGGGCTCAATAATCACTTGCTTGTTTCGAATAGTGAATAAAGAGTAAAATATGTAAAGTAAAACAAATAAGCAAAAGCTCATTAAAAATGGATGGTGGAGCGGATCATCTATTCGCCTCACTTTTGTATAGGCAAAATAGAGGGAAAAGTGAAAGTAAAGTGGACCAACTACCTGCCTAACAATATTGAAACAACAAAATATAAGGTAAAAGAGTTGGTGAGGAATGCCTCCTAGAGACTCTGTCAGACTCTCTCAACTAGGTAATGTTCTACATCTACCTTACCAGATTAGCTAGGAAAATAAAGAGGGGCTTAATACTCTTTAGATCATTTTGAATAGTAAATAAAAAGTTAGGGTCTGATGCCTACTTGATCATAATAGGACAATAAGAAAGATAAGGGTGGTGAGGAATACCTCCCAGGGACTCTATCGAGCTCTCTCAACTAAGTAAAGTTCAACATCATCCTTACCAAATCTTTCCAGCAAATGAAGAGGGGCTCAATACTCACTGGATTATTCCAAACTAGTGAATAAAGAGGTAATATATCATCCCTACTTGATCATAATAGGATATTAAAAATAAAAAAAATGATGAGGAACGCCTCCCAGGGACTCTATTGAGCTTTCTTAACCGGGTAATGTTCTACATTTGCCTTACCAAATCGGATCAACAAATGAAGGGGGGATCAATACTCATTGGATCATTTCAAACTAGTGAATAAAGAGTCAAGGCTTGATACCATCTTGATCATAATATGATAATAAAAAAGAAAATAAATGGCAAGGAATGCCTCATAGGGACTTTATCAGACTCTCTCAATGTGGTAATGTTCTTCAACTATCATTCTAGATTAGCTTAGTAAATGAAGTGGGGCTCAATACTCAATGGATCATTTCAAACTAGTAAATAAAGAGTTAATGTCTGATGTTGGCTTGATCATAATAGGACAATCAAAAAGAAAAAGAGTGGTGAGGAATGCCTCCTAGGGACTATCTGACTCTCTCAATTGAGTAATGTTTTATATTTTCTTTATTATAATTTCTCAACTAATGAAGAGGGGCTCAATGCTCACTGGATCATTTCAAATAAGTGAATAAAGAATCAAGGTCTAATACTTGCTCGATCATAATAGGACAATCTAAAAGAAAAGGGTTGTGAGGAATGCCTCACTGGAACTCTATCATGTTCTCTCAATTGGGTAATGTTTCTCATCTTCCTTAGCAGATTAGCTCAGCAAATGAAGAGGGGCTCAATACTCACTCGATCATTTTGAACCAATGAATAAAGAGTCATGATAGTGGGGTATGCCTCCCAGCTCTTAGAGAGTAAAGTCGGGTTCCTCCTATGACAAGATCAACCAGTTTTGCTCAACTTAATGATTCTCTTTTTTTATCATAATTTTTCTTTATTTTTTTTTACGTGTTCACAATCAATGACTGGAACACGAAGAGAGGGAGATAGGGTTAGCTTTGATAACCTAGGCCATGTTCGCCACATGAATAAAATTGGAGATAGAGAAATTATATAAGACCTAGTAAAGAATTAAAGTATTGGCTTTGATAACGTAGGCTACATTCACAATATGAATGAAATTATGGGGTGAAATCATAATAAAATTTATATATGAATAGAATTTGTATATGGATAATGGATCAACATTATCACTCCCAACAAATGTGGTTTGGTATAGACCCAATATTATATTCCACAAAGAAGTTTGAGTGAATGGTTTTGATATCCCATACCACACTTAGGGGTGCCAAGTGAAACTGAGGAACACAGTTATAAAAAAGTTGATAGAAGAGATAAATTCTCATATGGATTGTGGCTTAACATCACCATACCTAAAAAACATAGGTGGGTATGGACTCAACATCTTATCTTAAAATGAGGTTTGAATTATTGATTTTGATATCTTAGACCACACTTGGGGGTGACAAGCAAAATAGGGTAAAAAATAAATCCTAAAAAGGGGAGGATGAATTAAAGGTTTTGCACAGCAACACCAATGTGATTGGTGTGCACAAACATAAACAAAAATATCCCCACGATGTATTAGCATATCACCCTCAAGGGTAGCCTTATACTCTTCATAATGAATGTCATGTGGTAGAAGATAAATTTTCATGGCTGCATAGATTGCCGAAAAGTAAGGAGAATCCTTTCAGGGGTACAAAATAGAGGAGTATTCATAGGAGGCGCCGGGGTCGGCTCTATGATCTCAGGGTGAGAGAGAAGAGCGAACACAAAAATCTGATGAGAAAAAGGTGAGAAGGGAAACCATGAGAAAAGGAGTAAGATAAATGAAGGACAAAATGGCCCAGTAGGTTGGAAGGTAAGGAACCATAACTAGGGGAAACCCTAACTAAATAGGAAACCTAACTAAGAAAATATCCTAACTTAGAGTACGATGGATCTAATCTAAGGAGTACCAATTCTAGAGTATAAATAAGAAAGAATAATACATGATTAAAAGATGAAAAGTAAAATGAGTCCCACCGTGGTTCCTAGAATCCTATGGACCTTCAAAAGGATACTGCCACTATAGAATGCATAGGGTATATAATTGCACTACCCTAAGGGATAGAAATGATCATAAGCCTCCATGCTCTTGGAAAGTAGGCCAATAGAAGGGCAGATTAGATTGTACATATGACCAACCATTGAGGATAGCAACTTTTTCCCACATACCTTTATATGTAATAATATGCATAACCTGATCAGTATCTTAGGGTTTCACCCACCTGATACATTAGCTTGAGTGGGATTTTTTGTTTGTGGAATTTTATTTTCCATGTGCATAAGCCCTTGTGGTTAATTACATGTTTGGCTAGGGCCTGAGAATACTCTCGATTAAGGATTCAATATTATTCTTTCTCAAAGTAGGGATTGGTAGAAAAAAAGGATTAGGAAATCCTACTTAAAGGAAAATAAAGGATTAAAATGGCTTAGTCAACATGTATGGTTCACAGTGACATCCAGAGAGACTAAGGCACTAAGTAGAAAGAGAATCATACACTCAAAACATAAAGAGGGAAAGGATAGAGATGGCATCATCTATGTGATATGGATAAGTAGGATTTATAGTCCCTGAAGAAAATGGAACTTACCTTCCAATGAGACGTACTATAAGACACCCATTGTAGTAGCATTGAATCCTAAATCTAAGGAGGGTTTAGTATTCTATACCCAACACTAACACCTATATCCTAACTAATGAAATATGGACTTATATCCTACCTAAAAGGAAAGCCAACTAACCTCCTAAATACATCAAATCCATATTGTCTAGACTTTATGAAAGATGGGTAGGTAGGCTGAGTATTTTAGAAGTAAGGCTAATATCTAAAGAGTTTCCTAATTAGCCCAGGACTTATGTAGCATGAATGCTCCTAGAGTTAATACAATTAAAATTTTAATTAATTTTATTTCTAATGCAATGCATGCTAGTTGAAAAGGCTTCAAATCAGAAAAGCATGGAAATTAAAAAAAGGCTTATATAAAATATTTTTTAGAAATAGACTAAACTTCCCAGGTCTGGTAACTCATCCTCATAGGCCAGATTATCCGGACTCTACCTATAGGCGGGAAAGTGTCTTATGGAAGGAGAGAGAAAATGCATTGATATGTATGCCACCCTAGATGATTCTAGCTATTTCCTAGGTCATTAGATTTTTATGTTATTTAATTCTTAAAATTTTGAATATTAATTATGAGTAGAGAAAGTTTTTATCCTAGAGAGCCTAGCAAAAATCAGATCATACACATGCAAGAAAAGAAAACTAAAAAAAACATGAAATTTTTAATACACAATCAATGTAAATACATTAATATAAATCCACAAAGTAAAGAAAAGTTCAAAGTCTATGACAAGTGTCATATAAACACAACCCAGGGTTTGTAAAAAAGTAATGGTAGTAAGGCCCCACCGACTACAACCTAGATTCTAATCATACTAAATGAAGCAAATATTAAAAGCAAGACATTGAATCTTCAAATCCTTATCTTTGAGTGGATAATCCTTTTCTAGATTATCTCCCTTTGCTTCATCTCCTTCTCGCTCTGTGTGGTTAGTCCTCCACAAGGTTACCCAAATGAATAAGAAATTCCATATAAAGAGCATTTCTTTTTCTCTTTGGGTACCAAGTATTTGAAATGCCTCACTTTTAAAAGGTTTTCACAATGTGATACTTATTAAAAATTATATTAAATTAAAAAAAAAACAAATCTAAACACTCCTGCTTGGTTATCCTGATAAAAATATACCAATCAATTTATATAGCATAACCCAAGTAGTTTATATATGGAAATAAAACACATTGCCATTAAGAATTGGCGACTCGTTTAATTTAGGGAGGGGGATTTAGCTATTTCTGGAGCACCAGTAGAAAACGCCATTAGTTTTAAAACTTAATGATTATTGCCCCCTGTATTAGCGAACATGACCACCTATATATGACATCACTAGTACTAAAGATCCCCTAGCCCATGGGAAATCTAACACATAAATCACATCACAAAAAAATTATAGAAAGCATAATAAAGAAAAAAACATTATATCAATCATAATACATCAGAACAAACTAAGTAAACCAACACTCGTGCCACACATAGAGCATCAAAGCACATAAACTAGAAAAAAAAATCATTGGCCCTAATCCTAGAGCTAGAAGTGGTGCCCTAATAAATATATGTGAGTGTGGTAGGCTCATGTGGATTTGGATAGTTCATATATAGGGAGTTACAACCCATGACCCCAAGTTTGAGATTTTGATGATGACAAATAATGTCGTTTAAATTATCTATTTATTGAATATTATTTTATTTTCTATTGTCCGTGAGTACTAACATTTCAGAAAGATCACAAGCTACTCAGGATGACATGAATACTCAAGAATGGGTAGATTAGGAGTATGAGTCTAACAATGTATTTTTGGTATTTATTTTATTTTTACTTTCTTGAGTCTGGCCACAAAATGCATAAAAGTCTGCGCAACCATGCACACACACAGGAGGAAAATGTTTTAAAAAAAAAACTTTAGAGTTTTTCATTCTCTGTAGATTGTACTGTATGATGTTATTTCGTACAGTACGATCAGAGCTTTGTAGGACAATTCTTTGAATAGATCGTACCGTACGAATGTAAATCATAATGTACGATATGTTCAAATCCAAAACCCTAGTCATCATTTTAACTTAAGTAAGTTATTTTATGCTGTTCGTACTGTACAAACAAGTTCGTACAGTATGATTAATTTTAAATACTTACTTAATTTAACCCATGATTAGTGCAAGAAATCCAGGCTTAATTATAATTTGAACATCGTACTATACGAACCAATTCATATAATATGATGAACAAAGATGAATTATAATCGTCCCAGGGATCGTCCTGGACGATCTCTTAGTTTTTGTCTTATCGTACGGTACGATGGAAATCGTACCATATGATGAACATAGATGACATTTAATCGTCCCAGCCATCGCCCTGTATGGACAGTATTGTCATGGATTGTAGCATACGATTTAAAATCGTACTGTACAAATGTTTTTGAACTGTTTGTACTACATCATACGAGGATAAAGTCTGTTTATACATATCATACTTTATGATTAGAAACCGTACTGTACGATAGTAAATGCTTTTTTGAGATTTCAGGGATTTTGGAGCCCGTTTTTAGGTATCAAAATTGTAATGTTTTGAAGGTGTGAATCAGTGAGAGGAGAACGTGATTAGAGAGGGATTTCGAGGGAGAGAGCTCTTGAGAAGTTCTTTAGGGTTTAAGAGAGGGAGGAGAAGGTGAGCATTATGAGGGAGAAGAGGTGTGAGGGAGATCACACGGTTGCTCCAAACTTACTGCATCTTGTTCCTCCTGAGGCCCTAGAAGAATTTATGGGAGGATCTCCAAGGGAAAGACTCTTCTACATCTGTGACCTCAAGGTACTCTGCCTTCTCCAGGAGGGAGAAAAATGAGAAGGTTCTCTGCCGTCACAAGGAAGGTGAAAACAGAGTTTGGCACTCCTCCATGCCGGGTTGGTGAAAGGGACTATTATAAGGGCTTCTCCGCCTTGCCAAGGGGGGAAAAAGGAGATCTATTGCTTGTAGTGAAATACCCGCAGCGAAGGACTCCGGGGAGTGGACGTAGGTCAGGGTTTTGTTGAGTCCAGGAATTAGGTTGTTATGCCTAAGTAAATGTCCCACGGCTACTAAGTGGGGGTGAATTGGTAGTTTTAAAAATTTTAAACCCTCTTAATGATAAAGTTGAACCAAAATAAAATTTTCTTTTAAAGTTTGTAGAAAAATGTTTTTCAACCACAGAGTTGTTAAAACTAAAATTTAAAGTGCGGAAATGTAAAAATAATAAAGTAAATGACACCAGATTTATAGTGGTTTAGTCTATAACCAGACCTACATCCACTCATCAGAGGCACCCTCTGAGTATTGCACTAATACCACAAAGTGATTCTCCTTTAGCACCCACAGCAAGGCGGAGAAGCCTTTACAACACACTCTTTTCACCACTACCCGGTGCGGCAGAGAACCGTCGTCCTTTTACACAATCCACAGTGCTGGCAGAGAACCGTCATCCTTTTACACTCTCCTAGTGTGGGCAGAGAACCCTACGCTGTTCACACTCTCCAAGTGTAGGCAGAAAACTTTTCTGCTGTTCACACTCTCCAAGTGTAGGCAGAGAATCTTTCGGCTGTTCACACTCTCCAAGTGTCGGCAGAGAACCGGATCTCCTTGACTGATCTTCTCACAAGAATCTAGAAGGAAGAAAGAAAAGAGTGAAGAAATCCAATTTCACAAGTAGAGACTCTTACCTTTGTAATCCAAGTGAAGCCTTCTCGCTCCAGTGGTAGGAATCCTCCTTTGAATGCTCTCTTCCTCTCTCTCCTTGGCTATTCTCTCAAGAGGCACGAAGATCAAATGACAAAAAGATTGGGTGGCAGTCTAATTTGGACTATTTATATAAAAGACAAGAAAAACCGCCCAAAAACTGCAAGATTCCAATTCTGTACGCAGTGGATCGTCCTGTACGATCCTGGATCGTCCTGGACGATTTTACTTAAACGATCTGAAACGACCCAATTTGTATATGTGTACGAAATGACTTCGTACAGATGATCATCCTGTACGAACTAGGTTCGTCCAGTACGAATGATTATTACAAGGTCGGTTCTAGAAACTGCTGAAAACTGTTCTAAGTCGGTTAATCGTTTGGAAGAAAATATGTTCGTCTGGACGAAAATTTTCTAGAGACCCGATCGTCCTGGACGATTATATATTTCATCTGGACAAAAATATTTTAGAGGACCAATCGCCACGGACGATAATTTATTTTCGTATGAACGAAAATTTTCCAGAGACTTGATCGTCCGGTACGATATTTAATTTCGTCTGGACGAAAATTTTCCAGAGGACTGGTCGCCTCGTACGATAATAAAATTCGTCTGGACAAAAATTTTACAGAGAACCCATCGTCCGGGAAGATAATAAATTTTGTCTTGGACGAATAGGAGTTAGAAAAATTTTTTCGAGCAAGTTCCTATTCGTTCCAAGTGCTCTATAGGAGATAACTGACAGATCGTCCAGTATAATAAATATCATCCTGTACGATCAGTATAAAATTTTATGATCTCCTTATTTGTGTGTGTAAGATTTTATTCACTCAATTACAAACACTCCCTTTCAAAATTAATTCAAAGAAAAGACAAACTTCAAATAAACAAAATATCTCATGTTGAATTTGATTTGAAGTTATCGTAGTATGGAGTCTGATTTTCCTGAAATATTAGTACACACAAGAGCAAATGCAAATCTTCTAAAATTGTTAGGAGATAACTATACATTTGAACAATAATGTTTGGAATCATCAAAACTACATAAGTTGCACAAATATAAATCATTCAAATAGCAACTATTCTAACAATCTCCCCCTTTTTGATGATGGCAAAACAATTATTGTTTGTATGGTTTCAAGTTAAACAAATCTCCTATCTCCTAAACTCCCCCTGAATTGATGAGAACATTAAAATAAGGAGGCATAAAGAACAATATTTTTGTTTTTCAAAAAGTTTAACACAAACAACTACAAAGTCAAAAACTTGTAAATAGAACAATCAAAACAGAAAATACAATAATTTCTCCCCCTTTTTGACAGCAACAAAAAGTGAAGAAGAAATAGAAAAGAAATGTAAGTAATTATATGAAATTCATTTTTAAAATTTAATCTAAATTGTGATTGACATAGGGTATGCAATTTTAAACTAAAAGATATTAGGTCAATCATAGAAATTCATAAAATTTAAGAAGTGATATAATATTGTAAGTAAGAAGAATTTATCAAAGACATGATTCAATTTAGACATTTGACTATAGAAAATCATTACAAGAGAGATGTATAAAAATTCTATATAGAATATAAATGAACATAAGATCAATTTGAATTAAGAGATTGAACGAATTTGGAAAGAAGAGAATTACCTCATGTGGCGCTTTGCGCATCTTTTTCAAAATTTTAGGGGCACATTTTTGTGCATTTTTTTTTCTTGGTTGGGCTTATTTTGTGCCTCTTTTTCACTTTGCAAATTTTTGCGAATTCCTTTTGATTTTTGTACATTTGTACAATGTTCAAGAGTAATTGAGACCAATTCTTTCCAAAATCTATAATCTAAAATTTCAAATATTTCTAGGTGCATAAATATCATTTGAGCATAGAAATACAAAATAAGAAAACATCTAAATTGCAATAGTAAAATTAATTTTTATGTAGTCTAAATGAATAGACATGAATTTAAAAGTTCTAATTACAACAAGTTATAAACAACTTATAAATTTAGAAAGTCTAGATTTTCTAATATAGATAATCTCAAATTACAATCGAATTTAAGCACTATGTAGATTAAATAATACTAATGAAATTCATAAACATTAACCACATTTCAAAACAAATCTAATAAAAAAAAAACTTTCATTGATATTAAAGAAACAGATTACATAATAATAAAAAAAGAAAATACATTGAACTTAAAAAGAAAAATCAACATAAAAACAAACACTTAACAATAAAACAGACACGATAAAAACATAAAAAAAATACAACAGACACACATAAAAACATTTCTACTGTTCTGGAGTAGGAGGAGGAATGCCGCCAAAAAGGTTGAAGTAGGAGGCCATCAACATTACATTGGTATTAATTTCATGAACTTCATTTTTAATATTACCAATGTCTTGCTGCTGCTGCGTAAGTTGAGCATCAAATTGATCAAACCTTTGATCAATATGAGTCTCTAATCTATCAAATCTTTCAATCAGATTCTGGTAATCTGATTGAGGAGCAGAAGCTTGCACTCCTTCTTCTTCTTCTTCTTCTGAAGCACTAGCATGTGCTTTTTCTTTTTCCTCCTTGAAGAGCAATCTGAATGATGCATCATTATAGTAAACTGGCTCTTCATATTCTTCATCAGGATGCACTATGTTGTATTTCTTTTCCAAAATATAAGTGATTAAGTGTCCTAATGAAATGTTCTTCTTTCTCTTCTGATCTGCATGTCCTATTTCTGAAAGCCCATAGATATGATCTATGATAAGTTGGGCTTCGTCAATAGGATGACATTCCATAATCAAAAAGGTTAGAGAAGAAAGAAGAGGAGTAATGTTAATCCTATCACCAGCTTTAGGAATGATTGAAGATCGAAGGATATGCTGGATGATTCGGGCATCTTGGGTTATACCGGAGACTCTAGCGACATGATAGTTAAGACCATTTTCTCTAATTACCCTTTTGATTTGAAACCATTTGAAGGAGGTTTCTGACATTAGGGTGTGGGCTCTATATCCCTCAGTTCTTAAGTTTAAAAATGCACCAAGGTCGCGCTTGGTGATCTCAACTTTTTTCTTAAAAACATAAAAACTAATGGTGGAGTAATCAGAATTGAAACTCATGTTCGCTAGAAAGTAGTGGTAGGTTAATTTGTTGTAGAAGTGGACGAGAGAAAGAATAAAATGAAATTGGGTTGAGGCGAAGAGGTGCATTACCCGAAATTTCAACTCAGTTTGAATAAGAATGCGAGAAGGAGTGATTTTTGCGGATGCAAAACGAGGAAAAGATTCCTCATTTGCCTTAGAAAGAAAGTTGTCTAGGGCATTCTTATTTGGTTTCTTCACCAACACCTTTTGTCTTTTTCTTGAGGAGGCCATTGTTGATTTGAACTAGAAAGGGATTGAAAATGAAGTTTGGAAGTGTGATTGTTAAGTTAGAAAGCCTTCATATTTAAAGAAAAATGATACGTTCGTCCTGGACGAAAATATTCGTCCTGGACGAAAAATTATCGTTCGTCTGGACGAAATCATTTCGTACAGATGATCCAATTCGTCCAAAATGTAACAGCTTTTCGTAATCAATAAAACTTACGATGCGTCCCTTCGTACAGACTTTTTGACTTGACCGATCGTACAGACGAAAAATTTTCGTACAGACGATCAAAAAGTAAATCGTTTTAATGACTCTTGAAAACCGTCCCCTACAATGAACCGACACATGTTCGTCTGGACGAACGAAAACTTCGTACAGACGAAGTTCATATTAAAAACTGTCTTATCCACTCAACCGCTGCATTCAATCGTCCCGACGTTTGAGAGAAAAAAAAATCATCCTGGACGATCATCAGATCGTACAGACGATCTAATTAAAAACTGCTCTCAACAACTGTTAAAATTCGCGCAAACTGTTCCTACACACATCGTCCCGTACAAAACCATTTTCGTCCTGGACGATTTCCTCCAAAAAAAAATTTTGAATTTTGAATTTTTAAATTAAGAAAATAAAAAAAAATCAAAAACACAGAAAACATAAAACAAAACCATAAATCCAAAAACAATTCATCAAAACACATAAAATTTCACAAAATCAAAAAAAACAAAAAAAAAAACAAATATCAATGTTGCAAAGACATTTTGTTTAAGCATTCAAATCAATAACACCAAGCCTTGTTCTTAAAGTACTGAAGGTATCAAAGGCTAAAGGTTTTGTAAAAATGTCTGCAAGTTGATTTTCAGTTGAAACATGTATGAGTTCAATTTCTCCTTTGGATACATGATCCCTTATGAAATGATGCCTTATATCAATGTGTTTGGTTCTAGAATATTGAATAGGATTTTTGGAAATGCAAATAGCACTAGTATTGTCACAATAGATTGGAATAGTGCCTATAATTAATCCTAAATCAATCAACTGTTATTTTAACCAAAGTACTTGTGCCACACAACTTCCTAATGCAATGTATTCTGCTTCTGCAGTAGATAGTGCCACTGAATTTTGTTTTCTACTAGACCATGAAACTAATGAATTTCCAATGAATTGACATGTTCAGAAGTGCTTTTCCTATCCACTCTACAGCCTGCAAAGTTAGAATCTAAGTAACCAATAATTTCAAATGAAGAGCTAAACTTAGGATACCAAATTCCTAAGTTTTGAGTTCCTAGTAGATATCTTAAAATCCTTTTCACTGCTGTCAAATGTGATTCTTTTGGATCTGATTGAAATCTAGCACATAAGCAAACACTGAACATAATATCTGGTCGGCTAGCAGTCAAGTAAAGTAAAGATCCAATTATCCCTCTAAATTTCTTTTGATCAATAGATTTTCCCTTAAGGTCCTTATCCAACTGAACTGAAGAACTCATTGGTGTACTAACAGGTTTAGCATTGTCCATTTCATATTTTTTGAGGATGTCCTTAATATATTTAGTTTGACTAAGAAAAGTACCTTCCTCAAGTTGCTTAATGCTAAATCCTAGAAAGTAATTTAAATATCCCATTAGACTCATTTCAAATTCACTACTCATTGTTTTAGAAAAATCATCACAAAGATGTTTATTTGAAGATCCAAAGATGATGTCATCCACATAAATTTGAACAATAAGTATATCCTTTCCAATTTTTCTCAAAAAGAGAGTTGTATCCACACTTCCTTTTTCAAAAGATCTTTCAAGTAGGAAGGTGCTTAACCTCTCATACCAAGCCCTAGGTGCCTGTTTCAATCCATATAATGCCTTTTTTAATTTGAAAACATGATTTGGAAATTTAGAATTTTCAAAACCTGGAGGTTGTTCTACAAAATCATCTTCCTCAATTACCCCATTTAAAAAGGCACTTTTGACATCTATTTGAAACAATTTAAAACCTTTAAAACAGGCAAAGGCTAGTAAAACCCTAATTTCTTCAAGTCTAGCTACAGGGGAAAAAGTTTCTTCAAAATCAATTCCTTCAATTTGGTTATTCCCCTTAGCTACTAATCTAGCCTTATTTTTAATGACTACTCCTGTGTCATTCATTTTATTTTTGAACACCCACTTGGTTCCAACAACACTTTGATCTTTTGGCCTTGTAGTTAGTTCCCAAACTTTATTTCTTACAAATTGATTTAACTCTTCTTGCATGGCCAATATCCAAAATTTATCTGAAAGTGCTTGATCAATGTTAGTGGGTTCAATAGTTGAAATAAAGGCTGAATGATTGACTTCCTTGTTTAATCCACGCCTAGTTCTAACACCCTCACTTGGTTCACCTATAATCAATTTCTTTGGGTGGTTTTTAGAAAATCTCAAATCTCTAGGCAAAGGTTCTTCTCTTTCTAAATTTTCTTCCACATTTTCTTCCAAATTTAATCTATCAATCTTTTGGGAGTTTTCTTCAATTTCTTCTTCAACAACATTTGGCTCTTCCATGTTTCCATTTTCATCAAAAACAATATGTGTGGTTTCTTCAATGACTAAAGTTCTTTTGTTGAATACTCTATAAGATTTTCCAACACTTGAATATCCAACAAAAATTCCTTCATCTGATTTTGGATCAAATTTTCCTAAGACAGATTTTCTATTATTATGTATGAACACCTTGCAACCAAATACATGCAAATGAGACAAATTTGGTGTTATACCTTTTAGCAACTCATAGGGTGTTTTATTCAAATTTGATCTCACATTCACCCTTTTCAGAACATAGCATGCAGTGCTAACCACCTCAGCCCAAAAATATCTAGGAAGCGAGTATTCTGCTAACATTGCTCGGGCGGCTTCTTTTTAATGTTCTGTTCTTTCTTTCAACTACTCCATTTTGTTGAGGAGTTCTAGGTGCAGAAAAATTGTGATCAATTCCTTTTTCTTTACAGAAATCTTCAAATCTTTCATTTTCAAATTCTCCTCCATAATCACTTTGTATAGAAATTATTTTACATCCTAGTTTTCTTTGTATCCAAGTTGAAAAATTTTTGAATTCCTCAAATGATTCACTCTTATGAAAAAGAAATTTAACCCAGGTGAATCTTGAGAAATCATCTACTATAACAAATCCATATACCTTTCCTCCTAGACTAACAGTGCTTACAGGTCCAAAAAGATCCATGTGAAGAATTTCTAAAGGTTTACTGGTCTTAAGATCTTTATTGGACTTAAAAGAGGACTTCATTTGTTTTTCTAATTGACATGCATCACATAGATGGTCCTTGGTAAAGTCTAGTTTAGGTATTCCTCTCACCAAATTCTTTTGGGTAATTCTTCTAAGATTTTTCATACTAGAATGACAAAGTCTCCTATGCCAAAGCCATGATTCATCAGAAATAGTTTTCAAACAAAAAACAGTAGGAGATTGAATACAATTTAAATCTAGCATGTAGACATTGTTTACCCTTTTTCCATTTTAAACAATTTTCCCATTTAGGCTAATTATGCAGCTAGTAGGAAAAAATTTTACATTATAGCCCTTATCACATAGCTGACTTATGCTAAGAAAATTATGTTTTAAGCCTTCAACTAATAAAACATTGTCTATGAATTTTTTTTTCAAATTTCCAATCATACCTGATCCAACCACTTTCTTTGTGGTATTATCTCCAAGTGTAACCTTGCCTCCACTCCTGGCTTCCAGCGTTATGAATTGAGCAGTATCTCCAGTCATGTGCTTTGAACATCCGCTGTCCAGGTACCATATACTCTCACGAGGTCTTGTGTGAGAGTATACCTGCAAAATTCTCAAATGCTAGACCTGGGAACCCAAACTAGTTTGGGTTTACCTTTATGAAATTTATAATCAGATGCATGTATGATATGTCTAGGTTTATGCATCTTAGTGCTCCACACCAAATTAGGTTTCATTTTTAAAGTGCAGGTGTGAGATATATGTCCCAAAAATCCACAATTGTTACATTTAATATTAGGAAAAATATTCCTATGTTTTCTTTCATATGATTGTCTTCTAAGGGATTTCATGAATTTAGGATAATATTTAGGATTTGTAAAATCTTCAAGTGTAGGGGGTTTCCTATTATCCTCGAGAGCTCTTATAGTGAGTTTGTAAAATGAATTCATATCCTCCAAGATTCGATTGGTATAATTGATTCTATATGTCTTGCTCTCAGATTCATCCTTAAAATTCTTAAATTCTTTTTCAAGTTCAGCATAGAATGATTTTAATTTCTCAAAATTTTTATTCAAGTCATCATATTCATCAAGTAGTTTCATGTGGTTGCTATCAATTAAAGCATGATCTTTCCTAAGGATTTCGTGTTCCTTATTAAGCTCTTCCAATTCTAAAACTAAACTAGCATGCATCTTTTTCGTTTTCCTATATGCATCATGCATGTGTTCAGAAACTTCAAACAATTCATTATAGGTTAAATCACATACCTCTTCTTAATCTGATTGTTCAGCATTATCTGCCATCAAGCAAAGGTTGGTGACTTCTTCTTCTTTTTCAGTCTCAGATGAGTCTGACGCTGAGTCCGCCCAAAAAGCCTTTTGAAACTTCTTCTTGCCCTTCTTTACCATTGGTTTCTCATCTACCTTTTCCTTGCTAGGAGTGGCTTTGAGTTTTGGACAATCAGTCTTTATATGACCTGGTTTCCTGCATTCATAACAAATCACTTCATTAGAAACCTTGCCATTTCTGTTATACTTATCTCTATTCCATTGCTGGCGTCTCTTCTGCTTCCTCTTTAAAAAGCTTCTGAATTGTCTAGTCATCAGTGCAATATCGTCTTCATCCTCAGGTTGTGAGTGTTCACTTTCTGACTCTTCCACATTTAGTGCAATATTCTTGTCCTTTCTTGGTTCACCTGCATCAATCTTTCTTTGACTTACTCCTTACTCGTAAGCAATGAGTGAACCAAGAAGATTGTCAATGGAATAAATGTTCAGATCTTTAGACTCTGTAATTGCAGTAATTTTAGCATCGTATGCAGTAGGTAAACAATGAAGAATCTTATTGACCATTTCAGCATTAGTTAATTCCCTACCAAGTACATGCAAAGAGGTGACAATTTGAGTGAATCTTGTGTACATGTCAGATATAGATTCATTAGGTTTCATGCGAAATAATTCGTAGTCATGTAACAAGATATTGAGTCTTGATTGCTTAACCTCATTTGTCCCTTCATAAGTAATACAAAGTCTATCCCATATGTCTTTTCCGCTTTTATAAGTGGAAACTCGCATGTAGTCTTCAGATTTTAAAGCACAAAAGAAACTATTTAAACATTTCGCATTTAATTGTGCTAAGTCACGTTCTTCAATAGTCCAATCTGCATAGGGTGTTTCTACCCTAATTCCATCAACTAATCTAGTTGGTTTTGAGTAACCTTCCTGGACTAGCATCCACATGCGATAATCAAGTGACTGTAAGAAAGTAGACATGCATGTTTTTCAAAAATCAAAAGGAATATTGTCAAACAGTGGAGGTCTAGTGATAGAGTAACCCTCAGGTGTGTTTCGGTTTCCAAATGTAGCCATCTACGTTAATCAAAAAGTAGTTCAAACTTATGATTTTGAAACTATGCTCTGATACCACTTGTTGAGTCCAGTAATTAGGTTGTTATGCCTAAGTAAATGTCCCACGGCTACCAAGAGGGGGGTGAATTGGTAGTTTTAAAAATTTTAAACCCTCTTAATAATAAAGTTGAACCGAAATAAAATTTTCTTTAAAGTTTGTAGAAAAATGTTTTTCAACCATAGAGTTGTTAAAACTGAAATTTAAAGTGCGAAAACGTAAAAATAATAAAGTAAATGACACCAGATTTATTGTGGTTCGGTCTATAACCAGACCTACATCCACTCCTCAGAGGCACCCTCTAAGTATTGCACTAATACCACAAAGTGACTCTCCTTTAGCACCCACAGCAAGGCGGAGAAGCCTTTACAACACACTCTTTTCACCACTACATGGTGCAGCAGAGAACCGTCGTCCTTTTACACAATCCACAGTGCTGGCAGAGAACCGTCGTCCTTTTACACTCTCCTAGTGTGGGCAGAGAACCCTACGGCTGTTCACACTCTCCAAGTGTAGGCAGTGAACCTTTCTGCTGTTCACACTCTCCAAGTGTAGGCAGAGAACCTTTCGGCTGTTCACACTCTCCAAGTGTCGGCAGAGAACCGGATCTCCTTGACTGATCTTCTCACAAAAATCTAGAAGGAAGAAAGAAAAGAGTGAAGAAATCCAATTTCACAAGTAGAGACTCTTACCTTTGTAATCCAAGTGAAGCCTTCTCGCTCCAGTGGTAGGAATCCTACTTTGAATGCTCTCTTCCTCTCTCTCCTTGGCTATTCTCTCAAGAGGCACGAAGATCAAATGACAAAAAGATTAGGTGGCAGTCTAATTTGGACTATTTATATAAAAGACATGAAAAACCGCCCAAAAACTGCAAGTTTCCAATTCTGTACGCAGTGGATCGTCCTGTACGATCCTGGATCGTCCTGGACGATTTTACTTAAACGATCTGAAATGACCCAATTTGTATATGTGTACGAAATGACTTCATATAGATGATCGTCCTGTACGAACTAGGTTCGTCTAGTACGAACGGTTATTACAAGGTCGGTTCTAGAAACTGCTAAAAATTGTTCTAAGTCGGTTAATCGTTTGGACGAAAATATATTCGTCTGGACGAAAATTTTCCAGAGACTCGATCGTCCTGGACGATTATTTATTTCGTCTGGACGAAAATATTTCAGAGGACCAATCGCCACGGACGATAATTTATTTTCGTATGAACAAAAATTTTCCAGAGACTTGATCGTCCGGTACGATATTTAATTTCTTTTGGACAAAAATTTTCCAGGGGACTGGTCGCCTCGTACGATAATAAAATTCATCTGGACAAAAATTTTACAGAGAACCCATCGTCCGGGACGATAATAAATTTTTTCCTGGACGAATAGAACTTAGAAAATTTTTTCGAGCAAGTTCTTATTCGTTCCAAGTGCTCTATAGGAGATAACTGACAGATCATCCAGTACGATAAATATCGTCCTGTACGATCAGTATAAAATTTTATGATCTCCTTATTTGTGTGTGTAAGATTTTTATTCACTCAATTACAATCACTCCCTTTCAAAATTAATTCAAAGAAAATGCAAACTTCAAATAAACAAAATATCTCATGTTGAATTTGATTTGAAGTTATCGTAGTCTGGAGTCTGATTTTCCTGAAATGTTAGTACACACAAGAGCAAATGCAAATCTTCTAAAATTGTTAGGAGATAACTATACATTTGAACAATAATGTTTGGAATCATCAAAACTACATAAGTTGCACAAATATAAATCATTCAAATAGCAACTATTCTAACAGGTTTGACCGAACCACTATAAAAATTTCAGTGTGCTTTTTCCTTATTGTCTTTTTATTATTGCGTGCATTTTATTTCATAATATTTTCTTGGGAAAATTTGTGAAAATAGTTGTTTAAATTTTCATGTTAAAATTTTAAAAGCATAAAAAAACTAGAACTCCTGCTTAGGTTTTAATTATTGTAAAAACATTTTCACAATTCACCCCCCTCTTGTCCATCTAGTGATTTCAATTGGTATCAGAGTCTATTTTCAAAAATAGCATTTTAGAAAACCTTGGAAAAACGATAATGCCGCACTTTGATAATCGTAACACTGCGGAGGGTTATTCAATAACACGTCCACCTCTTTTTGATAACATTCCATTTGAATTCTTGAAATTTAGGATGTCTACTTTTTGGCAATATATAGATTACCACATGTGGATGTTAGTCAATGATGGATATGTTGCACCATTTAAAATTGTTAACGGAGTGAAAACTCAAGTGCCTTTTATTGAATGGAGCAATGAGGATAGGGATTTAGCCTAGTTAAATGCTAAATATTTAAACTGCTTTTTTTGTGCATTGAAGTCTGAGGACTATATGAGAGTTCTATCTGTGCTTCTGATAAGGAGATTTGGGATAGACTGTGCATTACATATGAAGAAACAAATGAAGTAAAATAATCTAGGCTTAACATTCTATTGCATGATTATGAACTCTTCCGTATGAAACCTGGCAAAACAATATCTGACATGTATACTAGGTTCACCCAAATCATAACATCCTTGCATGCATTAGGTAGAGAGATTTCAAATTCTGAGAAATTCAATAAAATTCTTAGATGCTTACCTAGTTCCTATGATGCAAAGATAACTGCTATCACTGAGTCTAAAGACCTTAATGTTTATTCTATTGATAATTTCCTTGGGTCACTCATTGCATACGAGCAAGGAGTGAGGCAAATACAAAGTGATGCATGTGAAAAGAAGAAGGAGCGAACGGTGGCATTAAAAGCAAAAAACTCAGAAAGTGAAAGCTCTACAGGGGAGGAAGAAGATGAGATAGTGCTAATGACTAGACAGTTCAAGAACTTCTTAAAGAGAAAACAAAGCATCATCAGAATGGCTGGAATAAAGGTAAAAGCTCTAAGTTTAATAAAATTTCATCTGACATAATCTGCTTTGAGTGCAGGAAGCCAGGTCACCTTCGAGCTGATTGCCCCAACCTAAAGAACCAACCAGCTAACGAGAAAGGCGAGGACAAAGCCAAATACAAGAAAGGAAAGATGAAGACACAGAAAGCTTTTAGGGCCGACTCTACCTCAAAATCATTAGAAGAAGAAGTAGAGGAGGAGGTAACAAATTTGTGTCATATGGCTAATGATAACCTTGATCAATCGAAACAAGATGAGGTATGTCAACTTTCGTATGAAGAATTATTGTTTATTTTTTAGAATATCCATGACTCGTATAGGAAGTTAAAAAAGATGCATGTCAAGCTTAATATTGAATTTAGTTCTTTACAAACTGAGCATGCTAACTTGACTAAAGAAAATTTTGATTTAGATAGAGATCATATGCTACTTCTTGATGAGTATAATGCATTAAATAAGAAGCATATTGAACTAACTGAAGTGCTTGAAACCTTGAAAACCACTCATGTTGAACTAGAAGAAGCCTTTGATAGACTAGACAAACTTGCATTAGAAGTAGATCATAGTGAGCACTTGCTATTAGTGGAAGTTGATGGATTGACAGCTAAAAATAAAACTTTTAATAAATGAATCAAATAACTAGAAAATGAAATTGCATCACTCACATTAGGCCATCCTAGCAAACCCCAAACACAGCATGCATCACATAACTTTAGGAAGAGGCACTATCACCCACATAGATTAGTAAACCCATTTACTTATATTAGGTGTTTCTCTTGTGACATGCTAGGTCACATAGCCCACACATGCACAATTCATCGTAGAACACACTTAGTATGGAGACCTAAACTGCATCCATCATAGCATAACATGCATACATATCATTCATGCAAGCATAAGGAGGAACCCAAACTCACTTGGGTTCCTAAATCTAATCTTTGAATGAAATTGTAGGGATGCTCTTACAAAAGACCTAGTGAGAGCATGTGGTACCTGGATAGTGGATACTCACGGCACATGACTGGAGATATGAAGAAGTTCATCCTACTGGAGACCAAAATTGGAGGCAAAGTAACATTGGGAGACAACACTACCAGGAAAGTGATAGGCTCAAGTATTGTTGGTAATGCTAAAAATTTTTTGATTGAAAATGTCTTTCTAGTTGATGGTTTGAAGCATAACTTACTTAGCGTTAGTCAACTATGTGACAAAGGTTTTGATATTAAATTTCTATCTGGTAAATGCTTGATTAGTTTAAATAATAAACTAGTTTTAGAAGGAAAATGAATGAATAATATTTACATGTTAGACCTTGAGTGCATTGATAGTTCAAATTCATTTTGTTTGAAAATAATAGTTGATGACTCGTGGCTATGGCATAGGAGACTATGCCATGCTAGTATGAAAACTCTTAGAAACATCACTAAAAAAAACCTAGTTAGAGGCGTACCTAAGTTAGATTTCATGAAGGATCATTTATGTGATGCTTGCCAACTAGGAAAACAAGTCAAATCATCTTTTCATTCAATTAGAGATGTGATCACCGCTAGGCCACTAGAAATCATATACATGGACTTATTTGGACCCATTAGTACAGCCAGCCTAGGTGGGAAAAATTATGGATTTGTGATTGTAGATGACTTTACTAGATTCACTTGGGTAAGATTCATAGCACATAAAAATGAATCTTTTGAGGAATTTAAGGTTTTCTCCACATGGATTCAACGGAAATTAGGTTATGAAATCTCAACGATTCGTAGCGATCATGGTGGAGAATTTCAAAATGATAGTTTTGAATCATTCTGTCAAGAGCTTGGAATAGAACATAACTTCTCAGCCCTTAGAACTCCACAACAAAATGGTATAGCATAAAGAAAGAATAGAACCTTGGTAGAAGCTGCTAGGGTTAGCGGAGTACACCCTTCCTAGATACTTTTGGGCAGAAGCAGTCAACACAACATGTTATGTTTTAAATAGGGTAAATAATAAATCTAAGCTGAACAAAACTCCTTATGAACTCCTTAAGGGTGGGACACCAAATCTATCACACTTATATATCTTTGGGTGCAGATGCTTCATCTTGAATAATGGTAAACATCCCTTAGGAAAATTTGATCCCAAGTCTGATGAGGATGTCTTCTTAGGTTATTCATCTGTAGGAAAGGCCTATAGACTTTTTAATAAGAGAACCCTTGTAGTAGAAGAGTCCACCCATGTAGTATTTGATGAATCAGATAAGCCCTCTGAATCTAAAATTGAAGATGATGAAATAGAGGCAATTCATGGAGTAAAGACTATGATCTTGGGAGAAAGGGTAGAACCTCATAAAGATTTTCCTAGAGAATGGAGATATTCTTCTAGTAATCCTAAAGAGTTAATTTTAGGAGACTCTTCAGAAGGTGTAAGAATTAGGCATGGACTTAGGAAGTGTTGAGTCCAGTAATTAAGTTGTTAAGCCTAAGTAAATATCCCACGGCTACCAAGAGGGGGGTGAAATGGTAGTTTTAAAAATTTTAAACCCTCTAAATGATAAAGTTGAACCGAAATAAAATTTTCTTATAAAGTTTGTAGAAAAATGTTTTTCAACCACAGAGTTGTTTAAACTGAACTTTAAAGTGCGGAAACATAAAAGCAATAAAGTAAATGACACCAGATTTATAGTGGTTCGGTCTATAACCAGACCTACATCCACTCCTCAGAGGCACCCTCTGAGTATTGCACTAATACCACAAAGTGACTCTCCTTTAGCACCCACAGCAAGGCGGAGAAGCCTTTACACACACTCTTTTCACCACTACCCGGTGCGGCAGAGAACCGTCATCCTTTTACACAATCCACAGTGCTGGCAGAGAACCGTCATCCTTTTACACTCTTTTAGTGTGGGTAGAGAACCCTACGGCTGTTCACACTCTCCAAGTGTAGGCAGAGAACCTTACGGCTGTTCACACTCTCCAAGTGTAGGCAGTGAACCTTTCCGCTTTTCACACTCTCCTAGTGTAGGCAGAGAATCTTACGGCTGTTCACACTCTCCAAGTGTAGGCAGTGAACCTTTCCGCTGTTCACACTCTCCTAGTGTAGGCAAAGAACCCTTCGGCTGTTCACACTCTCCAAGTGTCGGCAGCGAACCGAATCTCCTTGACTGATCTTCTCACAAGAATCTAGAAGGAAGAAGGAAAAGAGTGAAGAAATCCAATTTCACAAGTAAAGACTCTCTCAAGAAGCACGAAGATCAAATGACAAAAAGATTGGGTGGCAGTCTAATTTGGACTATTTATACAAAAGACAAGAAAAACCGCCCAAAAATTGCAAGTTTCCAATTCTGTACGCAGTGGATCGTCCGGTACGATCCTGGATCGTCCTGGACGTTTTTACTTAAACGATCTGAAACAACTCAATTTGTATATGTGTACGAAATGACATAGTACAGATGATTGTCCTGTACGAACTAGGTTCGTCCAGTACGAACGGTTATTACAAGGTCGGTTCTAGAAACTGCTAAAAACTGTTTTAAGTCGGTTAATCGTTTGGACGAAAATATGTTCGTCTGGACGAAAATTTTCCAGAGACTCGATCGTCTTGGATGATTATTTATTTCGTCTGGACAAAAATTTTCCAGAGGACCAATCGCCACGGACGATAATTTGTTTTCGTCTGGACGAAAATTTTCCAGAGACCTGATCGTCCGGTACGATATTTAATTTCGTCTGGACGAAAATTTTCCAGAGGACCAATCGCCACGGACGATAATTTGTTTTTGTCTGGATGAAAATTTTCCAGAGACCTGATCGTCCGGTACGATATTTAATTTCGTCTGTACGAAAATTTTCCAGAGCACTGGTCGCCTCGTACGATAATAAAATTTGTCTGGACGAAAATTTTACAGAGAACTCATCATCCAGGACGATAATAAAATTCATCCTGGACGAATAGGACTTAGAAAATTTTTTCGAGCAAGTTCCTATTCGTTCCAAGTGCTCTATAGGAGATAACTGACAGATCGTCCAGTACGATAAATATCATCCTGTACGATCCGTATAAAATTTTATGATCTCCTTATTTGTGTGTGTGAGATTTTTATTCACTCAATTACAATCACTCCCTTTCAAAATTAATTCAAAGAAAATGCAAACTTCAAATAAACAAAATATCTCATGTTGAATTTGATTTGAAGTTATCGTAGTCTGGAGTCTGATTTTCCTGAAATGTTAGTACACACAAGAGCAAATGCAAATCTTCTAAAATTGTTAGGAGATAACTACACATTTGAACAATAATGTTTGGAATCATCAAAACTACATAAGTTGCAAAAATATAAATCATTCAAATAGCAACTATTCTAACAATCTCCCCCTTTTTGATGATGGCAAAACAATTATTGTTTGTATGGTTTCAAGTTTAAACAAATCTCTTTTCTCCTAAACTCCCCCTGAATTGATGAGTACATTAAAATAAGGAGGTATAAATAACAATATTTTTGTTTTTCAAAAATTTTAACACAAACAACTACAAAGATAAAAACTTGCAAACAGAACAATCAAAATAGAAAACACAAAACACAACAGAAAACACAATAATTTCTCCCCCTTTTTGACAGCAACAAAAAGTGAAGAAGAAATAGACATGAAATGTAAGTAATTATATGAAATTCATTTTTAAAATTTAATCTAAATTGTGATTGACATAGGGTATGCAATTTTAAACTAAAGATATTTGGTCAATCATAGAAATTCATACAATTTAAGAACTGATATAACATTGGAAGTAAGAAGAATTTATCAAAGACATGATTCAATTTAGACATTTGACTATAGAAAATCATTACAAGAGAGATATATAAAAATTCTATATTTCAAAGTTCAATAGAATATAAATGAACATAAGATCAATTTGAATTAAGAGATTGAATGAATTTGGAAAGAAGAGAATTACCTCATGTGGCGCTTTGCGCATCTTTTTCAAAATTTTGGGGCACATTTTTTTTTTTTTTGGTTGGGCTTATTTTGTGCCTCTTTTTTACTTTGCAAATCTTTGCAAATTCCTTTTGATTTTTGTACATTTGTACAATGTTCAAGAGTAATTGGACCAATTCTTTCCAAAATCTATAATCTAAAATTTCAAATATTTCTAGGTGCATAAATATCATTTGAGAATAGAAATACAAAATAAGAAAACATCTAAATTGCAATAGTAATATTAACTTTTATGTAGTCTAAATGAATATACATGAATTTAAAAGTTCTAATTACAACAAGTTATAAACAATTTATAAATTTAGAAAGTCTAGATTTTCTAATATAGATAATCGAAATATACAATCGAATTTAAGCACTATGTAGATTAAATAATATTAATGAAATTCATAAACATTAACCACATTTCAAAACAAGTCTAATAAAAACAAACTTTCATTGATATTAAAGAAACGGATTATATAAAAAAAAACATTGAACTTAAAAGGAAAATCAACATAAAAACAAACACTTAACAATAAAACAGACACGTTAAAAAAGAAAAAATACAACAGACACACATAAAAACATTTCTACTGTTCTGGACGAGGAGGAGGAGGAATGCCGCCAAAAAGGTTGAAGTAGGAGGCCATCAACATTACATTGGTATTAATTTCATGAACTTCATCTTTAATATTACCAATGTCTTGTTGCTGCTGCGTAAGTTGAGCATCAAATTGATCAAACCTTTGATCAATGTGAGTCTCTAATCTATCAAATCTCTCAATCAGATTCTGGTAATCTGATTGAGGAGCAGAAGCTTGCACTCCTTCTTCTTCTTCCTCTTCTGAAGCACTGGCATGTGCTTTTTCTTTTTCTTTTTCCTCCTTGAAGAGCAATCTGAATGATGCATCATTATAGTAAACTGGCTCTTCGTATTCTTCATCAGGATGCACTATGTTGTATTTCTTTTCCAAAATATAAGTGATTAAGTGTCCTAATGAAATGTTTTTCTTCCTCTTCTGATCTGCATGTCCTATTTCTGAAAGCCCATAGATATGGTCTATGATAAATTGGGCTTCGTCAATAGGATGTCTTTCCATGATTAAAAAGGTTAGAACAGAAAGGAGAGGAGTAATGTTAATCCTATCACCAGCTTTAGGAATAATTGAGGATCTAAGGATATGCTGGATGATTCGGGCATCTTGGGTCATACCGGAGACTCTAGCAACATGATAGGTTATGCCTATTTCTCTAATCACCCTATTGATTTGAAACCATTTGAATGAGGTTTCTGACATTAGGGTGTGGGCTCTATATCCCTCAGTTCTTAAGTTTAAAAATGCACTAAGGTCGTGCTTGATGATCTCAACTTTTTGCTTAAAAACATAAGAACTAATGATGGAGTGGTCAGAATTGAAACTCATGTTAGCTAGAAAGTAATGGAAGGTTTGCTTATTGTAGAAGTGGACGAGAGAAAGAATGAAATGAAATTGGGTTGAGGCGAAGAGGTGCAATACCCGAAATTTCAACTCAGTTTGAACAAGAATGCGAGAAGGAGTGATTTTTGCGGATGCAAAACGAGGAAAGGATTCCTCATTCGCCTTAGAAAGAAAGTTATCTGGGGCATTCCTATTTGGTTTCTTCACCAACACCTTTTGTCTTTTGCTTGAGGAGGCCATTGTTGATTTGATGTAGAAAGGGATTGAAAATTAAGTTTGGAAGTGTGATTGTTAAGTTTGAAAGCCTTCATATTTAAAGAAAAACGATACGTTCGTCCTGGACGAAAATATTCGTCCTGGACGAAAAATTATCGTTCGTCTGTACGAAATAATTTCGTACAGACGATCCAATTCGTCCAAAATGTAACGGCTTTTCGTAATCAACACAACTTACAATGCGTCCCTTCGTACAGGCTTTTTGACTTGACCGATCGTACAGACGAAAAATTTTCGTACAGACGATCAAAAAGTGAATCGTTTTAATGACTCTTGAAAACCGTCCCCTACAATGAACCGACACATGTTCGTCTGGACCAACAAAAACTTCGTACAGACGAAGTTCATATTAAAAACTGACTTATCCACTCAACCGCTGCATTCAATCATCCCGACGTTTGAGAGGAAAAAAAATTCATCCTGGACGATCATCAGATCGTACAGATGATCTAATTAAAAACTGCTCTAAAAACGGTTAAAATTCGTGCAAACTGTTCCTACACACATCGTCCCGAACGAAACCATTTTCGTCCTGGACAATTTCCTCAAAAAAAAAATTTTAATTTTGAATTTTTAAATTAAGAAAATCAAACAAAACATTTAAAAACACAGAAAACATAAAATAAAACCATAAATCCAAAAACAATTCATTCAAAACACACAAAATTTCATAAAATCAAAAAACAAAACAAGACAAATATCAATGTTGCAAAGACATTTTGTTTAAGCATTCAAATCAATAACACCAATCCTTATTCTTAAAGTACTGAAGGTATCAAAGGCTAAAGGTTTTGTAAAAATGTCTGCAAGTTGATTTTCAGTTGAAACATGTATGAGTTCAATTTCTCCTTTGGATACATGATCCCTTATGAAATGATGCCTTATATCAATGTGTTTGGTTCTAGAGTGTTGAATAGGATTTTTGGAAATGCAAATAGCACTAGTATTGTCATAATAAATTGGAATAGTGCCTATAGTTAATCCTAAATCAATCAACTGTTGTTTTAACCAAAATACTTGTGCCACACAACTTCCTAATGCAATGTATTCTGCTTCTACAGTAGATAGTGCCACTGAATTTTGTTTTCTACTAGACCATGAAACTAATGAACTTCCAATGAATTGACATGTTCCAGAAGTGCTTTTCCTATCCACTCTACAGCCTGCAAAGTCAGAATCTGAGTAACCAATAATTTCAAATGAAGAGCTAAACTTAGGATACCAAATTCCTAAGTTTTGAGTTCCTAGTATATATCTTAAAATCCTTTTCACTGCTGTCAAATGTGATTCTTTTGGATCTGATTGAAATCTAGCATATAAGCAAACACTGAACATAATATATGGTAGGCTAGCAGTCAAGTAAAGTAAAGATACAATTATCCCTCTAAATTTCTTTTGATCAACAAATTTTCCCTTAAGGTCCTTATCCAACTGAACTGAAGAACTCATTGGTGTACTAACAGGTTTAGCATTGTCCATTTCATATTTTTTGAGGATGTCCTTAATATATTTAGTTTGACTAAGAAAAGTACCTTCCTCAAGTTGCTTAATGCTAAATCCTAGAAAGTAATTTAAATCTCCCATTAGACTCATTTCAAATTCACTACTCATTATTTTAGAAAAATCATCACAAAAATGTTTATTTGAAGATCCAAAGATAATGTCATTCACATAAATTTGAACAATAAGTATATCATTTCCAATTTTCCTTAAAAAGAGAGTTGTATCCACACTTCCTTTTTCAAAAGATCTTTCAAGTAGGAAGGTGCTCAACCTCTCATACCAAGCCCTAGGTGCCTGTTTCAATCCGTATAATGCCTTTTTTAATTTGAAAATATGATTTAGAAATTTAGAATTTTCAAAACCTGGTGGTTGTTCTACAAAATCATCTTCCTCAATTACCCCATTTAAAAAGGCACTTTTGACATCCATTTGAAACAATTTAAAATCTTTAAAACAGGCAAAGACTAGTAAAACCCTAATTGCTTCAAGTCTAGCTACAAAGGCAAAAGTTTCCTCAAAATCAATTCCTTCAATTTGATTATACCCCTTAGCTACTAATCTAGCCTTATTTCTAATGACTACTCCTGAGTCATTCATTTTATTTTTGAACACCCACTTGGTTCCAACAACACTTTGATCTTTTGGCCTTGAAGTTAGTTCCCAAACTTTATTTCTTACAAATTGATTTAACTCTTCTTGCATGGCCAATATCCAAAATTCATCTGAAAGTGCTTGATCAATGTTAGTGGGTTCAATAGTTGAAATAAAGGCTGAATGATTGACGTCCTTGTTTAATCCACGCCTAGTTCTAACACCCTCACTTGGTTCACCTATAATCAATTTCTTTGGGTGGTTTTTAGAAAATCTCAAATCTCTAGGCAAAGGGTCTTCTCTTTCTAAATTTTCTTCCACATTTTCTTCCAAATTTAATCTATCAATCTTTTGGGAGTTTTCTTCAATTTCTTCTTCAACAACATTTGGCTCTTCCATGTTTCCATTTTCATCAAAAACAACATGTGTGGTTTCTTCAATGACTAAAGTTCTTTTGTTGAATACTCTATAAGATTTTCCAACACTTGAATATCCAACAAAAATTTCTTCATCTGATTTTGGATCAAATTTTCCTAAGGTAGATTTTCCATTATTATGTATGAACACCTTACAACCAAATACATGCAAATGAGACAAATTTGGTGTTCTACCTTTCAGCAACTCATATGGTGTTTTATTCAAATTTGATCTCACATTCACCCTATTCAGAACATAGCATGCAGTGCTAACCGCCTCAGCCCAAAAATATCTAGGAAGCGAGTATTCTGCTAACATTGCTCGGGCGGCTTCTATTAATATTCTATTCTTTCTTTCAACTACTCCATTTTGTTGAGGAGTTCTAGGTGCAGAAAAATTGTGATCAATCCCTTTTTCTTTACAGAAATCTTCAAATCTTTCATTTTTAAATTCTCCTCCATAATCACTTTGTATAGAAATTATTTCACATCCTAGTTTTATTTGTATCCAAGTTGAAAAATTTTTGAATTCCTCAAATAATTCACTCTTATGAAAAAGAAATTTAACCCAGGTGAATCTTGAAAAATCATCTACTATAACAAATCCATATACCTTTCCTCCTAGACTCACAGTGCTTACAGGTCCAAAAAGATCCATGTGTAGAATTTCTAAAGGTTTACTGGTCCTAAGATCTTTATTGGACTTAAAAGAGGACTTCACTTGTTTTCTTAAAATAACATGCATCACATAGATGGTCCTTAGTAAAGTCTAGTTTAGGTATTCCTCTCACCAAATTCTTTTGGGTAATTCTTCTAAGATTTTTCATACTAGAATGACAAAGTCTCCTATGCCAAAGCCATGATTCTTCAGAAATAGTTTTCAAATAAAAAGCAGTAGGAGATTGAATACAATTTAAATCTAGCATGTAGACATTGTTTACCCTTTTTCCATTTAAAACAATTTTCCCATTTAGGCTAATTATGCAGCTAGTAGGTAAAAATTTTACATTATAGCCCTTATAACATAGCTGACTTATGCTTAGCAAATTATGTTTTAAGCCTTCAACTAATAAAACATTATCTATGAAAACGTTTTTCAAATTTCCAATCATACCTGATCCAACCACTTTCTTTGTGGTATTATCTCCAAGTGTAACTTTGCCTCCACTCCTGGCTTCCAGCATTATGAATTGAGCAGTATCTCCAGTCATGTGCTTTGAACATCCGCTGTCCAGGTACCATATACTCTCATGAGGTCTTGTGTGAGAGTATACCTGCAAAATTCTCAATTGTTAGACCTGGGAACCCAAACTAGTTTGGGTTCACCTTTATGAAATTTATAATCAGATGCATGTATGATATGTCTAGGTTTATGCATCTTAGTTCTCCACACCAAATTAGGTTTCATCTTTAAAGTGCAGGTGTGAGATATATGTCCCAAAAATCCATAATTGTTACATTTAACATTAGGAAAAATATTCCTATGTTTTCTTTCATATGATTGTCTTCTAAGGGATTTCATGAATTTAGGATAATATTTAGGATTTGTAAAATCTTCAAGTTAGGGGGGTTCCTATTATCCCCGAGAGCTCTTATAGTGAGTTTGTAAAATGAATTCATATCCTCCAAGATTCGATTGGTATAATTGATTCTATATGTCTTGCTCTCAGATTCATCCTTAAAATTCTTAAATTCTTTTTCAAGTTCAGCATAGGATGATTTTAAATTCTCAAAATTTTTATTCAAGTCATCATATTCATTAAGTAGTTTCATGTGGTTGCTATCAATTAAAGCATGATCTTTCCTAAGGATTTCGTGTTCCTTATTAAGCTCTTCCAATTCTAAAACTAAACTAGCATGCATCTTTTTCATTTTCCTATATGCATCATGCATGTGTTCAGAAACTTCAAACAATTCATTATACCTCTTCTTGATCTGATTGTTCAGCTTTATCTGCCATCAAGCTAAGGTTGGTGACTTCTTCTTCTTTTTCAGTCTCAGATGAGTCTGAAGCTGAGTCCGTCCAAAAAGCCTTTTGAAACTTCTTCTTGCCCTTCTTTACCATTGGTTTCTCCTCTACCTTCTCCTTGCTAGGAGTGGCTTTGAGTTTTGGACAATCAGTCTTTGTATGACCTGGTTTCCTGCATTCATAATAAATCACTTCATTAGAAACCTTGCCATATTTGTTATACTTACCTCTATTCCATTGCTAGCGTCTCTTCTGCTTCCTCTTTAAAAAGCTTCTGAATTGTCTAGTCATCAGTGCAATATCGTCTTCATCCTCAGGTTGTGAGTGTTCAATTTCTGACTCTTCCACATTTAGTGCAATATTCTTGTCCTTTCTTGGTTCACCTGCATCAATCTTTCTTTGACTTACTCCTTGCTCGTAAGCAATGAGTGAACCAAGAAGATTGTCAATGGAATAAATGTTCAGATCTTTAGACTCTGTAATTGCAGTAATTTTAGCATCGTATGCAGTAGGTAGACAATGAAGAATCTTATTGACCATTTCAGCATTAGTTAATTCCCTACCAAGTGCATGCAAAGAGGTGACAATTTGAGTGAATCTTGTGTACATGTCAGATATAGATTCATTAGGTTTCATGCGAAATAATTCGTAGTCATGTAATAAGATATTGAGTCTTGATTGCTTAACCTCATTTGTCCCTTCATAAGTTATACAAAGTCTATCCCATATGTCCTTTCCGCTTTTACAAGTGAAAACTCACATGTAGTCTTCAAATTTTAAAGCACAAAAGAAACTATTTAAACATTTCGCATTTAACTGTTCTAAGTCACGTTCTTCTATAGTCCAATCTGCATAGGGTGTTTCTACCCTAATTCTATCAACTAATCTAGTTGGTTTTGAGTAACCTTCTTGGACTAGCATCCACATGCGATAATCAAGTGACTGTAAGAAAGTAGACATGCGTGTTTTTTCCAGAAATCAAAAGGAATATTGTCAAACAGTGGAGGTCTAGTGATAGAGTAACCCTCAGGTGTGTTTCAGTTTCCAAATGTAGCCATCTACGTTAATCAAAAAGTAGTTCAAACTTATGATTTTGAAACTATGCTCTGATACCATTTGTTGAGTCCAGTAATTAGGTTGTTAAGCCTAAGTAAATGTCCCATGGCTACCAAGAGGGGGGTGAATTGGTAGTTTTAATAATTTTAAACCCTCTAAATGATAAAGTTGAACCGAAATAAAATTTTCTTTTAAAATTTATAGAAAAATGTTTTTCAACCACAGAGTTGTTAAAACTGAAATTTAAAGTGCAGAAACGTAAAAGCAATAAAGTAAATGACACAAGATTTATAGTGGTTCGGTCTATAACCAGACCTACATCCACTCCTCAGAGGCACCCTCTGAGTATTGCACTAATACCACAAAGTGACTCTCCTTTAGCACCCACAGCAAGGCGGAGAAGCCTTTACACACACTCTTTTCACCACTACCCGGTGCGGCAGAGAACCGTCATCCTTTTACACAATCCACAGTGCTGGCAGAGAACCGTCGTCCTTTTACACTCTCCTAGTGTCGGCAGAGAACCCTACGGCTGTTCACACTCTCCAAGTGTAGGCAGAGAACCTTACGGCTGTTCACACTCTCCAAGTGTAGGCAGTGAACCTTTCCGCTGTTCACACTCTCCTAGTGTAGGTAGAGAACCTTACGGCTGTTCACACTCTCTAAGTGTAGGCAGTGAACCTTTCCGCTATTCATTTTCTCCTAGTGTAGGCAGAGAACCCTTCGGCTGTTCACACTCTCCAAGTGTCGGTAGAGAACCGGATCTCCTTGACTGATCTTCTCATAAGAATCTAGAAGGAAGAAGGAAAAGAGTGAAGAAATCCAATTTCACAAGTAAAGACTCTTACCTTAGTAATCCAAGTGAAGCCTTCTCGCTCCAGTGGTAGGAATCCTCCTTTGAATGCTCTCTTCCACTCTCTCCTTGGCTACTCTCTCAAGAGGCACGAAGATCAATTGACAAAAAGATTGGGTGGCAGTCTAATTTGGACTATTTATACAAAAGACAAGAAAAACTGCCCAAAAATTGCAAGTTTCCAATTCTGTACGCAGTGGATCGTCCGGTACGATCCTGGATCGTCCTGGACGATTTTACTTAAACGATCTGAAACGACCCAATTGTATATGTGTACGAAATGACTTCGTACAGATGATCGTCCTATACGAACTAGGTTCGTCCAGTACGAACGGTTATTACAAGGTCGGTTCTAGAAACTACTGAAAACTGTTCTAAGTCGGTTAATCGTTTGGACAAAAATATGTTCGTCTAGACAAAAATTTTCCAGAGACTCGATCGTCCTGGACGATTATTTATTTCGTCTGGACGAAAATTTTCCAGAGGACCAATCGCCACGGACGATAATTTGTTTTCGTCTGGACGAAAATTTTCTAAAGACCTGATCGTCCGGTACGATATTTAATTTCGTCTGTACGAAAATTTTCCAGAGCACTGGTCGCCTCGTACGATAATAAAATTCGTCTGGACAAAAATTTTACAGAGAACTCATCGTCCGGGACGATAATAAAATTTGTCCTGGACGAATTGGACTTAGAAAATTTTTTCGAGCAAGTTCCTATTCGTTCCAAGTGCTCTATAGGAGATAACTGACAGATCGTCCAGTACGATAAATATCGTCCTGTATGATCCGTATAAAATTTTATGATCTCCTTATTTGTGTGTGTGAGATTTTTATTCACTCAATTACAATCACTCCCTTTCAAAATTAATTCAAAGAAAATGCAAACTTCAAATAAATAAAATATCTCATGTTGAATTTGATTTGAAGTTATCGTAGTCTGGAGTCTGATTTTCCTGAAATGTTAGTACACACAAGAGCAAATGCAAATCTTCTAAAATTGTTAGGAGATAACTACACATTTGAACAATAATATTTGGAATCATCAAAACTACATAAGTTGCAAAAATATAAATCATTCAAATAGCAACTATTCTAACAGGAAGGAGGTTAGTCATTTTAGCATTCATCTCTATGATAGAACCTACAAGTATAGATCACACCTTTGGAGATGAATTTTGGATTCTAGCAATGCAAGAAGAGCTGAACCAATTCACCATGAATGATGTTTGGGAGTTAGTCAAGAGACCTAAAGAACAAAGTGTGGTTGGGACAAAATGGGTATTTAAGAATAAGGTGAATGATTCAGGAACAATAATAATGAATAAAGCCAGACTAGCAGCTAAGGGGTACAACCAAATTGAGGGAATAGACTTTGAAAAAACATTTTCCCCTGTTGCTAGACTAGAAGCCATAAGAGTGCTCTTAGCTTTTGCTTGCTTCAAGAACTTTATGTTATATCAAATGGATGTAAAGAGTGCATTTCTAAAAAGGGTGATTAAGGAAGATGTCTATGTTGAGCAACCCCCTTGATTTGAAAGTTCACAATATCCAAACCATGTATTCAAATTAAAGAAGGCACTTTATGGAATAAAGCAAGCACCTAGAGCATGTAATGAAAGACTTAGCTCATTCCTATTGGATAGAGGATTTGAAAATAGTAGTGTAGATACTACACTCTTTTTACAAAAGGTCAAAGAAGAAATTCTCATTGTTCAGATTTATGTGGATGACATTCTATTTAGATCTTCAGATAAAATGTTATGTGATGAATTTTCAAAAATAATGAGTAATGAGTTTGAAATGAGCATGATGAGAGAACTTAATTACTTTCTTGGCTTTAGTGTAAAACAAATGGATAACAGAACTTTTCTTAGCTAAACAAAGTACATTAAGGATATCTTGAAAAAATATAAAATGGGTAGTGCTAAACCTATGAACACTCCAATGAGTTCAACAATTCAATTAGACAAAGATCCTAGTGAAAAATCAATAGATCAGAAAAAATATAGAGGAATGATTGGGTATAATATTTAGTGTGTTCCTCTGTGCCTGTTTCAAGCTGATCCTAAAGAGTCTCACTTAACTGCTATCAAGAGAATTCTTAGATATCTACTAGGCACCCCAAACTTATGAATTTGGTATCCTAGGCACAACACTTCCTTTGAAATCTTAGGATACTCAAATTCTAACTTTGCAGGATGTAGGATAGATAGAAAAAGCACCTCTGGTACCTGCCAATTTATAGGACAATTATTAGTTTCTTGGTCCAATAGGAAGCAAAACTCAGTAGCACTTTCCACAGCTGAGGTAGAATATATTGCAGTAGGAAGAGCACAAGTACTATGGCTGAAACTACAAATTCTTGATATTGGCCTACATGTAGGAATAATTTCAATTATGTGTGACAACACAAGCGTAATTTGTATCTCTAAGAACCCAATTCAGCACTCTTGAACAAAACACATAGATATTAGACATCACTTCATAAGAGATCACGTTGCTAAGGGGGATATATAATTGCATCACATCACTTACAGGAGATCAATTGCTTGACATATTCACAAAACTTCTAGCATTCGACACCTTTAGCACCTTGAGGACTAGATTAGGTGTCATAGATATAACCACATTAAAAAAAAAAAAAAACAAAAATAAAAACAAAAAAATATTCTAAAGGTGCTCCTGATCATCACACACTCACCACACAAAAAACATTAAATTTGACTTTGTATTATCGTACTGTACGATACTCCGATCATACTGTACGATATACTATAATCTGCACAGAAGACACCAAACGGTAAACTTCGTCTCTATTGATCGTACTGTACGATCTACATCATACTGTACGATAAATTATTGATCATCGTAAGGTATGATATCTCCTCTTAGTACTGTACGATCCACATCAGTGAACGATTGGGACGAATTAACTCTGGTTGGTTCGATATTATTGACGATCGTACCGTATGATACCTATATTCGTACTGTATGATCCACCTCAGCAAAAATGGATGAGCACGAGTTAAAGCTGTCTGGTACGATATTATTATTTTTCATACTGTATGTTACACCTATTCGTACAACACGAAACTTTTCATCAAAAGTCATCCAGACGACCGTTGGGATGATCGAAATTCTTCTGATCGTACTATTCGATATATATCATACGGTATAATTTGACCATCTTGTCTCGAAATGAAACGTCGGAACAATAATTACCACTTTGCACTGTACAATGTACTATCATACTGTATGATGTCAGGAAAACTCTATAAATTGGTTGGATAGGCAGATATCCTCACTTCACTCACTTCCCTCACTCCACTTGATCCTTCTCACCTTTCACTCAGCCTCTACACGATGTCTAGTTCCAGCAAGCAAGGTCGGTTGACTGCTAGAAGCTCGTCCTCTTCAAGACGTCAAAGTGCTCATTTTCTAAACACTAAAAATGAAGAAGTTTACCACAAGTATAAGGCCTATAAAATTACGCCTTCCAAAATGCTTAATCAGGCCGCCCTGATTTCTGAGGTATTGAGCCTCTTCGCTTCTACCACCTTCCAATTCCTCCTCACCCTAGCCTTTCCCTATAACTCTAAATTTCTTTTAGAATTTCTTGCAAATCTAACATACACTATCGACAATACCACTTTTCTCTCTTTTGTTTGTGGTCAAAACATTGAGATCACTAGAGCCGACATCGCCCAATATATTGGGCTATTCACTGAAGGTCCTATGGTTCACTCCTTTCTTACAGACGAATTCGATTGGAGTGATGTTAATAGAGTCCTTAGGAATGCTGCATTCCATCAACACCAACCTCTCGTTCAATCGCTAACTCAAAATGCACGAATAATTCAATATGTCCTTTGAACCTCTATAATACACAAAAGTGGAGACCGTGTTAACATGACCCCGACCTTATTTGTCTCTATCTATCTTATCATGACCAACACAAAATTTGATGAGGCCGATTTAATTATTAACTACATTCTCCATATGACTTTTGTTTGCCTCCCTACTACTCGACGGAAATAAAATCTAGCTCTTGGTCACCTTATAGGATATATCCTCCACCATAAATATCATTTGACCTATTCTGGTGATCCCGACAATCTCCATATTTTTTATACGGATGCCTCATTTCGTATTCTTTTCCATAGGGGACACGAGCCAGAAGAACCTATTTATGACGCAGAAGAAGGAGAAGATGCCCCAGCCTTAGCTCAAGCACATCCACGACGACATGCACCTCCCCGAGCACCTGCACCAGCACATCCTCACGATGATTTGGTCGAACAGTTCGACCAACTTCAAACTCGTCTCGATACTCACATTCAAGAGTAACGTCAGTAACACGAGACTAACATGCAATGGTTTGGGGAACACTTTACTGCTATTGATCACCTCTTTGATGCTCTCTTTCAGTACTTCCAACCAAACCCACCTCCACCACCATCTGATCAAGATCTTCCATTTTAGATTATTTTTGTATTGTAGTTTTTTTTATCATAGTGTTTTCTCCTCTTTTTGGTGCTGTCAAAAGGGGGAGGAGGTTGTTGTAGTTTGTTCTATGGTTAAATGCATTTCTTTTTATTTCATACTACATTTTATTCTTTTTATTATTCTCATGTTTAAATAAAAAAAATACCATTAACACTTGCTTACAATAAATATTATTTCAAATCATCAAAAAGGGGAGATTGTTGCAACCCATGACCCCGAGTTTGAGATTTTGATGATGATAAATAATTTTGTTTGAATTATCTATTCATAAAATATTATTTTATTTGCTATTAATCATGAGTACTAATATTTCAGGAAGATCACAAGCTACTCAGGATGACAGTAAGACTCAAGAATGGGTAGATTAGGAGTATGAGTCTGACAATGTATTTTGGTATTTATTTTATTTTTACTTTCTTGAGTCTGGCCACAAAATGCATAAAAGTCTGAGCAACCATGCACACACACAGGGATAGAGTGTTTTTAAATGAAAACTTTAGAGTTTTTCTTTCTTTGTAGATCGTACTGTACGATGTTATTTTATACCGTACGATCAGAGCTTTGTAGGATGATTCTGTGAATAGATGATACCGTATGAATGTAAACCGTACTATACGATATGTTCAAATACAAAACCCTAGCCATCGTTTTAACTTAAGTAAGTTATTTTACGTCCTTCGTACTTACGAACAAGTTCATACTGTACGAACAAGTTCGTACTGTACGATTTATTATAAATACTTACTTAATTTAAATCGTGATTAGGGCAAGAAATTCAGGCTTAATTATAATTTGAACATAGTACCATACAAACCAATTCGTACAATACGATGAACAGAGATGAATTATAATCATCCTAGGGATCATCCTGGATGATATATTGGTTATTCCTTATCGTACGGTACGATGGAAATCGTACCATGCAATGAACTGAAACAACATTTGATCATCCTGGCCATCGTCCTGTACGAACAATATTATCGTGGATCGTACCGTACGATTTAAAATTGTATTGTATGATTGTTTTTGAACTGTTTGTACTACTTCATACAAGGATAAAGTTTGTTTATACATATTGTACTGTACAATTAAAAACCGTATTGTATGATAGTAACAGTTACTTTAAGATTTCAGGGATTTTGGAGCCCATTTTTAGTTATCAAAATTGTAATGTTTTGAAGGTGTTAATCAGTGAGAGGAGAACATTTTTAGAGAGGGATTCCGAGGAAGAGAGCTCTTGAGAAGTTCTTTAGGGTTTGAGAGAGGGAGGAGAAGGTGAGCGTTATGAGGGAGAAGAGGTGTGAGGGAGATCACTCGGTTGCTCCGAACTTGTTGCATCTTGTTCCTCCTGTGGCCCTAGAAGAATTTGTGGGAGGATCTCCAAGGGAAAGGCTCTTCTACATCCGTGACCTCGAGGTAATCTGCCTTCTCCAGGAGGGAGAAAAATGAGAAGGTTCTCTACCATCGCCAGAAGGGTGAAAATAGAGTTTGGCACTCCATCACGCCGGGTTGGTGAAAGGGAGTATTGTAAGGGCTTCTCCGCTTTGCTAAGGTGGGCAAAAGGAGAGCTATTGATTGTAGTGAAATACCCAGAGTGGAGGACTCCGGGGAGTGGACGTACGTCATGGTTTGATCAAACCACTATAAAAATTTTGGTGTGCTTTTTCCTTATCGTCTTTTTATTATTGCGTGCATTTTATTTTATAATATTTGTTTGGGAAAATTTGTGAAAGTAAAGTTGTTTAAATTTTCATGTTAAAATTTTAAAAGCATCAAAAAGTTAGAATTCCTGCTTAGGTTTTAATTATTGTCAAAAAATTTCACAATTCACCCCCTCTTGTCCATCTAGTGATTTCATAGGGTAGTTATTCAAGTTGTTTCAAGTTCAGGTTTATTAAATGTCTGAAAAGGAAACTTTCATTAAAGTTTAAACATTATTGGATTAGGATACATTTTTGTTAATTAAGTTTGTTAATCTATTTTAATGCTTAGGGTAGTAATATTTGAAGTTTAATTTGCCTTAGTGGATTTTAAAAGGTCTGGGTCATCCTATGTGTTAGGTTAAGGAGGTTCAAAAGGTTAGTATTAGAAAAAGGCTAGATTTGGGGGATCTAGTATTTTAGTTAAATATTAGACCTTAAGGGAAGTTTTTAGGCTATGGGTTTGCTGGATTTAGAATTTTTTAGGCCAAGTTATGAATTTTAGAAGTTTTGAGCAATTATTGAATTATTAAAATTGTTTAATAAGGGGTATTTTAAGGGTTTGGATCCAAATCAACTCCAAACTTCTTCTAATCAACCCCAAAGGTCACAAATGACCTAATGAGGTGTTCCCATGTCTTTGTTGAAAATTTTGAATTTATAATAAATTTTAATTATTTAATTAAGGCAAAAAGTGATTTTTAATTAAAATTAAATTAAGGCTCATATTGAAGTCTAATTAAAGGACCCTAATTATTTTTGAATAGGGGTTAAATTTTGAAGAGTTCGATGTCTCATGAGTAATTTTTTGATTCGAAATGGATTTATTAGAAATTTCTTAAGTTATCGGGGCTTAATTAATGGGTAAATTAGGGTTTATTAACTAAGGGGTCTAGAGGATCCTAAAAAATCCTAAAAAAGTCTAAGAAGAATAAGATGTCACTAAGTTTAAATTTTATAAGTTTTATTTCAATCTAGGATCTATCCTAGTTGCTATAGTGTTTTTAAGCTCCCTAGACAGTTCTTAATTATTTTATAAGTTCAATAAAGTCAATGACTAACCCTTGAGGAAATTAGTAGGGAATGCATAAAGAAAGTAAACACACCAATCTTAAGATCTAGAAGGGCCTAAAATAAGTGCTCGTGCATCCTACACATATAAAAAATGATAAAAGAATGAGTAAGCATGCTTATCGATGTGATTAGTTGATGATTGGAGCCCAATAATCCACTAATCTACCCCTCATAAATGCTATTCATGAACATAACCTATGTTTAAAATTCCACTAAGTGGATCTCCAGATATTAGGGAATTGAAAGTATATAAAATTTTAAAATAATTTTAATATAAATAAACGTATATATATATATATATATATATATATATATATATATATATATATATATATATATATATATATATACATATATAATAATGTAATAAAAAAATAAATCAATTTATAAAAAAAAGTAGGGGACATCAACTGGCCACCCAAGGAGCATTTTAAAAATAATTTTGTAATATCAAAATATCTAGTATATAAATTACTTAAATATTATTTAAATAATCAAATAATCCAATTGCATGAAAATGATCCAAAGAAAAGTTAGTTTTACTGTCTGAAGTTAATTTTAAATAAAAATACATAATGTTTTGAAAAGTATGAGGTATTATATGTCAAAATCCATTTTTAAATGAAATAGTTATGAATTATTGAAGTTTAAAATATTTAAAAAGATATTTTTAAAAAATTAAAAATAATTAATAATTGAAAATACTTATTAAATTATGTTAAATTAAAATTTAAAATTCTCTAAAATTTAAAGTAACTTAATAAAAATATTTTTTTTCATAAATTTGAAGAATACTTGAATTTAAATTAATTATTTAATTAAGTGATTTTAAGTAGATAATTAATTAATAAATTAAATGTTCAGTAATTAAATTTTTTTTAATAATAGGAAATATATCATAAATATGCTTAATTTCAAATTAGTATGTTTCAAAATAATTACATAATTATTTAAAAAAAATTAATTTAAAATATCTAATTTTTATAAAGATATTTAATATAATATTAACTTAAATAATAATAAAATATTTAAAATAGAACTAAATAAATAATTTAAAAAACACATAATATTTAATTATAATTTTAAATTTAAAACAAAGAGGGCATTTTTCTAAAAACTTTGGTATATTACAATTATTTTTTTTATTTCAAAATATATTTAAAATAAAATTTGAAGAAAACTGATTAAAAAAGGATTTAAAATTAATTTAAAACCAATTTAATTAAAATGGTGGCTCGATGGGCCTTGTGGCATGTACATATTAGATCTGTGGTATGATGCCAATCTTTATCTTGCAGCTCAATGATTACGTCGCCGGCAATGATTATCGTAATCATTCAGCAATCAATGAATCGCAGACATGGTTTCATTAACTCTATCAGCGGCTTCTAGTGTTTGTTGGATTAGTGTATTTTTGGGATGGATGACCAAGATTGCACCAGACCGAGAATGAGACTGCAGGATTGAATGTCATGGTCAATCCAAACCATAGAACACTCAGATTAATGTATGCCAGAACTCGAAGCCTTGATTTGACCAAGCTAAGTGTTGACCAAGTCAACATGGTCAAGCAAGTCGAAGGGATGAGAGATTTAAGAAAAGGATGGGTTTGGATTTGAATTGAGTTTGATTTGACCCAATAGAGCTATTTGGGTTAGCTTAGGTTGACCTGGTTAACCAAGTTGACCCAGGGCACAAGTCTAGGCCAAATGGGTTTGGTCTGACCCATTGGGTCTAGTGGAGGTGAGAATTGGGTCTAAGAAGCTCTAAGTTTGATTTGAAATCAAGTGGAATGGTATAAGTCAATTTGGGTCAACTAGGTTGAGCTAGGGCTTGGGTATAATCTGAATAGACTTGGCTTGACGTACTGAATATAAGGGAGGTGGTCTTAGGGTCTAGCTTGGTTAATTTGATCAGTTTAACCCTTTGACCTAGGGTTCTCACAAATTCAAGGTCAACAACTAGCCTTTGTATGTTTTAAAGGATTTAAATTATTTCAAATGGATGTTAAGAGTGCCTTTTTTAATAGTGTGATGTAATAGTATGTTTATCTTGAGCAACCTCTAGAATTTAAAATTTTTAAATTCCCTAATTATGTTTTTAAATTAAGAAAGGTATTATATGGATTGAAACATGCACCTAGGGTTTGATATGAGAGGTTAAGCACTTTTCTATTAGAAAGATCTTTGGTAAAAGAAAGAGTGGATACCATTTTCTTTTGAAGAAATGAGAAGATGATATACTCATTGTTTAGATATACGTTGATGATATAATCTTTGGATCAACAAATAAAAATCTTTGGGATGATTTTAAAAATAATGAGCAGTGAATTTGAGATAAGTTTAATGGAAAATCTTAGTTACTTTCCTAGTTTTAGTATTAAGCAAAATGAGGAGGGAAATTTTCTTAATCAGTCAAAGTATATTAAGGACATCCTCAATAAATATGAAATGGACAATGCTAAATTAGTAACTACACCAATACGTTTTTCAGTTCAATTGGATAAGGACCCAAAGGGAAAATTTGTTGATAAGAAAAATTTAGAGGTTTAATTAGATCATTGCTTTATTTGATAGCTGGAAGACCAAATATAATGTTTAGTGTTTCTTTGTGTGCTAAAATTTAATCTGATTCAAAAGAATTATATTTGATAGTAGTGAAAATGATTTTAAGTTATCTTTTCAGAACTCAAAACTTAAGGATTTGATATCCTAAGTACAACTCTTCATTTAAAATTATTAGATATTCTGATTCAGACTTTGCTCATTATAGGGTAAATCAAAAGAGTACATTTAGAACTTATCAATTCATAGGAAATGCATTAATTTCTTGGCCCAGTAGAAAACAAAATTTTGTAGCCCAATCTACTACTAAAGCTGAATACATTACTTTAGGAAGTTGTGTGACATAGTACTTTGGTTAAAATAATAGTTGATTGATTTAGGATTTATAATAGTCACAATTCTAATTTATTGTGATAACACTAGTGCCATTTGCATTTTAAAGAATACTATCCAACTTTCAAGAACTAAATATGTAGATATATGGCATCACTTCAATAGAGATCATGTAGCTAAATGAAAAATTTAATTGAATCATGATTCTACAGAAAATCAACTTGCATATATTTTTACAGAACTGCTAGCCTTTGACACATTTAGAACCTTAAGAACTAGGTTAGGTGCGATTGATCTTAATGCTTAGATAAAATTTTATGCAAAGTTGATATGTTCTTTATATGTATCTATTTTAGTTTTTCTATTTCTGTTTGTTTATTTTTGTTTATGTGTGTTTATTTTTATTTTAAATTTGATTCTGGTGTTTTTAGTTTGGACATATGAAACTTGTCGAAGGATGATGGATTTAGAGAAGTTTTTCTAGTTTTCATACTTTGTTTTCTAAGTGTTTTGTTTGTATTGTATGAAATATTTTCATACTGTATGAATTTTGTAGCATGTCTAAGATTGGATTTGTGGTAGAACACATAAATCTAGGTTTTTCATAAATTTAATATTATATGATGATGTCATCATATTATACGATATGTATAGATTTGCCTGTATTCATGGTGAAAGTTTATTGGTTAGGATCAGTTCTTATTACTGATCATACATATGAAATCATATTTTGTCTATATGATCTAGTTGTCAGTTTTTTTTGAGGGATGAACCTAATCACCTTTAAAATGATCTTTAATATTCTGATTATCCCAGATGAACACCTGTTATCTGTACGATTGGGCGGTCAAAAGCATATATGAAAGGATGCTTTGAAAATAAAATTTTACAAAAATCTATTTCATCTTTGGAAGTTTTTGTTTGTACATACGAAATAATGTTTGTCCCATATGATTTCAGGATCGTACGCATGATGAAAATTTTGTACTACACGATAGGTAATTTTTCTATATATAGAAGGTTTTTGGAAATGTTTTTCATTCACTTTAATTTTCACTCATAAACCTTCTAGAGCCCTCTTCTTAGGAATAGCTAGTTCAAGCAAGCATTCTCATGTTTTTAAGTGGTCCTCGTCTAGGAGTGGTGAATATGACAACTTCCTTTCCAAGGATAATGAGGATGTATTCTGTAGGTATATTTCTGCAAAGCTCACTCCCTCTAGACTCCTTATTCAGGGTGATATTCACTTTTCTGTTATGCCTCTCTATGCATCAACCCAATTTTCTTTCATTCTCACTATGATCTATGCCTACCATAAAGAGACCTTTCATTATCTCATAGCAAACAAGAGGATTAATGAGGAAAAAAACTAGGATAACTTCTTTTGTTAAAAAATAGCGAGTCAAAATCATAAAAGAAGACTTAGGAACTTTTCTTCATTTGAGAACTCATGGGACTAGAGCTTACACTTTGACTTCCAAATCTAATTATGACTAGACTGAAATTAATAAAACCCTTAGAGGTTTCTCTCAAATTTATCATTTAGCAAGAGTCTACACTTTGAAGAAAAATGCTTGAATCATCTAGCATGTCTTAAGAACCTCAACTATTCCTAAGGCTGGTGATCATATAAATATGACTCCTATCCTATCCACTGTCACATACCTAATTATGACTAGAAAACTCATTAATGAGGCCCAACTCATTATTGGTTACATTTATAATCTTTCTGAAATTGGGCTTCCTCATCATATGAGGAAAAATAAAATTTCTCTAGGAAACGTAGTGGAAAACATCTTAGATAAGAAGTACCACATACTCCATCCTGATCCTCCCATAGAACTTCCTATCTTTTTTCACTGATGCTTCATTTTGATCTTTGTTTTGGAGAGACAAGAGTTCGAGTAGTGACTCTGAAGAAGAAGGGCGAGCACCTGCACATGCACCTGAACCTGATCAGCACTACTTTCAGGAGATGATCAAACATTTTGATCGGTTAGAGACTCACTTTGATCAACATTTTGATCAAATTGAGACTCATTTAAATCAGCAGGATGTAAGATATTAGGAAGACATGGGGTGGATCTGTGGTTAGTTTGACATGGTAAATACAAATATAGCTATAATGAATAGCTATTTTTGAATGTTGAGCCAGCCTCCTCCTCCAGACTAGGGCCCCTCTGAGTTTTAGATGTATTGCTTTGTTTTTGCTTCTACCAATCCTTTTTTAGTGATGTGATGATGTTTTCTATTTCTTTATTGTAGTGGTTATTTGGTGTTGTGATGTTTATGTGATGATTCTATGTTTTTTTTTTTTAATTGATATCAATGTATTAAATTTATCTGATTTTTTTATATCAATAAAAAATATCATGTTTTGGCCACTTGTGTCTCATTGTTTGAAACGTTAGTATGCCTATACAAAAAACCTTTTTGTAATTGATCTATAAATTAATTTGTATTACAGAATTAATTCCATTACAAAATCTAATTTTTCAAGTATTTAAAATTAAGTTATAATTTGATTTATATAAGAAGATCAATTTAATATTCTTTTAAGGCAAACATAATTTAAATATCATTATTGCAATATTAATGACTTATTATTTTTTATTTCTTTTTTAATATGCTTATTCTTTTAATAGAGAAGTTTGATTTTAGATTACTGATTTTAGAAAGACTAAAAAAAAGAGTATGTCAAAAGAAATGCACAATGTGAGAAAAAATCAAAATTGTGCAATGGTTCGCAAAATGAAAATGGGCACAAAATTAGCCCAAATAGAAAAAGATGCACAAAGTGTGCCACAAATATTTGAAAAGATGCGCAATGTAACCAATTGAAAATTTTTCTTTATTACATTCTTCCCACTATCATTTAATCTTTAATTCAAATCAATCTAATTCATAATTATACTCTATATTAAAATTGAAATTAACTAATCTTCATTTTTTCATTTTTATAATAATCATCTTTATTTAATTTTTTCTAGGATGAATCATGATCTTGATTAACTTTTATTATGTTAGTTGTTCTTTGATTTAAAATTTTGAATTTTTCTTTTTAGTCTTATGAAATTAATATTATTATTGCAATTATTTTAAAATAATTTTCAAAGTCAATTCTTTTGTTTTATGGATTAACACCTTTCATTACAATTTTTACTTATCTTTTTATTATTTCAAAAGGGGGAGTAATAATATTATTTGTTTTTATTTTTTGTGATTTTGTTTATTTTGTAATTTTTATGTTTTTTGTAAGTTTTTATTGTTTGCTTGATGTTTATTTATTTTTTGTAATCTCGTGTCTTTTATTTAAAAAATAAAAAAATAAATAAAAAGGTTTAGAGTTCTTTGATCTTCATGGTAATCCTTATATTCAAATATGTTTATTCATTTAGAGGGAGCTAAGGAGAAATTTAGGGTTTAAAAGTTAACACAAATAATAATTATTTTGCCATCATAAAAAAGGGGGAGATTATTTTAACTTAGTTTTCATAACTATATTTTTTATAAAATGTGTGTTTTTGATGATTCAAAATATTATTATTTTGATTACTATTTCTCCTAACATATATTGGATATATTGCTTTTTTTATTTGTGTGTTCTAACATTTTATTAAAATCATTCTCCAGAGTGTTGAAGATTTCAATTAGATTAGAGTAGGGTTCATTATAAATGGAGTATGCCTTTTTTTTTATTGAGTATGAGAGAGTGTGATTGTAATTGAGTAACCACACACACACACACAATGGGGGAGTGATAAAAATTTTAAATTTATTTTTAAAGACTAATTGTACTGTATGATTTTAATTTATACAAAATAATTTGTTTAGTTATTTCCTCAAATGAAAAGTTAAGCTAAACATGGGGAAGAAAATTTTCTAAGTACTATTCATACTGTATGAAGAGCCCTTCGTATAGATGACATCTATAGTACAAAAAGAATGGGTCCCTTTTCATCCCGACGATCTTTGTATTTTTATGAACTGGTCATACTATATGATGTGTACTTCATATAGATATTGTCTAGAGTATGAAAAGAATAGGTTTCTTTTCCTCCCAACAAACTACAATTTTTTCCTAAACTGTTCGTACTGCACGATCCCATATTCGTACGACATCCAGAGTACAAAACCGTGGGGTATCTTAACATCCTGACAAATCAGAAAATTTTCTTAATTGTTCATATAGGTTCATATGAAGTAGTTTTTGAACTATTTGTATGTATGAATATCTATCGTACTGTACGATCATGTACGCTCAAAATTGCAATATTTTAGTTTTCGGGATAGTTTTTCATGTCTTTCTTATAAAAGGTCCTTAGAAACTAACTTGGATGAATATGGTCTTAGTGATTTCTTTAAGAGCAAGTAAAAATGTGATTTGGGAGAGTGTTTGAGAGAGTTTTCTTGTAAGTGAAGTGTAAAGGGTTCACAAGTTTACCCAAAAAATAAGAATCTCTTCTGTGTTTGTGTGACTTTCTTCCTTTTTTTCTTTCTAGTTGCTCGAGAGAATATCTTTGAAGAATATTTGGAACTCTATCGATACTTGTGAAAGGGCAACGGTACAGCCAACACTTGGAGGATGTGGAAGAATGATGGTACTCAATCGATACTCGGAGGGTGTGAAAGGATGATGACACTCTTCCATGAAAGTGCTCTGATGGCACTAGAAAGTTTATTAGGGATGTTAGGCCCTTATGAATTGGCCCAAGGCTAAAAAGATTGAGGTGAATTGGTTGTTAAAGAGCTTTTAAAATAAAACTACAAATCAAAATCACCACGAAGAAATCAATTATGCAAAAATTAAATGCGGAAGCAATAATAAGAAAAGAACACACCGAATTTATAGTGGTTCGGTCAAACCTTGGCTTACGTCCACTCCTTGGAGGAACCCTCAAAGTATTGCACTAACTAAGTGTCTCTTCTTTAGCCCCCACAACTAGGCGGAGCAGCCCTTACAAAATCACTTCCACCTTCCCCGGTGCGACAGAGTCGCCAGGTCCTTTGACACCAAAGAGATCTTCTTCTTTGGTTAACTTACCTCGAGACAAGCCTTTAATCCGATGGTACTAAGGTGCGAGTTCGCCGGAGCAACCATGTGGAATCCCCTCCACCCTCCCTTAAGTTCCCCCCCCCCCTCACAAGATCTTCTCCCTCTCAAACTCCACCCTTTCCTCTCTCCCTTTCAAGCTCTCTCTTCAAGTTTCCCCCATAAAAACGAAGCTATAATGGCTGCCAAAGACACTTACAAAGTGCCTTGTCATATCTTAAATAGAAGAGATAAAATGAGCTCATTAATACAAGCTGTCGACTTTATCGTTCAGGATGATAGGAATATCTTTCTTGTAGATTAGTTTAAATATGAGGAAAATCATCCAGAATATTGCCCTGAAAATGAAGTTGGCCGACGTCTAATCAGCCCGGATGATCTTGCGATCGGCCCGGACGAAATCACCATTAATTGCTTTCCAAAATTGCCAAAGAAATTTTGGAAAAATTGTCCTGGATCGTCCTGGCCGATATTTTATAGTCCAGGCCGATCAACCAGGCCGATATCCAAAAATAAGAATTTCCTAAGTAGATCTGGCGGCAGATTCTTTCTGAATTGAGCCTATCATCCTGGCCGATACAAAATCATCCAGGACGATGTGTTATGCATAATGATGGATGCTTTAATAAGGATGCCCTAATTAGAGTTTTTACTTTTGAACAGATCATCCCGGCCGATATAAATATCATCCAGGACGATGTTATAAAAAACAGTAAACTCTAGGGAACAGTCAGAAACTCTTATATGTTACAAAGCATCAGGAGCTACAACAAATACAATATACTTAAGAAAGGAAAAAGTGTACAAACTGACTCAGACCTAGTCTATCAAATCTTGAGCTGATTCCAAATTGCAGTCCGATCATGTGAACCTGATATGTTAGTAGAAAGCAGTCATAGAGAAAAAGAATGTTTGTTATCATCAAAATCATAAGCCATAGATCCGTAATAATCTCCCCCTCACTAGAATAAACCCTTATAAAAAAATAGAGGAGATAAAAATATTTTTATTGTTTTTAATTTTCTGAAAATAAGATATAAAAATGATAACAGTACAAGAATTCAACAATACATTCTCCTCCTTTAACATTATCAAAAAGAGAGGAGGCACAAACAAAAACAAAACGACCAAAAGAAAAAAATATTCCCTGATTTAGTGAAAAACAAATATTCTTAAAATAAGAAAGTTACCTATTAGTTTTAATCAAAAACTTAGTAGAATTGGATTGATAATGCATAGCCCAGAAAAGGTTAGAAATTCAGAGTTTGATAATCCCAACTCAAGTTCTTTTAAAGGCTCAAAAAAATTTTAATCCAATATCAAAATCAAGGAATAAATGGGAAAAAGAAACATTAATTTTTCAAAACTCCTTTCATAAAACATATCTAATAGAAGATCAATGCACGAATTGTTGAATCAGGAACCAAGATTTTCAAGCACAAGTTTCGAACATATCAAGGATTTTCTTAAGTTTTTAGTAATATAAGAAAAAATAAGCATTTTTTTGTGGGCTCATTTTATGCCCTTTATCACTTGAATGGCTCTTTGAGTATCGTTTGATTTTAATACACTTTTGTTGCAACCCATGACCTCGAGTTTGAGATTTTGATAATGCCAAATAATGATTGTTTTGAAACAACTTTTCATTGAATATTAGTTTATTTGCTATTGTCCTTGAGTACTAATATTTCAGGAAGATCACAAGTGACTCAGGATGAAAGGAAGACTCAAGAATGGGTAGATTAGGAGTATGAGTCAGATATTATTATTTCTATTTATTGCATTTTTTTTTTTTGAGTCTGGCCATAAAATGCATAAGAGTAAGAGCAACCATGCACACACACAGGGGGAGAGTTTATTTTTAAATGCAAAATATAATAGAATTTCTTCTATGGAGATCGTATTGTATGATTTTAATTCATATCGTATGATTCGAGCTATGTGGACGATTCTATGAATAGATCGTACTGTATGAATATATTAGTACTATACGATATGTTCAGATCCAAAACCCTAGCCGTAGTTTAGTTTAAGTAAGTGATTTTATGTCGTTTGTACTGTACGAACATTTTCATACTGTATGATCTATTTTAAATACTTACTTAAATTAATCCATGATTAGTGCATGAAATCCAAGCCTAATTATATTTTGAACATCGTACTGTACGAACCAGATCGTACCCTATGATGAACAGAGACGAAGTATGATCATCCCGGATATCATCCTGGATGATCTCTTGGTTTTTATCTCATCGTACTGTACGATAGTAATCATACCATGCGATGAATAGAGATGACATCTGATCGTCCAGACCATCGTCCTGTACGAATAGTATTTTGTGGCTCATACCGTACGATATTATATCATACAGTACGATTTGTTTTTTAACTATTCGTACATCTTCGTACCAGGATGAAGTCTATTTATGAAGATCGTACTGTACGATGTTGAATCATACGGTACGAACAGTAACGACTACTTTTGAAATCAGAGGGTTTTTGGAGCCCATTTTAGGTGTTAATCTCATCCTTTTTTAGTAAGAATTACAGAGAGGGTGAACGTGGTTATAGAGGGATTCCAAGGGAGAGAGCTCTAGAGAAGTTATTTAGGGTTGAGAGAGGAAGGAGAAGGTGAGCATTGTGAGGGAGAAGAGGTGTGAGGGAGATCACACGGTTGCTCTGAACTTGCTGCATCTTTCTCCTCCTGTGGCCCTAGAAGAACTTGATAGAGGATCACCAAGGGAAAGGCTCATCTACATCCGTGACCTCGAGGTTCTCTGCCTTCTCCAGGAGGGAGAAAAACGAGAAGGTTCTCTGCCGTCGCCAGGAGGGCAAAAACAGAGTTTGGCACTCAGCCACGCCGGTTTGGTGAAAGGGAGGTTTGTGAAGGCATCTCCGCCTTGCTGAGGGGGGCAAAAGGAGAACTATTTTTGGCAGTGAAAATCCCAGAGCAGAGGACTTCGGGGAGTGGACGTAGATCATATTTTAATTGAACCACTATAAAAATCCTTGGTGTGTTTTTTCCTTATCGTCATTTACTTTTACTTGCACTTAATTTTTCATAATTATTGCGTGGTGAAATTTGTGGAAGAAAATTTGTTTAAGTTTTTGTTATAAAATTTCAAAAATAACAAAAAGATTAGAACTCCTATTTAGGGTTACATTTTATTGAGAAAAAGTTTTTCACAATTCACTCCCCTCTTGTCATTTAGTAATTTCAACTTTGTGTATATTTTTTTTAATTTGGCGTCATTGCGCATCTTTTGGTTTGGCATTATTGACCACTTTTTTTTAATTATGTTTAAAAAATATGCTTTCTTTCTTATATTTTCTAAAGCAAAGTAAACCCAAATTATTGACAACACGAACAACTTGATTAAGAAAATTTTATTGTTGATTCAACAATCTTGCAAAAGATTCCGATGTGATAGAAATAATATGGGGAGATAAAAAAAGATCACTTTCAAAATCCAATTTAAAATATGATGAAGATTTTGAATCAAAAGTAAAATAACCTCTTTAAGAAGAGAAAAAGAGAAACAAAATCATGAGTTTCCTTACTCTGACTGTTTTAGAGAAGTCAAACACAACTTACCAAAGATTTCAAGAAAAAATAGGAAGTAGATTTTTTATTTTTAGAAAAGTGAATGTGTGTGTTGATCAGAGAAAAACTTTCACGAAAACAAAAATTTCAAAGAATAAATAAAACAAAAACACAAAATAAAAATAAAAAACATAAAAACAAAAACACAACACAAAAACACGAAAGGCTTTTAACCATTATCTCTCTCCTGGTTCGATGCTTCAGAAACCAGATCTGCCCATGAGATTTTTTGTCTTTCATTATTTCCCCAATTTAAATTTTGCTTCGCCTTGCCCTTTTCTTTCATAGGAAGAATTTTTAAATTAGGGCACTGATTTTTCATATGACTAGGCTTCCTGCATCGTAAGCAAATAACGTTAGAAGAAATATGGACATCCTTACCACTTTTACCTTTTTTTCACTTTTGCTTATGCTTTGGTGAGCTTTATGATTTGCTTAATAAATCATTGCATTCATCACCAACTAAGCAATCTTTTTCTATATCTTTAGTTTTTAGAACAATCGTTTCACCTGCATCCAAAAGTCTTTGACCCAAACCATGCTCATAGGCAATGAGTGAGCCAATCAAATTATCAATAGAATAATCATTCAAATCTTTTGATTCACAAATAGCAACAACTTTGGCATCAAAATTTTCAAGTAAACAACGAAGAATTTTATTGACTTTTTCAAAATTTGAAAACTCTTTTCCTAAGGCATGTAATGATGTTACAATTTGAATGAACCTAGTGGACATGTCTAAGATCATTTCATAAGGTTTTATGGAAAATAATTCAAAATCATGCATTAACAATTTCAACTTGGATTGCTTGATTTCATTCTTTCCTTCGTATATGGTATGTAGTTTATCCCAAACTTCCTTACCAGTAGTGCAAGTGGATATTAACATGAAATCATCTGAATTTAAAGCACAGAAAAAGTAATTTAAAGATTTTGCATTCAATTGAGCATTCAGTTGTTCTTCCTTATTCCATTGATTAAAAGGAATATCAATTTTAACTTCATTAACAATACGTGACGGTAATGAATAACTAGTTAAAATCATATGTCACATGCGAAAATCAATCGATTGCAAGAAAATAGACATGCGAGTTTTCCAAAAATCAACTCACATATTTTCAAATAAAGCAGGTCTGGTGATTGAATATCCTTACGCAAAATTATGATTTGAAAAATTAGCCATGGATCAAAATTTAAAAGCTTTTAAAAACTTATTTTATGAATATTGATCTGATACCACTTGAAAGTGCTTTGATGGCATTAAAAAGTTCGATAGGGATGTTAGGCCCTTATGAACTGGCCCAAGGCTAAAAAGAGAGAGGTGAATTGGTTGTTAAGGATCTCTTAAAATAAAACTACAAACCAAAATCACCACGATGAAATCAATAATGCAGAAATTAAATGCAGAAGAAATAATAAGAAAAGAACAAACCGGATTTATAGTTGTTCGGTCAAACCTTGACCTATGTCTACTCCTTGGAGGCACCCTCCAAGTATTGCACTAACTAAGTATCTCTCCTTTAGCCCCCACAGCTAGGTGGAGAAACCCTTACAAAATCACTTCCACCTTCCCTGGTGCGGTGGAGTCGTCGGGTCCTTTGACACCAAAGAGATCTTCTTCTTTGGTGAACTTACCTCAAGACAAGCCTTGAATCTGATGGTACTAAGGTGCGAGTTCGCCTGAGCAACCGTGTGGAATCCCCTCCACACTCCCTTGAGTTTGCCCCTCACAGGATCTTCTCCCTCTCAAACTCCACCCTTTTCTCTCTCCCTTTCAATCTCTCTCTTTAAGTTTCCCCCACAAGAACGAAGCTACAATGGCTGCCAAAGACACTTATAAAGTTCCTTGTCATAGCGTAAATAGAAGAGCAAAAAATGAGCTCATTAATGCAAGCTGTCGACTTTATTGTCCAGGATGATAGGCATATCGTCCTGGCTGATTAGTTCAAATATGAGGAAAATCATCCTGAATATAGCCCTGAAATGAAGCTGGCCAATGTCTAATCGGCCTGGACGATCTTGCGATCGGCCCAGACGAAATCACAATGAATTGCTTTCCAAAATTGCCAGAGAAATTTTTTAAAAATTGTCCTGAATCGTCTTGGCCAATATTTTATAGTCCAGGCCGATCCACCAGGCTAATATCCAAAAATAAGATTTTCCTAAGTAGATATGGTGGCAGATTCTTTTTGAATTGAGCCTATCATCCTGGCTGATACAAAATCATCCAGGATGATGTGTTTTGCATAATGACGACTGCTTTAATGAGGATGCCATAATTAGGGTTTCTGCTTTTGAACAGATAGTCCCGGCCTATATAAATATCATCCAGGATGATGTTATCAGAAATAGTAAACTCTAGTGAACAGTTAGAAACTCTTATACGTTACAAAGCATTAGGAGCCACAACATATACAATAGACTCAAGAAAGGAAAAAGTGTACAAACTAACTCAGACCTATTCTACCCAATCTTGAGCTGATTCCAAATTTCACTCCAATCGTGTGAACCTGAAATGTTAGTAGAAAGTAGTCATAGAGAAAAAAAATGTTTGCTATCATCAAAATCATAAGCCATAGATCTGCAACTTGCCGTACTGAGGATTGGTGATTGAGAGGAATATGATAAAGGAGTCTCTGCCTTACTGTGTGGGAAAAAATAGAGTCATATTGATAATAGTACAATACATGAAGAGGGAGTATTCACAGAGTGGACATAGATCTTGTTGGTCCGAACCACTATAAATCATTGTGTTCTTTTTATTTCTGCATTTTTATTTTTTAGCATTTTAATTTTTTTTGTTGAAAAGTTTTTGATTGCATAAAACCTAAACTGATTTTTTATCAAAATTCTAAGAGGTTTTTAAAATAACCAATTCACCCCCCTCTTGGTTAGCCTTGGGACAATTGCATAGGTTTAATAACTTGTAAAGATTTTTTAGACCGGATATATCATTAAGCCCTTTCCACATTAAATTAAGATTCAAATCTATTCTTAACCTCATTAAAACCCCTTGACCATCTTTCTTATATTTTGGACTTGATTGGTCCCCCAGACCCAGTCAATAGTTTACTTGATAAACCAGACCCATGTCTAGTCAAATCAAGTCAACATAGGGTAAATTCACCATATATAGTCAAATTCAATCCAATAAGGCTTTTTAAATCCTCAAGAACATTCAATTGCATGCGTTGAATATCTCCAAACTTATCAAAAGTCACCTCAATATGAGTATAAATATATCAACACTTTGAACTTGCCAAAATTCCATATTTTAGGACAATTCACTCATCTAATCAAATCAATATCATCAAACTTTCAATCCTACTCCAATATTTGTCTTGAACACAATCAAACCCAACATCAGTGAAATCATAATAGATTTTACTAAGTAAACATCTTATTTTTAGTCAAACCCAATATTATATGGGTTCTTCCACTCAGAATTCTATTCCAAAACTCCAAGCCTATAGGATTTCACCACATCAGCATTCAAGAATCCCCAAACTTGCGACCTCAACTAGTTTGACCAATCAACAAACCATCAAAAGAAAGTTAACAAGTTAAATCACCTACCCAAATGCATTCCACTCTAAATGAAATACTCCAAACATCTTAAATCTACTATAGAAGCATCTTAAGCATCACTAAAACCCTAATTAAGCTTTAGTTTAATCTTAATCTTAACCTAAATGGTCCCATGTTCATAAAAAAACAAATAAAACTTCCCATGTCATTATCCTTGCATAGTCCTTTTCTCAAGTTTTTTAATTGCCTAGAGAAACTTAATATTAATCCAAGCTTCTCCCAATGCAACTAAAAGCCATGGGTTAAGGTGGGGGAAAACCAAAACCTAAGGATCATTCACTTAAACCCCTTGATCCAGTAGTCTCTATGCTAAAAAAACTCTTTCCCCATTTTCCCCAGTTATTTTCAAGACATTCCCAGGCTTTTCTCCACAAAACCAAAGCCTCAAATCACCATTTTGGTGAGGAGATGAGGTTTTAGTGTGAGAAAGAGAGATTTTTTAACATATCTTTCAATTTAGCTAGAAAAAGATTTTGAAGTCTTCTAGAAAGTTGAATAGGACCTCTCCAGATTTCCAACAAGTCTAAGAAATATAAAATCCATCAATTTGATTATAAGTTATCGCCAATATTAGTTAAAATTTTAATTCGAAATTATAGAAAAACTATTAGTCAAATTCCACACATTGGAAGATTAGAATTCCATGAGTCTATGTTTCAAATTTCATCAAATTTGGATGTGTATGTTGAAAGTTATAAGCATTTAAATTTTCTATTCATTTTAAACTAAATCGGCCAAGGTCACTCTCGGTCATCTGATTTTCCTTTTTTCTTGATCAGATAACCCAGGATCAGTGAGACCATGCTTTTTTTCAATTGGATTCAAACCCACATAATTTTGAAATTGTGGGAGGAGATGTGAGTTCATCTCAGTAGATGGATCTCCTATGTTATAATGAATAACCCGGATCTATCGATGATGTGGATAAGTGGCAAACCAAATTATACCACACGTCCACCTAGATGGCCACCATTTAGTCATTTCCACAATGCCACCATTTATTTCTCTAATTAGTGTAAATGACTGTTATGATGGTGCCGATAATGATTTGACCCAAAATTGAATTAAAAATTCAAAAAATTCTTAAAAACTTTGAAAAATCACAAAAAAATCAATTTTCACCAAATTGAGTGATTTTGGTCTTGTTGGAAAATTCTTTAGCCCTAATATTTATTACAATTAAAAATGAAGTTATTTTGATCATTATATTGGGAGTTATATAAGTTTATTTGAAATTCAATTTTTTCTATTTTCTCATAATCTAATGGTCAAATTGGACTTAACTTCTGGTGAAAAGTTTTTGAGCATCTTAGGCATTCCCTGCATTTTTCTTAGGTCCAGAAGCTCAATGGATTTTTGTGGGGTAAATTTACAAAGTGATGGGTCAATTTTAGGCTATAATTAAGGAGGGTTATAATGATTTTGATACAAATTAACTCCAAACTAATTTAAAAAATTTAAAAAGGGTTTTAATAATTAGGCTATTTTTAAAAATTTAGAACTATTTTCAAAATACACCAAATTGAGCAAACTCACATATTCAATTCCATTTAAGGTCTAATATTTATTAAAATGTCAAACCCCCACAATTAAGTTTAAGTCAAAATTCTAATTACTGATTTAATGTCTAATTCTAGTAAACTTAGTGTCTAATTACTCATCTCAAGGTCTAATATTTAAGAAAAATATCAAAACTCTAGAATTCATTTTAAATTTAAAAGTCAAATTTTTACCCCTTATGTTAATGAATTAAAATAATTCAAAAATCTAAAATTCAATAATTAACTTTAAGTTCCAAATAACATTAAACCCATTCTTTAAAACCATCAATCAATCATTTTTAATTAAAAATTATTAACCCTCAAACCTTAACCATTAAGTCACTTAATTAATACTATTTACAACTCGGTAACCCACGCCTACGAGACTATTAATAGCCCTAAGGGGCTATTGGTTTCGGATTTATAGCGGGATTTAAGTTAGATTTATACTAAATCTAGCCAAATAGTTTTTGTGCATGCGTTAAATCTCGGGATTCGATAAATCTCGGATTTACTAATTTACAGCTCAAACTCAAGATTTAGTAAATCCTTGGGGTAGCCAGATTTAACAGGATTTATCCAAAGAAGTGCGCGAAAGGGAGAAATTTACCTTCACAGCGAGCGAGCTCCCGTTCTTGCTTCCGATCAAAATGTCGTAACTTCCAATCAGAGTTGATGATAAAGCCGTCACAGGAGCGAAGTAGAACAGCCACGAAGGAGCCAAAGAAGTGACACGTGCAATCTATACACTTGGAAAGCAACGAAGCTGAACAGCAACAACGAGAAAAGATGAAAGGCAAACCATAGACGCCTCTAAGTTATTATTGACTAAATTAATTAATATAATTTAAATTATTAATAATTAAGTAAATTAATTAAATAATTAATTTTATAATTATTAAATAAATTAATTATCCAATATAACTTAATTACATATTTAGTAATTAAATATTAATATAATTTGATTAATAATATAACTTAATATATCTTTTAATAAATATATAATTAATTGTGTAAATAATAATTAATGAGTAATTTATACTTAACATATTATTAAATTTATAACATATTATATTTTTTTATTTTTATTCATAAATTTATTTTTAAGCTATAATTATCTTCTTCACATTTAAATTCCTAACTGCTATAATTCTTGAAATATGTTTCCAAACCATTTCTCGGGATTTAACAGGATTTAAAATTTGGTATACCAAATAGTTTTCAGGATTTAACACATTTCAGATTTACTAAATCCATATTTATAGGTTTTAATAGATACCACTAAAGTTAAATCCCACTTGTTGCCAAACAGCCCCCAAGGAAGGTAAAATAAACTTCTTAACCTTTTTGAAAATAAAGGTAGTAATCTATTAAAACATAAAATACATAATTAAAATTAACTTTAAGACAATAATACTTAAACACAAATTAAAAATCCCTTAAGCCTTCAAAAAATTAAAACATTAAATAATTTTAATAAATTTTCCTATATAGGACATATCCAAGCCACATAATCTACTCCACACATATTAGATGGTTTGCTAGTACAACCAACTCAAGTTTTAGGCTATGTCAGGGTTTTCTATTCTGTTGTTATGTGCCGAGCTTTTTATGATTTTCACTAAATGCTAGTTGCTAGTATAAATTAATGTGATTATTTTTTTTATTTATATAATCTATGACTCAATTTGATGGGTATTAGATTACCTCTAGGTTAGGAATAAACTTGACACTCATATAATCTTCAATAGGTGGCCATGGTTATACATGGCTAAAAATCAAATCAAAGGGGAAAAATTAAGATTTAATTGAGGATGTTTTTGCAGGTTCTAGGCATGCTAAGCCCCCTCAAAATTAAAAGAGCATGACCAAGCTTGGCTATGAATTTAATTTTAGTATTTTGAATATACACAACATCTTGGGATGTCAATTTTAATTATAACTACTTAGGATAACCTTATAGGTGCTTAATATTCTCTTAATTTTTGAATTTTTAATGAAACTTAATTCAATTCAAGTATCACAAAATATTTTTGAGGTGGAATTCTAATTATCCAATATAAAATCTAAAGAGTAGGGTAACATGCATATGAGGGAGAGTTCCTCTTTATTTGGAGATTAGGGTTAGGATACTTCCAAATATCTAAAGATAAAAGAAATACCACTTAGAGGAGGAGTTTCATTTAATTTGGATATCCATACCTAACGATTCCAAAGAGTTTGAAGAAGGATGAAAAAATTGAAGACAATGTGATATGCTACTCTCAAAAGTTATTTGTATCAATCATAGGAGTATAATCTTGGTTTTTCTCAATGGTACCCAACAACTTTTAAATTATGCAGAATTAGGGTTGTAATTAAGTGGCATTTTCCACTTGGACATTAACTTATTTAATTTATTTGATTAATTTACTTACATTGATTGTGTAGTAAAATTGCATGCTTTTCTAGGTTTCTTTCATACATGTTGATCTTTATTTTAGCCTAGAATCGATCACAGAAATTAATGACATTAAGAAATAAGCCCGGGAGTAACCTCAAAGTCATATGCATCATATTAGATCTTCTCTTCCTTGTTAGGCACCTCCCCGCCTGTGGATTTTGGTTGACCACTTGACCTATCAGGGTACATTTCTATCATGGGGATATTATGCAATCTCTAGGATAAAAGTTTTTTAAACCTTTTTATAAAAAAAGATTCATATTTATTTCAAGCTTAAGAGTCAATTAGCATGCATTACATTAAAAAAATAAAAAATAGTCAAAATTTTAAAAACATTTTACATTCAAGCATTAAATTACCTACATGTGTTAAAGCCATTTATGATCTGCTCTAGATGCCGGCTCTAATTCTTCAAACTTAATTAAATAACATCTCTACACTTCTTTCATAAAATACTAGACTCATAAATTTTAAGCGCCTAGGTGGTAAGCTAGCTTCTCAATCTAGGACGGGGTAAATCCAGATTTGCACTACATTAGCTAGGTTTAGGACACTATTAATTAGTGCCCAAATTTAGATCTAAGTTCTGAGATAGATTTTGAATCTTATGTCCTCACCCTTCAGGAGTCTAATCACACCATTCTAATAAATTGGTCAATTTAAATTAGAATTTCTCAAATTTAAAACTTAAAGCCCAACATATAGGATAGGATGCGATGTTTTTAAATTTTTTTCAAAATCCCAAAACACATTTTATCTTTCATTCTTTAACCTCCAGAATAAGTTATTAAATTTGATCCAATCCCATTTGAAATTCAAGCATCTCTCCATCAATATCTCTTTAAAAGATCTCAAAATAAATTTTTGTAATTGTTTTAATTAAGAGTCTTTATAGGACGTTTCCTACGATATAGTTAACTATGGAGCTTACGCTTATGGGTGATTTAAAGAACCTAGATAAATTTTCAAAATCAATTTTTTAAGAACTCTATTAACTTTCTTTAAGAAAATCAATTTTAAGGATGATCATTATCATCATATTCAAATGATTGATAATGAACGATATCTTCTTTCTTTGGGAAGATATATTATTTTATCATCATAAATTTTTATTATAGAATTAATGATCATTTTATCAGATAATTATAGTCTAATATTAGTTCAAACATTATTTTAACCTTTTGAGGTAATATGTGGTTTGTTCCCTTAATTTGGCTAAAATAATCAGGATGGACCCACAATTTCATTATCTAAACCCATTAGGGAATGATAGTTTTGCCTCCCTAGATGATATATCTTTCATAATGACGTGTTTGATTTAAAAATTAAAAGTCATGAAATTAAGTTCTTCCAAATAAAACTAATTTTTAAAACTTATTTTTTAAACTCAAATTAAAAATGGTGACTTCATTGGGGAAAATCTCTCTCCATCTTTAGAAATGATAAAAAATTTTTATTGCATCAGTAGTTTTGACTACCTTTCTTCTGTTGGTCCCACTACAACTTTCATTCTTGGGTGAGGGTGGCCAACATTAAAAAGACATGTAAAAAAGAGAGGTGAGTGAGGAAACCTCTATCAAAGTCAGACTTTGATGTTTTTTCCCAATAAGTGAATTAGTGTTGCAAAAGAGAGAAGCCAAACTTTTATGATCTTCCATCAATTTTATAAACATGTGAATTTGAAGAATATCCATTCAATTTCAACTTGAAATTCAAAGTTCAATTTTAATTTAAATTTTAAGTTAAAACATAGGCTTTGACATTTCACCTTCAAGTCATTTGGGGAGATGGAGTCAAGCCAAATTCTCAAAATTTTCTTCTTAATTTTGTAAACTCTCATATCGAGTTTCAAAACTTGAATAAAATTCATCAATTTCAAAATTGAGTTTAGATTTTGCATCAAAATGATCGAAGTCAACATTGGATATCATTTCCGTGTGTTGCCTTGTAATATCTCCTTATAGCTCAGTACATATAATGATGATGAAAATTTCTCAAAATCATTTATGATTTCCATTTTAAATTTCCAATTCAAGTCCTCTCATTTCAAATCCCCTAACAAGTTTGGGCTCTAACATCAAACCCTTGAGTCAATTGATGCAATAAAAGAGTCAAACCCATTTCCTTGGATCTTCATTTTTAGTTTTGTAAACCTACATAATTGAGTGAAACTCAATATGTTGAGTTTTAAAATTTAAACCGTTCAATTTCAACCTCAAGTTCAAGTTTATTTCTAAGTTCAAATTTAGGCTTTGATATTTTATAACAAGTCAATTGGTGGAATGAATGAGTCATGCCCAATCCTTTGGGTTTTCATGTCTATTTTGTAAACTTGCATGATTAAGTGAAACTCTACATGTTGAGTTTCAAAATTTGAGGAAGATCTGTTTAATTCCAACATCAAGTTCAAGTTTAATTTCAATTTCTAGTTCAAATTTAGGCTTTGATATTTCACCCAAATCAGTTGGTGGAATGAAGTAGTCAAACCTAATTCTAGGTACTTTTATGCCAAATGTTGGGTGAAAACTCAACATGTTGAGTTTTAAAATTTAAATAAAATGTTAATTAAGCTCAAAATTTACTCTCCGTATCAAAATCAACTAATTTAAATCTCCTTTTATTAATTTTAAAAAATTAAACATAATCAAATGGATGGGAAACTCATCTTCTCCCTACATAGATGTTTGGTTTTAGAAGAAACTACCTATGGTAGTTTGATTCAGTTTGGTATGGGATTTCAAAACTTTATGATGTCAGTTAATGAGAAAAGAATGATCGATTTATCAGCTAGGACATAAAGGATGTCCTTTTATTGGAGATTATGTTAGGGCCAAGAGTTGACTCCTCCATCTCTAAAATGGAGGTTGTTGTCGCCCCCTTGCCCATTACACACTCAACTCAGGAGGATAAGAATAAAAAATTAGTTATAATGTATGAGAAACCATCTATGTTTGATATTGAGTTTGGTTTTAGCTCCCCCATCGCTAGTAAAAGCGAGAAGAAAATTTACATGAGTTGAGCTAGAAATAAAATTATTAATGCTAGAAAGATAGTTGTGTTAGAATCCTTAAAGCAAGTCAAACTTGAGGCCAATGAAGATTTCATTGCTCCTTACATATCCCCCCTCTTTGGTGGAATTAATTTCTAATATCTTCCTATTACCCAAGGGAGGGAGGTTGTGAGAATAATAACTTGATCTCTACTGTGGCTTTTGGCTATTGCAAAGAAAATATCAATCAAGCCAGAAGTAAGCAATCAATAGTAATAGGCCATAGGCCCAAGTTGAGGGTTAATACCCATCCACTCTACTAGAATATTTAAGGTCATGTTACTATATGTTTCTCACTATGTCAAAATATAGAGGAGGAGGTATAGAAATAACTCATGGAGACATTCTCATAATTGCTAGGCCACTAATAAATCAGGTAATTAGGGAGGGTAAATTAATCTAAGAACATATCAGATATTGAAAGCATCTAAATTTAACTCTCAAAGGGGTCCTTTGGTGATAAATTATTAGATAAAAATGAGCTTGTAATAACTAGGGACATTGAAGAAACACAACATTCTCTTCCACCTAAGAGATTGTAGAAATATAATTTCATATTTATAGGGTGTTGCCACATAGACTTGTAATTTTTAAGGAAAGCATATCGTTTCTTAAGTGTATAGGGTCCAAATATTCAAGACAGTTGATTCATCTATTTAATAGAAATTGACCTCTACTTTAAATAAAAAACAAGAGAGAGTTGTAGTTGGCTCCACTAGATATTAAAGGCCCCTCCCTCTCGCTGCAAGTGTAGGTTGATTTTACCTTTGAATTAAAATCTATATCAAACTTAGCTTGACTTTAGAAATAAAAACCATCTAAAACTTTTCATAAATTTCTATCTTAATTGGAATTTCTCTAATGTTTTAATTATATTCAATGAATTTCCATGTTAAGATGATATTCTTATCAAAAGATTGGTTCTCTTTGAGGGTTATTCTTCCCTGCATAAGAGAATGAGTTTTTTTCTCCTATACTTGAGATATAACCCTGGCCTTAAAAAAGGAAGAGTAATCATTTTAAACTTATAAAAAAATGAAGCCTCTTATCAAAATCAACAAAAATCAAAAGATGCACAAAGTGCTCCAAAAGTCAAAAGATGACCAAAGTGCACCACAAGTCAAAAGATGCGTAAAGTGTGCCAAATGTCAAAAGATGTGAAAAGGTGTGCCAAAAATCAAGAGATGTGTGAAGTTCTCTAAAAAATGAAAAGATGCATAATGTGCACCTCAAAAATGAGAAAGTGGTTTCCTTTATCTTTAATTCCTTGAATATCAAAAAAGTCCAATCACCTTTAATCACTTAACTTTGAAAAACTTAAATCCAAATTCTTCATCATGCATGAATTATTTATAAAAAAAATATCATGCAAGATAATTGAAAAAATTAAATTTCTCACTCCATCTTAAACCTTTTGACATTAATTTTAATTTAATTTAAAAATATATATGGGAGAACTCCAATTTAGTTTCTATGAAAGTTGAATTGGGTCAAAATATCTAAATCCTTAGCCCTTATTGGTTAAATTTGAGTCATTCTACTTCTCACAGTCCTTATGAATTTGTTCCCATATATTATTCTGATAGGGTCTAAATGATTAAGAGGAAAATTTTCCAATGAAAGAATAAATCTTTTACTCTTTGATAAAAATTTAAACCACATTCTTGAGCAATATTTGTAAGCCCTTACTCATAAATTTAATTTCCTTTAGAACTTACTCAACAAAATCACACTCTATGCTGGTCAAGATCATTCCCATGTAGAGGTCTCAACTCTAATTGGTGGAGCTCGAGGGCCTTGAAGAATGTCACCTTTAAGCTCAATAAAATTTAAAATTACATAAGTCTCAGATGATTTGTGACCATGATAAATTATGTCAACTTAGAACTTTCCAAGTAAGATACTTGGTCGTACTCTTTCAAAGACCTATTTTAGTCTGTCAGAAAATTAATTGAAAGTTTGAATCAATGTTAACTTGATAGTTCACCTTAGAGGCAAACTTTGAGAAAAGTTCATGTTAATTGATCAATTGTGAAGGATTCCATTTCATATTTTTTTACATTAGGCCCGCTCTTCAAGAAATATCATACTAGATAAGTATCAAATTTATCATCAAAGAAATTTCTCAAATTCAAATAATTTTCAATTTAAAAAACTCCAAATTCAAAATCAAAATAAAATCAATTTTAAAATCATCCAAATTCAAATATCAACTATCAAATTTCAACAACCACTTCAGTCTTCTTTTCCTTAAGGATAGGTATGAGTCCCAAGAGGTTCCTTTCCTTAAGATTAGAAACACTATTGAAAGAGAACACCCTCTGTGTCATATCCAAGTTTCAGTCCAATTTTGATCCTCTGTGTGGAACAAGCTTCCTCCCCACATAATCATCAGCTTGTGATGGATCTATGACACCATCTTAATTTTAAAATATAAATCCAATCCTCTATGAGAATCAATGCTTCCCTCCCATCTGATCATCTAGTTTTGTTTTACTTAAGGGCTGATCTGAGTCATCTCTCTTTGTTTCCTTATGATTAGATGTCCTAGTGATGCATAACACCCTATGTTGCACCTTCCTAGTTTTAAAATTCATATCTGATCCTCTATGGGAAGAAACTCTTCGTTCCAACATAATCATCCAATATCCTTCTCTTTAAAGATAAATGTCAGTCATCATACTTTCTTTCATAAGGATTAAACATCTTAGTGATGGAGCACGCTATATGTGGCACTATCTTAATTTTAAATACAGACCTGATCCTCTATGATAAATAATGCTTCCTCCCCACACGATCATATAGTTTCCTTTTCCTTAAGGATATATGCGAGTCATTATCGTACATTTCCTTAATAGTAGATGTCTTAGTGATGGAGCACGCCTTTTATGAAACCATCCAAATTTCAAATCCATACTCGATCCTCTATGGGATGAAATGCTTCCTACCCACATGATCTTCTAGTTTTCTTTTCCTTAAGGATAGATGTAAGTCATCATGCTTTTTTATTTCCTTAGGATAATACTTGTTAGTGATGGAGCATGCTCCCTGTGGCACCATCCTTATTTCAAAATCTAAACATGATCCTCTATGTGAAGCAATGCTTCCTTCGCACATGATCATCAAATTTTCTCTTTCTTAAGGTTAAGTATAAGTCTCTGAGCTTCCTTCCCTTAGGATTAGAGAAACTAGTGGTGAAGCATGCTTTTTGTTACACCATCCTAGTTTTAATTTTAATCCCAGAATTAGTTCTTTTCCTTTTCCTTAAGGTTAGATATTAGTTATTGTACATTCTTTTCTTAGGATTAGACTTTTTAGTGATCAAGAATGCCCTTGTGGCTCCATCCTAGTTTCAAATTCAAATATAAGAATCAAGCCTTCTTTTCCTTAATGTTAGGTGCTTCCTTTCATAAGGATTAGATCTATTAGTGGTAGAGTACACGTTTGAGAAAGTGGTGTGTGATGATCAAGAAAGTTCAAAAAAAAAAAACACAAAAAAGTCACAAGAAATAATACAAATAATCATAAAACAAATTTAAAAGTATTTTAAACCTTTTTTAATAAAATAAAAGCAACACAAATTTAAAAGAAAGACACAGAAAAAAGCAATTTATTTTCATTTTTAAATCTTTCTGATTCAAGCATGAATATCTATAACACCTAGTCTAGTCCTTAAGGTGTTAAAGGTTTCAAATTCTTAGGGTTTTGTAAATATATCTACCTATTGATTTTCAGTAGCTATGATGTAGCTCTATACCTCCTTTTATCATTTGGTCTCTAATGAAGTGGTGCCTATGTCTATGTGTTTGGTCCTTGAATCTTGGATTGGATTATTTGATATATAGATGACACTAGTGTTATCACATATGATTTGAATGGTGCCTACAAGTAGTCCAAGATCTAAGATTTGTTGCTAATCCATAGTATTTATACAACATAACTCCCTACAGCTATATATTCTTCTTCAATAATAGATAGGGTTATAAAGTTTTATTTTCCTACTTAATTAGGAAACTAAGGCTTGTCCTATAAATTGGCATGTTCCAGAGGTTCTTTCCTATTGACTCTACACCTATAAAGTTTGAATTAGAATATCTTATGACCTCAAAGGAAGTACTATGTCTAGGATACCAAATTACTAAGTTTTTGGTTCCAAGAAGATATCTAAGAATTCTTTTAACCAAAATCATGAGGGATTCTTTAGGATCTGTCTGAAATCTAGCACAAAGATGAACACTGAATAAGATATCAAGTCTATTGACAATAAGGTAACGGAGTGATCCAATTATCCCTCAATACTTCTTTTGATCAACTAATTTTACATATTAACTGATCTTGCATTTTTCAAAAACAAATTTAATTTCAAAACCCTTGTTACAAAATTTACTAATACACTATAAGTTAATTTTTAAACTATTGATAAATAAAACATTTTCAATTATAAATTGCTCATGTTTCTTATTATACAAAATCCAACCCCTTTTATAATGATGTTCTCTCCCAGCATTACCTTTTCTCATGACCTAGAGTTCAGTGTGATGAAATATCTCAAATCACCAATCATATGCCTCGAGTATCCACTATTCATGTACCACATGCTTTCACTAGATCTTTTGTGAGAGTACCCCTCATCTTGATCTGATTGATCATGATTATCATTAGCTATGAGATAGTGGTTTGTTACCTCCTCTTATGCTTCTGATTCTGATGATTTTGAGATAGAATCAACCCAAAATGATTTTTGCATCCTATTATTCCCTTCCTAAATTTTGCCTTTTCTTATTTTGCTTTATCTTCACCCTTCTCCTTCACTAGGTGGGTCTTCAGGTTAGGGCAATCTTTTTGGAGAGGTCTTGGTTTCCTGCATTCAAAACATAAGGTGTCAGATGAAGCTTTAAAATTCTTAGTGCTTTTACCTTTACTCCATTTTTACTGAGGATGTCTTTGCTTCCTCTTTAAAAGTTTTTTGAACTGGCAGGTCATCGACACAATATCATCATCCTCCTATACTACAAAACTATCACTGTCAAAATCAACTGCGTTTAGGGCCACAATTTTGTCATACTTCTTTCGACATATATTTTTCCTTTGACTCACTCCTTGCTCATAGGAAACGAGTGACCCAAGTAAATTATCAATAGAATAAAGATTCAAATCCTTAGATTTGGTGATTGTAATAATTTTATCATCATATGAGCTAGGTAGGCATTGTAAAATCTTGTTAACTTTTTTAGAATTTTATAGTTCTCTACCTAATTGCTGCAAGGATATAACTATTATGGTGAACCTTGTGTACAATACATTTATAATCTAGCTAGGTTTCATGCAAAAAACTTCATAGTCATGCAGTAGAATGTTTAGCTTTGATTGTTTAACCTCACAAGTTCCCTTATAAGGGATGCATAACCTATCCCAAATTTCCTCCTCGATAGTGCATGTAGAAACTCACATATAATCATCAGATTTTAAAACATATTATAAATAATTTAAATACTTAGCATTTAATTATGCGAGTTCCCTATTCTCCTAACTCCATTCAGTAATGGGGATGCTAGTTTTAATGCCATTAACTTCTTTTTTTTTTTTGAAGAAAATGTAACCAACCGCATTAAATACTAATAAAGGAAATACAAACTACATAATATAAACATTAGATTCCTCCTTTAACAAAGGAAAAAATGTAGAAGGAACCTTATTCAAACTAATATCTTCCCAAACAAAAGAACTAAAAATGGCATAATTAGTACATAAGTCCGCTTTATTACAACTCCTATTTATATAATTAAAAATCAAATAATTAAAGTCTTTGATAGAAGTAAGAGCTTCTATTCTCTGATCACCACTTGATTTTACCTTTTGAAGAAACTTAATAATATTATCATTGTCACTTTAAATAATAATCCCCTTATAATTATACATCCAATCTTTGATCACCTCCTTAAGAGATTGAGTAGCTAAAAGCTCCAATCTTGATACATCTCAGTGAACACAAGCTTGAACAAATGCCAAACAGAATCTACCTTTGTAATCACAAAATACATTGCCAATTCTAGCTTTATAAGTTGATAGTAATGCTGCGTCAACATTAACTTTGATCCAATCAGGCGGAGGAGGATGCCGATACTGATTTGACAACCTAGAAGGCTAGTTAGCGCACCATATACCCAAATTAAGACTAGCACTTGAAGTATAAATTGATGCATAGCTCACGGCATTAGTTGCAATGACCAATGAACTTTCATCATTTCCTTCATGAATCATTTTGTTCCTCTCCTTCCATGAAAAATAAACCACATTGCAATATAAATTCACTAAGAAAGAATTCTATTTGGACATCCACTTAAAACACTCATAAAATGAAATAAATGATGGGATAATAAAGCCCCATCTATTAAGATGTTTTAGAACTTCTAACAGCTTTTTACACTTAACTGTAATATGCTCAATGTCTTCAACATCATTATAGCTCCTAGGATACCCATTTTATCTTTTCAATCTTCTATAAAATAGGAAATGATAAGTTGGAATAGCATTATGGGAAAATACCACCACCCATGGAATCTGTTTGGCCTTTCTAATCCAAATCCAGAACGGAATTGCAATATGTTGAACTGAAGCTTCACTTGTAAGTGATGAAATTGACTCTCCCAATTTTTGGAACATTAACTCCATCCTTTCTTCTTCAAAATCCAAAAAAAGTTGTATTTGACATATTAGTTTTATATGTTTAGTACAGAAAAATTTGCTACGTTCAAACACATTCTAGCAGCCATATGAAATTGTTAGGAAAGTTGCTATTTGCATATTTTACATTATTGCAACTTGTATAGTTTTGATGATTCCAAATATTATTGTTTTATGTGTTGTTATCTCCTAACATTTTTTGGAAGATTTGTTTTTGCTCTTGTGTGTACTAATATTTCAGGAAAATCGAACCCCAGAATACGAAGATTTCAAATCAGATTCAGCATGAGATACTTTATGAATTTGAAGCTTGTATTTTTTATTTGAATTAAATTTGAGAGGGAGAGATTGTAATTGAGTGAATAAATATACACACACTTAAAGGAGATCTTGAAAAAGTTTTTGTACTGATCGTACGGGACGAACATTGTTTGTACGGGACGATCAGATCAGTTATCTCCTTGTAAGAGCAATAGAACGGACAGGAACTGAACTGGAAAATTTTTCTAGGGACTGATCGTCCAGACGAAATCATTTATCGTCCCAGGACGAGTTTCTCTGTAAAAATTTCGTCCAGACAAAGTCCAGTTCGTCCAGGACGATGGGAACCGACTATGGCAGTTTCTGGCAATGTTCTGCAGTTTTCGGAACAAACTTTTGATATAACTGTTCGTACCGGACGAAATTTTTTGTCCCGGGACGAACCAATTTTGTCCAGGATGAAATTGGTTCGTACAGATGAACAAATGGTTCGTACGGGACGATCCGGTGCGCAGAAAAACATGTTTTTAGCAGTTTTTTGAGCGGTTTTTCATGTCCTTTCTATATAAGGAGTCCTATAAACTATTACATGTGCCTTTGGAGTTTTTTTCACTTGAGAGCCTTCAAAGGAGATGAGAAGAAACAAAGAGATCTTCTTCTTCAAGTAACCTTGTGAATCCCTCACAAACCCCTCACTTGATCTCTTAATTTTCACTCTTACAATCTCTCCCAAACTCTCACTCTCAATTATCCCTCTCAAGAGAAAACAACTCCAAAGGCACATGTAATAGTTTATAGGACTCCTTATATAGAAAGGACATGAAAAACCGCTCAAAAAACTGCTAAAAACATGTTTTTCTGCGCACCGGATCGTCCCGTACGAACCATTTGTTCATCTGTACGAACCAATTTCATCCTGGACAAAATTGGTTTGTCCCGGGACGAAAAATTTTGTCCGGTACGAACAGTTATATCAAAAGTTTTTTTTCCGAAAACTGCAGAACATTGCCAGAAACTGCCATAGTCGGTTCCCATCGTCCTGGACGAACTGGACTTCGTCTGGACGAAATTTTTACAGAGAGAAACTCGTCCTGGGATGAAAAATGATTTCGTCTGGACGATCAGTCCTTAGAAAAATTTTCCAGTTCAGTTCCTGTCTGTTCTATTGCTCTTACAAGGAGATAACTGATCTGATCGTCCCGTACGAACAATGTTCGTCCCGTATGATCAGTACAAAAACTTTTTCAAGATCTCCTTTAAGTGTGTGTATATTTATTCACTCAATTACAATCTCTCCCTCTCAAATTTAATTCAAATAAAAAATACATGCTTCAAATTTATAAAGTATCTCATGCTGAATCTGATTTGAAGTCTTCGTATTCTGGGGTTTGATTTTCCTGAAATATTAGTACACACAAGAGCAAAAACAAATCTTCCAAAAAATGTTAGGAGATAACAACACATAAAACAATAATATTTGGAATCATCAAAACTATACAAGTTGCAATAATGTAAAATATGCAAATAGCAACTTTCCTAACAATCTCCCCCTTTTTGATGATGGCAAAATAATTATTGTTTGTATAATTTGAAATTCTAAGAATCTCCTAAACTCCCCCTGAATTAATGAACATATGAAAATAAGGAGGCATTAAAATTATATTTGTTTTCAAAATTTTTAGAAATATAAAATAAACAAAACAAACACACATACACTAAATAAAACAAACACACAACGATACGAATACACACAACAAACAATTTCTCCCCCTTTTTGACAACATCAAAAAGTGAAGAAGAAAAAGACTAGAAATGTAAGCAGACATATGAAAATCATTTAAAAATTTAACCTTTAAAGTGTTTAACATAAGTTATACAAATAAAATTAAAATATTAGCCAAATCATAAAATTCATAGAATTTAAGAAGAGATATAACATAGAAACTAAAAAGAATTAATCAACACATGAGTATATTTAGACATTTAAGATAGAGAAAATCATTGTAAAAATGATGATATAAAAATTTTATATTTCATATTTCAATATGTAATATAAATGTACATAAGATCAATTTTGAATTAAGAGATTAAAAATTTAAGGAAAGAAATAATTACCACATGTGGCGCTTTGCGCATCTTTTTAAATTTTGTGGCACATTTTTGTGCATCTTTTCACTTGTTGGGCTTATTTTGTGCCTATTTTTCACATTGCAAATATTTGCGCATTTCTTTTAATTTTTGTACATTTGTACAATTTTCAAGAGTAATTGTTTTCTTTCCAAAATCAATAATCTAAAACTTCAAATCTTTCTAAGTGCAAAAATATTAATTGATAAGTGAAATATAAAATAAGAAACATCATAATTGTAATAATAATATTAAAATTAATGTAGTCTAAATAAGAGACATGAAATTGACAATCTTAATAATATCAAGTTATAAACACAACTTAAATTTAGAAAAATTAGATTTTCTAATGAATTCAATTTTATGTTGCAGTTCAAAGTATAGCACTTGTGAGATCAAAATTTAAGGGTTTTTCATATAGGCTAACGAACATTTCAAACACAGAACAAAAAACACTTAAACAAAAAAAAAATCTAAAGCAATAAAAGAATATAAAAAACACTAAATAAAATACAAGTACACAAACTATAAAAATCTTCATATCACATTCCAAATGTCTTACAACAAGAAACATGGAATCCGATATGAAAATATCTCAAAATCATACAAAACACACCAAAATTAAAAATAGAAAAACACATAAAACAAATAAAAATAAAAACACAACTAATAAAAAGCAAGCACACAAAAACACATAAACAAAGGGTTTAAACATCATTTTGCTCCTGGTCTGATGATTCAAAAGCTAGATCTGCCCAGGAGATTTTTTGCTTTTCATTATTTTCCCATTTTATAATTTGCTTAGCTTTACCCTTTTCTTTAGCAGGAAGAGTTCTCAAATTAGGGCACTGACTTTTCAGATGTCCAGATTTCCTACATCCAAAGTAAATAATACTTGAAGAAATCTGAACATTCTTACCATTTTTACCTTTATTCCACTTTTGTTGATGCTTATGCTTGTGCTTTAGTGGACTTTTCAATTTGCTTGTTAAGTCATCGCTTTCCTCACCAACTAAGCAACTTTTCTCCATATTTTCCGCTTTTAGCATTATTGTTTCACCTGCATCCAAAAGTCTTTGACCCAAATATTGCTCGTAAGAAATGAGTGAACCAATCAAATTATCAATAGAATATTCATTCAAATTTTTTGATTCGCAAATAGCAACAACTTTGGCATCAAACTTGTCAAGTAAACAACGTAGAATTTTATTGACTATTTCAAAGTTTGAAAATTCTTTACCTAAAGCATGCAATGATGTTACAATTTGAATAAACCTAGTATACATGTCTAAGATCGTCTCATAAGGTTTCATGCTAAAGAGTTCATAGTCATGCATCAAAAAATTCAACTTAGATTGCTTGACTTCACTAGTACCTTCATATGTAATGCATAAACTGTCCCAAATTTTCTTGCCAGTAGTACATGTAGAGATTCTCATATAATCTTCCAAATTTAAAGCACAGAACAAACAATTCATACATTTAGCATTTAATTCAGCATAAATTTGTTCTACTCTACTCCATTCAGAAAAAGAGATATCAGTTTTGATTCCATCTATAATACGTGATGGTACAGAATAACCATTTTGAACCATAGGCCACATTCGATAATCTATTGATTGCAAGAAAGTAGACATTCGAATTTTCCAAAAATAAAAAGAAATATTTTCAAATAAAGGTGGTCTAACAATTGAATATCCTTCTAATGTTTTACGATTTCTAAAATTAGCCATACTCGTTTTTCAAAAAGTAGTCAAAACTTATGATTTTGAAACCTTGCTCTGATACCACTTGTTGGATCTAGTAATTAGGTTGTTAAGCCTAACTGAAATGAATTTATCAACTGAAAAGTCACTGTTAGGGAGAAGCTCTTCACTGCTGTTAGAGAGAGAAAGTTTTTGAAAATTTCAAAAAAAAATTTCCCGAATTTCATTCTTGGAGATCAGGATCGGTGGGGAACGATGGCGGCGGACTACCACCGGCAATGTCGGGATGTTAACTTGGTAGAAGAAGACCATCGGCTATTCATCTTCATCGAGGTCTCCATAATTTGTTGGAAATTCAAAGGTAATTGTGAAAGGTAATGGGCCGATGTTATTGAATTCCATGCAGAGAGATCAGATTCATTTGATGAAACAACAAGGTCCACTGGCAAAAAAGAAGGTATTAGATTTAAAGCCCAAGGTGATCAAACATGTGGAAGGCAAAGGGAAGGCATTAGCTGAAGCGATGGAAGAGGTAACTCCAAGGGGTTTGAAATCTCATGAAATTCATTCTGATAATGCGGCTTCTACTTCTGGAATGAAAAATCCTTTTAACCGTTTAGGGAATCCAAATGCAATCACGGGACTTAGTCGCAGCGTGATAATTGTGGATTATTGGAATTTGGTTGACAACAATATACATTCTGTACTAGAAAGAAGGATTGGCTCGAATGGAGTTAAGTTGTCTGATGGATTGCCTAAAAGTTTTGTAGGCAGTGGTAATGTGAATCCTTGGAGCAACAAACCATATTAGAAACTAAATTTTAAAGAGGAAGATGTAGTTTTATCTGATGATGGAAAGGCTGTGAGGCTGGATGAAGAATTGGAGGTAATGAACTCAAAAAAATTGTCAAATTCATTGGTATTTAAGGTATTTGGAAAAGACTTACCACCCCATATGGTGGCTTGGGAGATTAGGAGGCATTGGAGTATTTTCGTACAATTCCATTTTACTACATTGGGTAGAGGTTTGTTCTTATGTTCTTTCTCCTCGGAAGAGATGGTAGAAGCAGTTTATTCAGGAGGCCCTTGGTTTGTTAATGGGCATATAGTAGGCATGGAAAAGTAGACTACGGAATTTTCTACTGCATCTTTGAAGGGACTTTCTTCTCCTATTTGGATTTGACTGCCCCACCTACCCTTGTAATGTAGGGATGAGAAAAATGTTGCTTGCATTTCTTCAAGAATTGGAAAACCACTTATGTTGGATGGAAATATATTTCAATGGGGAAGGAGAAAATTTGCAAGAGTATGTGTTAGAATAAGGCTTTATCAACCTCTTTTAGTGAGTGTTTGGGTGGATAGCATGGTTTGAAGATTTTTTCAAAATGTGGAATATGGAAGGTATCAAACTTCTGCTTTGTATGTGGGAAGATAGGACATGTGGAAAGTGAATGTGGTCTAAAAGGAGAATATCCTAAGGTTGTGGAAAATGCAGTTGGAAGTGATAGAGAAAATGTTAAGGGAGGGAAGCAAGTGGTTCTGAAAGAGACTTCCTATGGTCCATGGATTCTAGTCAACAACAAAAGAGGTAGAAGATCTAATCATAACAACAAGGTGATTAAGCCAAGCACATTTAGATATGTGAAAAAGAATATTATTTCGGTAATAGCAGCACAGGAAGTTCAAAGTGGTATTGGGGAAGGAAGCACTGAAGTTTCTATCCCGAAGATCCAAGAAACATTATGTGATGATGCTGAACAAATGGAAGAAGGGGAGTATAGGCTAGAAGGGGATATAGCTAAAAATCTGAAATAGAACTCTGTTCTTGTGGAACAGGAAGTACAGTCTGGAAAAAATGTTATTAGCTCTGGAAATTAAGCTAATAAATTTTATGTATTGAATATGGATGATGAGGATATGATGGAGGTGGAAAAATTTAAAGGCAGGAGTGATATGGTGGTTAACAATGTCACTTCGTCAAAACCTGGAATTGATATGGAAGCATGCAGTGAAGAAGATCATTACTGGGAAGCTATTGGAGATGATATAGCTACATAAGGTATATATGGTAGGGAGAGTAACAAAGTAAAGCTAGCTAAATAATTGAAGTTTCTTGGTCCAATAAAAAATGCCCCAGAGGAAAAACTCTGGATAGAATTGGCAGTAGAAAGAAGGGAGGGGCCTCATCCCCTAGAAAAAAAGTGTGAATTCAATATAATTTTTGAATTGTAAAGGAGCCAAGAAGAAGGAGGCTTCTCTCTATCTCAAGGAATTTGTAAAAGATTAAGGAGTTTTTTTGTGGGTTTAGTGGAAACCAAAATCAGTCATTTTGACAAAGTAGCTCTTGAGAAAATCTTGGGTCCTGATTGGGATTTATTTATGGTACCTTCATATGGTTTATCTGGAGGAATGTTGTTATTATGGAGATCGATATGGCTTCTTTTGTTGTTATCAAGGAGTCAGATCAATGTGTCATTGGAAACCTTAATGTTTTCAATAAAGGTATGTGGATGGTAGCTACTGTATATGGAAGTATGGAAGTGGTAAAAAGGAGGCATTTGTGGGGTTGTATTTAGGAAGTTGCTAATATGAAGGTCCCTTTGATTGTAGGGGAGACTTCAATTGTATAGTCTCTTAAGATTAGAAGAGAAGAAGTAGGAAATTTGTGTTCTCTCAAGGTCCAAAGAAGATGATGGACTTCATGAATGAGAATGAATTGCATGATGTAGGGGTGGTGGGACCAAGGTTCACATGGTGCAATAACAAAAATGGGGGAGGCTGGATCTTGGAAAGGTTGGATAGGTGTTTACTTAACACTTTGGCTATCAACTGTATTCAGGTGGCTTTGGTAAGGCATTTAGCAAGAATTTCTTCGGATCATTTTCCTATAGTTTTGAAAATTTTTGATCCACCATCTAGAAGTAAAGGGATTCTAAAATTTGAGGATGTATGGCAAAATCCTATAGAGGTTCGGCTCACATTATAGCTAAAGTGTGGAAAAGGGGATTTCAAGGCAATGATATGGAGATCCTTAACAAAAAATGTAAAAATGCTTTGAAGGATTTGCATTTTTGGGGAAAGGCTAAAGTCAAGGAGTTCTCTATTGAGAAGGACAACTTGAAAGAGGAAATTGTTCATCTTTAAGAGGAAGAAGAATATATGGGTTGGTTGAGTGAAGATAAGCTTTTGAAGATAAGAACTAAAGTCAAAGATCTCAATATGACGCTTTCTCGGTTAAATACATGGTGGAAACAAAGAGCAAAGGTGAAATGTTATGTGGAAGGGGATGCTAATACCAAATTCTTTCATTCCTATGCAAACGCCATGAGGTGTTGAAACTGGATTTCACAAGTAAAGAAGTGCATTGGGGAGCTAACCGAAGATCCTAAAGAATTAGAGGAAGTATTCTTTATGTATTTTCTGGAGAAATTGAAGGAAAGGGAATGTTTTGAAGAAAACTGGCCTGCACTACATTGTTGACCTCATTTTTGTATGAGGTCACTAAGACCCTTCCAAATTCTAAATTTAATCCTAGACCCTAGGATCCACTCTAGACCTTAGGATCTTTTCTAGAACTAGACCTTAGAGCCTATTCTAGAGCCTAGGATCCCTTTAAATCCTAGATCTTAGAACTCTCCTAGATCTCAAAACCACTTCAATTTCAAATCAATCTCCACCCTTGATCAATCTCAATTTTAAATCAATTCCTATATTTAATCCACTCCAATTTCAATTTGATTCCTACCTGTGACCAATTTGAATCTCAAACTCCACCCAATTCAAGTCCAAATTAATTTAAACTTCAAATCAAATCCAAATCCAGAAATCTAAACTCAAATTCAAACTTTGAAAGCCCTGTCCTAAACACCCTTTTCAGAGATTTTTCAAACATCTCAAAACCCAGTCAAATGGCCTCTGATTCAGGGTCTATCACTTGCAAAGTGATAAGACATGTCTCTAAAGGCTACCCTCCAATTTTGAGCTCATTCTAAGGTCTCTAACCCCAGAATCTGAATTAAAATTCAAAGGCTGTAAAACCTTCAAATATTTACAGCCTATGCCACTGAGCATAACCCTTTGGAGATCTTGACCTTGGAACCCTTATCCAAGCCTCCAATCACTTCCAGACCCTTGATTTTAACCCATTGAGCAGTAAACTGCATTTTTCAAACCCATTTTTGACCTTAGTTGACCAATGGGTCAAAATTGACCAAAACACCCCTATGGGGCTCAAATAGGGATTTCAAACCAAATGAGCTCCAAATGGGATGCAACCACCTTTAACAAATTTCAAATGCTATTTCAAATCCTTTGAACCCATTTCCAACCCTTGAGTCAACCTGGTTGACCAAGTCAACTGGTTTGACCCAAGGGACCCTTTAAGGGTCCAAACATGTGTTTTGACCCAAATGACCTTTTTAGGTCACCCAACCACTTCCATTGACCTCAAAATATCATTTCAAACCTGTTGAGCCCAAACCCAGACCTTGGGTCAACCTGGTTGACCAAGTCAACCCAGGTTGACCAAACAGGCCCTTAGGGACTCAAATAGGGATTTTGATCAATTTGACCTCCCCAGACCCAGGAACTACCCTCAATGGTCTCCAAATGTCATTTCAAACCTGTTGAGCCCAAACCCAGACCCTGGGTCAACCTGGTTGACCAAGTCAACCTAGGTTGACCAAACAGGCCCTTAAGGGCTCAAATGGTGATTTTGACCAAATTGACCCCTCCAAACCCTGGGACCACATCCAATAGACTCAGGACGACATTCTGAATCTGTTGAACCCATTTCTAGCCCTTGAACCCAACTGGTTGACCAAGTCAACCAGTTTTGGCCTAGAAGCCCATTAAAGGCCCATTAAGCCTTTTTAATCTATTTGACATACATGGCTCTTGGAACCACCCTCCAATCCACCTAATCAACTCATTTGAATCATCTAATTGAAAATTTCATAACCCTTGATGGAGTTGACTGGTCAACCAGTCAACCCAAGGCTTAAGGGACCATTTGTGTGGTCAAACCCTTTAACCCATTGGACCTAGCTCAAGCCACACCCATCCAGCCACTTAGAAGGACTCCATGACCTGTTTGGATGCCACATCAGCTCCATTGACCAGTTGACTGGTCAATTTGGTCAAACCCAAGCTTAAACCCTTTTAAAAGGTCTTAATCAACCTTTTAGACCTTTTTCCCTGATTTAACTCCCCAAGGCCGACCCCTTAATGTCCTAAAGCTCACTTGGAGCTCTCCTAACCAAGCTCAGGGCCTGGTTTAGCCTAAAATGGCAATGCCCCCCCCACTTGTCCCAAGTCCACCCAATGGAAATAAGGCATGTCCAGCCTTTGGGGCAGCCTTCCAGCTTTCCCAGGGACACTTGGCAACATCTGGAGAGCCCAGGAGCCAATCCCAGCCATTCGTTTGGCCTGGGGGCGTTTGAATAGGGGGAAAAGGGCTTAATGCACAACATTCTAACCCTAATCTTCTCTCACTACTCAAGCCCTCTCAAGCCCTGCCCCCAGTTCGTTTTTAATCTTCAGAGCTTCCTCTACCTCCCCACTACAAAACCCAAGTGGTTGCACGTCACCGGCGGCGAGTTCTCCGGCGAACCCACCACCTAGACCGTCTCAAGCCCATAGCAGCCGATCCAGACGCGTTCGAGCTTGGATTTTCGCTGGGAATCTTCACTTGGACAATCTACAAGCTCAACCATCCAGAAATTCTGAAGATCTAACGGTATAACTCCCTAAAACCCTAGATCTAGTTCACACTAGTTAGATCTAAATAGCTTTACGCTTTTAGGGTCTTAGCTAAAACAAACTATTCCCCACGATTTCTGTTCATGCCCTTAATCTACGTTTAAAATTTCAAGTGAAATGATCGATCCGATCGAGAGAACGAGGCGAAACACGTTCTCTAGGGCGTCACTCACGGTTTCCGTTGAGTGTACATTTTCTGGACCGTTGATCGTTCGATCAACGGTCCAGATCGAGCCCTTCCGCGGTCTGATCCGACCGCGCATTCGATCTCTCGTTCGATCAGCCGTCCGGCGAGATCTAGGCCGTCCATTCGGAATAGCGGGATCGAAGCTCCGCCGTCTGATCTTCTCCTGGTGAGATCAGACCGCGGGATCTGATCTCAGCCGTTGGATCGAACCCGCGGTTAATCCAACGGCTGTTACGCGCCGCTGACGTGGTTAAGTGAAAACCGTGTGAAGCGGCCAGCGGCCGACGCGTGTCCCCGCCGTCGCGCGTTTTTGATCCCGCCAATCCCAGCGCGCCGCGTGTCTGACCGCCGCCATTTAATTAATAAAATTGTGTTTTAATTGATTTTAATTACAGAATCTTTGGAAAATCATAGTAAATCAAATACATAACCAAAAATTAAGTATAATATATCAAAATTTTCAGAATTTCATCTAGTTTATTTTAAAAATAAAATCAAACCCTTTTGGTTATTATTTTATTATTAATTTAAGAAATACAGAAATATGTATTTTATTTTTAATTAATTATATACAAATTATTTTTATCTGAAATTTGGCATGCATGTTGTTGAGTTTATGGCTAGTCTCCAAAAAAATTTTCATTACTATTTGAGTATATTTTGATGGTATTTTGATTTATTGAAGCTTATTAACCTTTTTTATATTTAATTAAATATTAAATATTTAAAAAAATATAAGGAAGATCTTTTATTATTTTCAAAATTTTATGGAGATCAGTGGATCCTTCAACTTATTAAAATGTATCTTAATAATATATTTAATTATTTTATAATCTATATTTCTATTTATATATATAAATTTATTTATATTTATGTATTTTAATGTATATTTTGAAACTATATATATGTAAATCCTTAAGTGTTCAAGATTTCATTTGGGATCTTAAATGTTGATTGAGCATGTTTGAATGGAATTAATGGGGATGATTAGTGGATAATCATTCCTTGATTATTCACTAATTTTGTCTTAATTATGTTAATTAGTTAATTGCATGCTTAAGGTGCACACACCACCTAGTCTAGGTTCTCCTAGATCTAAGGACTTGTTTGCTTGCCACTTGTGTATGCATGCCATGTTTATTCAAAGGGTTAGAGGAACTTTGATTTGAACCTATTCAAAACTAGTGACATAATTAAGGACAATAATTAAGGACTCATGTATAGAAAACTTAGGAAAAATTAGGATTCACTTCCCCTTGAGTTGAAACTTTGAACATTTGAACTTAGTGACATTCTCAGCCCCTAGAGAAATTTTCACTAATTTTTGAGGTCATTAGGCCCCCTAATTAATTTTCTAAGTCTTAAACCCTTAATTAAGTCTTTAAAACTTCTAAAAATTGTAATAAATCCAATTTAAATCCAAAAATTGCATATAAACCCTCAAACTGACCAGAATTCAGTCCTTAATCCATGATAATTGAAAGCCCTTTGATTTGACAGCAATTTAGCCTTAATTTAATTTTAAGTGAAAACCAATATTTAATTAAGATAATTAATTAATAATAATTAAAAAATCCAAATCACCCAAACTCACTTGCATTCAACTCCTAATAAGGTCTAATATTTATTAAAAATATTAAATTTCAGAAATTTTCAATGTTTTAAAAAGTCAACAAACCGGTCAAATCTAGTTCAAATCTAGGTCAAAACTTCAAACCTTCGTAATAAAATGTAGAAAAATCCGATTTCAACGTACTTACTGTCTAACTGATCGTAGTAAGGTCTAGTATTTTAATAAAATACAAACATTCCAGAATTTGGTCTTAATCAAAAATTCAACTTTCAACCCCTTTAATTAAATCATTAAAATATTCTAAAAAATTCATAAAATTCAAAATTACTCTAAAACTCCAGAAAATATTGGTTTAATATTTAAAACACTTAACAAATCCTTTAAAACACAACAATCACCCTAAAGTTGAAGTTTATTGGCTGGACTACTCCGGGCTGCGGGGCTAAGTGTCCTAAGGAGGCTGGTTCCTCGAGCCTGGTGGCACAACGCCACGAATCAATTAATGGCAAACTTAAATTAATCTAGCTTTTAAAATCAGTAACTAACTCATTTTAATATTAATCCACTCTTTTAATTCCAACCAACTTAAATAACTTAATCAACCCCGATTGCTACTGGGTAACCCAGGCCTACGAGGCTATTAGCTTAGCCCCAAGGAAGGTGAAATAAACTTCACGGCCTCGGTGTGAAACAAAGGTAGCAATCAATTAACTTTTAAAATATGTTTAATTAAAATTCTTAATTCATTGATATTTAAATTTTAATTTAAATCCCCTTCTAAGCCTTAACAAATCCAAACTTTTAGACAACTTCAATTAATAACCTACTTTAGGATCTATCCCAGCCACACGACCTTTCTCACACACTTTAGATGATGTTCTAGGACAACCAACTTTAGATCTAGGATAGGCCGGTGTTTACTTTACTGCTGTGTGCCAGATTTTTCGTAGTTTTCACTGCATGTTGTGGATGAAATTGCTTTGCTGTGTCTGCTTACTTTTTCTGTACTCTGTGGATGGATTGATGTGTTTGGCGACTAGATTACCCTTAGGTTAGGTACGATCTGGATGTTGACACAGTTTTCTGCAGGTGGCCACGCTCATGCAGGGCAATATAAAAAAGGGGGCAAATCAAAAAAATGCATAAATATTATAAACTCTTTGCACAGGTGCTTCAGCTGCTAAAGCCCCCAAATAAAAAGAGCGTGGCCAGTGTGTTTACTTTATTTTCTGCTCATATACAACTGCTTGGGAATAACTGCCTTTTTATATATTAATTGCTTAGGATAACCCTGCAGGTGAGTCTAGATTTTTATTTTGATATCAATGTAATTTGTGCAAGTGTCAAGTGTTGTGAAAGTTTATTTTGAGTTGGGATACATAGATCCAAAGCTTGGATTCCAAAGAGGAAAGGATACCCCTTTGGGGAACACTCCTTTTCCATTTGGAAATCCAAATTTGGATCATACCTCTTCCTTACCCAAAGAGGAAAGAGTGGCCTTCCCCTTAAAAGGAAGTGCCCTCTTGTCCATTTGGGTAATCCACTACGAAGATTCCAAGAAGATTGAAGAAAAGGAGTCCAAAGAAGAATGAGATTGAAGATTTGAAGATTTGAAGATTGAGAGTATCCCACTCAAAAGAACTTGCGTCATTACTAGGCTTAGAATCCGGGTTGTTGTCAGTGGTGCCCGGCCACTTTACTTTCTGTAATATTCTGGTTTGTAATAAGCAAGGCAATTCTGCCTATGGACATTTATTAATTAATTTGTATTTGATTTGATGATTTGATTGCCTTTAGGATTACTTGTTTTTACTAGTTTTTTGGCGATTGCATGCCGCTCTTTGTTTTCGCCTGGATACGTGAGGCTCGTGAGGGTGTGAAAGTTTTATACTCATAATCTTAAAAGTCTAAAATTTTAGTGAGTCTAAATAACATAGAAAGATAACGAATCTAGGGAATTAGCCAGGGATCGACCCCGGGGTCGCATGCATATTTCTGCATTACTCTTTCCTTGCTTTAGACCCTTCCCCGCCTGCGGGTAGAGTCCGGATAGTCTGACCTATGAGGACGAGGTGCCGGACCTGGGGAAGTCCAGTCTTCTAAAAAATTATTTTATAAGCCTGTTTTTAAAAATTTCAAGCATATTTGATTTGAGGTTGTTAACCAGCACGCATTGCATTAGATACAAATTAAAGAGTCAAAATTTTAATTTCATAGTCCTTAGCATTTTAGCACCCAACATAAGTCAAAGGGGCCAATTAGGAAAATCTCTAGATGTCGGCCCCGCCTCCCCAAAACTTTAATTATAACGTCCCTACCACTCTTTCATAAAAGACCGGATTCATTTCTTTTAAATCGGTTAGGTGGTTAGCTGGCTCCCCAATCCAGGCCGGGGTAAGTCCAGATCTTGCACTGCATTAGTTAGGATCGGACGACTGTGGTCCAGTGTCCAAAATAGATTTAGGATCCGGGGCAGATCTTTGATTATAAGACCCCAAACTTTCGGGAATCTAATCCCAAATTTCTAATAAAATGCTCAACTCTAATTAAATATCATTTCAAGTCCAAAACATAAAGCCCAACACTTAGATTAAGTTGGGACATTTCCGGATGGTTCTGGAATCTCAAAGTGTCCCCTACCTCTCATCCTTTAACTCCGTTAATAACTGCTCAATTTTGATCCATTCCCTTTTGATTTTCCAATAATTCTATTCATACTTTGATATCACTCCTAGAAACTCTAAACAAAATTCTGCCATTATTTTAATCGAGAGTTTTCGTAGGAGATTTTATCTCCCTACGATGTAATTAACTACGAGGGCTTGCGCTCGTAGGAGATTTAGAACCACACACGCACCTGATTTTAAAAATTGATTTTTCAAAACTCAATTGGATTTCTTTGGGAAAACTTAAAATACTTGTGATCATTATTATCATATTCAAAGAATTATCATCGAATGATATTTTCTCCCTTCGGGGAGATACATCTTTCTTTGATAAGGCTTTGGATGTGAACCTAACGATCACACTTCTTGAATATTGTATTGGATATTCAGTTGAACCTCATTTTGACCCTTCGGAGTCATATGAATTTCTCTTTAGCATCCGCTCACAATATTCAAGATGGATTTCATAATTCTAAGTCTGAACACCGTTATGAAAGTTTATTTTCGTCCTCCGGGGTGATATACTCTTTCTAACGAGTCGATTCGACCTTAGAATTAGAACTTAACCTTAATCTTAAAATCCCCAAAGAAAACCAATATTTTCAAAACATGTTTTCAAAATTCCACCAACAAAAAATGGCACGCCCGGTGGGACAAATCTCTCTCTCCATCTTTAATAGTGGCAAAATTTTGTTTCATCGGTAGTCTTAACTACCTTTCTTCCGTTGGTCCCTTTGCCCATTTCTTCCTTGGGTAAGTGTGGCCAACATCTAAAATAATAATAAAACACTAAAAGAGAGGTTCCGCCTCTAAATTTGGCTTTTCATTCTGATTTTGACCTTCTGCCCCAGCACAGCCTGTGAGGCGACAGTGTCAAATCAGATCTCTGGATATCCTTTTTAATTTTATGGATTTATGGTCGATAAATTTTCCGTTCAACATATAAATCCTTAAAATTGAAAAGCATTCAAAATTTTTGATTTCATTCCAAACTTGTTAGTTTTAACCCCCTCACTTCCCCTTTGATTTTAAGGGTGGGGAGGGTTAAACTATTCCTCCTGACTTGGGCTTTCTCACAATTCCATAAGCCTTCGGGCAAGGGGAAACTCTGTCCGTTGTGTTTTGGAACTTGTAAGAGAACCCATTTCAAATTCTCAAAATTTCTTCAAAAATTTTCTTAAACTCCAAGTTGACATATGTTACCCCATACGATTTCCTCGTGGGCTAATATATGTCATACTTTCAAAAAATAATAATAAAATACTTTTTACTACTCTTTTCAAAAAAAATCTAATTTCAATCATTTTCTTTAACTTTCAGAAAATTTCAAATGGCTGGCCAACTGATTTTCTCTTTTGATCGAGAGTTGTCCTCAACTGTTAATGACCAAGGGAGCACTGTTATTTTTGGAATGGGATTCAGTACTCTAGAGCTCTCTATGGATGGACACCAGATTGTGAGCCTGGATGCCAGTAAGGAAACTCCCCCAGTAGTTGAGTTAATTGTGGGATCTGCACCCACCTTGCCAGTAGTCAGTGATGATCAGGAACAGCCTGAACCAGTTGTTGAGCCTCCCACTGAAATTAAGTCTGTTTTTGAAGAAGGGTCTAGTTCTGGACTTAGATTTACCACGAAAAATCAGAAGAAGAATTACTTGAGGAGACTTAGGAAGAAAATCTCTAAGGCTAAGAGAGTTCTACCTTTTAAGACCTTGGCTCAAGTAGAACCTGAGGCTGTTGAGGAGCTACCTATTCCTGCTTCCTCCCCCCTCCTGAAGGGAAGTCGCTTTTACCCCCTGGCTTCAGCTCAAGGGGAGGAGAGGATAGCTAGGATAGCCCGTTCTCCACCATGCCCGGTCGACTACTCGACCAAGAAGACTCAGAAAGAAAAACACCTTCAAAAGACAAGAACTTTGAGAAATATAATTCACACTTGTGCTGCACAGACTGGGCAGACTAAAGAAGAATATGTGAAACAGTTAAAGGGAGTGATCTCACATCGCTTCCAAAAAGAAGTGTTGAAGGAAGAAGTATCTGAAGCAAAGAATTTAACCCCTCAATTCGTTAGGAAGAATAAGAAGTATGCTAGACAGCCTGCTACTTCGGTACTGGTTGATGGATATCACTGGGTGCCACGCCCTCTGTCCTCTCAAACAGAGGGTATTGTGTTGACTGGGTCCGAGAGAGGCCGCCACTCTACTGGTAGACCCCCGGTACCCTCACATAAACCTGTGAGATTGGCCTCAGTGATTGTCAAACCAAAGGGGGTTGAAGTCCAAAAGTCTGTGGATCTTAAAGGAAAAAGACCTAAATCTCCTGAAAGGAGATATGTGCCAAAGAGGACCAAGTTGGAGAGTCTGCCACCACCTCCTAGAACTTCTAAGTTCATTCTGCAGCTCCAACGAGTTTCAGCCAACCCCGCTCCGAGTTCAGTTGAATTGATGGATGTTCAGGCTAGTACCCCAGTTGTTACAGTTGACAGTCCTACCACAGCCAGTTTGATTCCAGAACCAATAGTCACCGTTCCTGTTACCCCAGTTGATGATCCCCAAAGTTCGAGTGTCATTCCTAGGCCCCTTAGTCAGGTGTCTGAGGACCTTACCTTACCAGATGTGGGAACTATCACTTTACAAGTTCCTACTTCTCCTGAGGAATATGTCCCTCTCCCTGTAGAGGATGCCACTCTTCTGACTACCAGCTTTGGGATAGTCGAAGAGGAGAGAATTGACCAGGATTTAGAAATGGAAGATGAGCCAGATACAAAGTCTCAACCAGATCCTAATCCAAAACTTACAGAAATCATTGCCCTTATGGATTCTGAAGAGTTGTTTGATATGGCTGAGTATAAAGGATACTTACCCCTTGACCCTAAATCAATTGGGGATAGACCGGTCGAGGAGGTAGTTCAAGAAATAAGAAACATCTTGTTGAACAAAGAAGGAACGGCTTCTTTTGACCCTGATATGGATGATCTCCTTGGAGATGAAGATGATTATGTTGGGGGCATTCATGTGGTTGAAACTAGAGGATCTAATAAAGAAGCTGAGCCCAGCAAGCGCCGATTTGTTAAAGATGATGATCCGCATGCTGTCGAGTCAGAGTCAGATGAGTCTGTGAAAGATAGAGATGAAGAACATATAAAAAACTTGGAGACTCAGCTCGCTAGCATGATGTCACAAGTTAGAGAAATGCAAGAAAAGTTGGACAAATCACAGCAAGAGTCTTTTGTGATCCACCAGTCAGCTCGAGAGCTCACAGAAAAGGCCAAAAGGGCAGAACTTAATTCCAGACCTCTCGAGTCACCACCTGTGACTCTCCCTTGTCCAGTAGAGACACCTCCAGTTCACCCTGCAGTTTCCACCATTCCTCCGATCCCACCTCAGAAGGATATCAAGCAGTTAATTGAGGACCAGGTAAGGGAGGCCTTAGCCCATGCTCAAGGAACTGTGTCTATTTCAAAGGGTAGACCCTACCCCGAGGAATATGACTTAGTTCCTTACCCAAAGGGCTTTGTGCCACCAACTTTTAAAGTTTTCACCGGAATTGAAAATCCGAGACAGCATCTGGCCCACTTCCGAGCAAGCTGTTGCAACGCAGGAGGGTCAGATGCTCTACTATTTCGCCAATTTGTAAGTAGTCTATCCGGCATTGCTTTTGAATGGTACGCCGATCTGCCCAACGGTTCAGTAAGAACCTTTAGCGACCTAGAAAACCTCTTTCTTAAGAGATTTTCTGGAGCGCAACAACGCACTACTGTGGGCGATCTCGTGGTTGAAAAGCAAAAGCCGGGAGAGTCTCTAGTTGAGTACATCTTGAGGTGGCGAAACCTCTCGATGAAGTGTGAACCCCAGTTGCAAGAACAACATGCTGTGGAGATTCTGTTGAAGAATATCCACGGTCCTGTTGCTTTTCTCCTGAAGGGTTTCACTATTAAAACTTTTGAGAAACTTCTTAATAAGGCTAGCAATTTGCAGGAAGAGGCTCCTAGGATGCCATTCTTACGAGAGCAGTCTGAGGAAAGGAAGGGTCCAAAACTGGTGAAGACATTTGAAAAGAAAGCTGTGGTCTCAGCAGTAGATAAAGGAAAGAGGCCAGTGGTTAGTCAGCCTAGCACTCCACTTCCACCACAGCCGCCTCAGAAGCAGCCCTTTCAGATAGTTCCTCAACATACTAGAGATCCCTCTTTCATCCCTTTTAGAGAGAGATTGGCAAAGCCTTATCCATTTAAAAGGGAGTCAGTTAAGAAGATCTTCAGAAGTCTGTTAAAGAAACCAGATTTTCAGTTGCCAGAGGCTAGAAGGCCTGAGGATGAGAGCAAGAAAGATGATCCCAAGTATTGCCCGTACCACAGGATGCTTAGTCACCCTCTTGAGGACTGCGTTGTGTTCAAAGATTGGCTTGAGAGGAACTACACCCAAGGTAACATCATAATACCTAAGGAATACTTGGTCGATCCAGAAAAAGCTTCAATTAAGACCATTTCAGGTAATCCTCTTAACTCTTCTTGTTTTGTTGAAGATGGTTGGGACATTGCTTTGTCCCGGGCACTTAAAAAGTCGATTAACAAGTCTTTTCGTCTTTCTCAACAGCTGACTACGATAGCCCAGGCCCCGGTGTGGAAGGTTGACCTGGACGCTTCGCAGAAGGATGTTGAGCCACTTCCCTCTCCAGTAGTCTTAGGAACTACTGAGAAAAATGTGAAAGAAGAGAAATCTGATTTTGTAGAGAGGAAGTGTGTAGATGAGAGATGTATTAGAATGGCGGATGGTGGTGTTAAAACCCTTTCCCCTCTTTTGTTATCTGACTTTTACTTTGCCCCATCAAAGGCGAAGGGTCAGAAGATGAATAAAAAACATCCTTCTACTTCTGTCTTGATGATTAACCATGAATCTCAAATGCAAATTGATGACTCTCCTGTTTCAAATCAAACTCCTAATGAACCAAATATTGAGGTTAATCAAACCAACCTCCCCGAATCGACTATTCAAGAAGAGGTCGAATGTGAAGCTTTATCAGAAAGTGATTTCCCTCAAATTAATTTTCAAGGAAATCCTATCTTGATAGAACTTTCAGATTCTGACTCGCTTTCAGAAAATGATGATCCAACACCTATGGTGTGTGTAGACACTGCTCTAGTTTGCCCGCCCGAAGACATCGAGCAGGTGCAACTCCGTGGCGGTAAAGTCTTACCCCCTAGGTTGCCCCCTCAGGATAAAGGCAAGCAACCTTCATTCGAAAATCTAAGTCCGGATTCCCCTCAACAACCAGAATTCCCTTTAATTCCTCCGGGTTTCGAGTCTGTCGTTCCTAAGGTTGATTACAATGTTCTAGCCCACCTTAGGAAGTTGCCAGCAAAATTAAGTATTTATGACGCCCTCCTTCTTTCCAAAGAAATGAGGGAGTCTCTAATTAAAGCACTTCTCGATCCCGAGATTTGCTTAACACAGTTGGCTGCAACTTCAGAAGGTGAGGCTCTCTACTTCAAAGAGGTCCCTGGGGTTACCTTTTCAGACGAAGATTTACTCTTGAGAACTGCTGACCACAATCGTCCCCTCTACATTACTGTAGATGTGGGAAATTTCAAGTTATCAAGAGTCCTTGTTGATCCGGGTGCATCGGTCAACGTGATGAACATAAAGACCCTTGCTTATCTCAGAGTTGATACTAGCAAGCTTTCAACCGACAGGTTGGTGCTTCGTGGGTTCAACGAGAAGGGCGAGAGAGCTTTAGGTTCAATCACTCTACTCCTGGAGATAGGAGGTTTAAAAACTGAAGCTAAATTTCATATAATTGATTCAACTACGTCCTTTAACGCACTTCTAGGTAGACCTTGGATTCACGAATATAGAATGGTTCCATCTACCCTGCACCAATGCATTAAGTATCAACGAGATGGCATTGAACATGTGATTAAGGGTGATTTGCAACCATTCTCAATTCAAGAAATTGGGATCTACGAAGATGCTGCATATTTCGTACCAAAAGGGTCCTCGTCCCGTTCTAAATTAGAGATCAAATTTGAGGAGAAAATGGTTGAACAAAAATTCAACCAAAAGAAAGAAAAAGATAAGAATATCAATCAAGAAATGATTCAATCGAGTAGTGAAGACGACTCTGATATTGTTGTCCTTAGACCTCCAAGCACATTACCTCAAAGAGGTGGGAGGATGGCTTTAAGGGCACGAGGTCGAGGCCGCGCTTCATTAGACAGGAGAGCAGCACCCGTATACATTGATTTGGAATCAGATTCCGATAGTGAGCTAGAAAGTCAAGGTGCTGCCCTCTCTCTCGATTATCAAAACATAAATACTCCTCCAAAATTTGATCTCACCTTAGACCAGGACAGTGACCCTGAGGTAGATATTTCAAAAGTTAAAAGTGACGAGCCTGAATTAACAATGTATGAAAAGCTCACTAGAAGGATTGAGGCCCTTTCTCTGACCCCACTGTCGGCAGGCAGGGTTGTAGGGTTGGAAGTCAAAGTGGCCCCCAACTTGGATGGTGAAGTTAAGAAAGTCCAGAAATTCTTTCCTGGCTCCTCCTCCGCAAGGGACGAAGGTGATGTAACCCTTGAGGAGGCAGATTTTAATGAATTAATGGAATTACCTTTCGGCTACTTCCCTGTTTGTGTAAAAAATACTTTTTCTAAAGGTTCTGTACCATACCGATGGACTAAGGGTCAAGCTAGATACCACGAGAATATTTGGCGAACAAAAGTAAATAAAAATCCAACAAGTGGTATTGGCTTTGGAACAGTTAGTTCATTCGATGATGATGAGTATTGCCTAATGATAACTTACCATCTCGATTCTCCAAATGTCCCTACAGATCCTCCTTGTCCTTTGGATGGACTCTGTTTGGAGACTTTAGACGATCCCGATGATCTTCAAGTTCGGGATGCACCCCCTGAATTTGAAGAGGAAATTAAGTCGACAGTCGATGAGTTAAGAGAAATTAACTTGGGAAACGATGATGACCCCCGTCCGATTTTTATAAGTACTCTGTTAAGCGAGGGTGAAACTCAAGACTTAATCCAGTTGTTATTCGAGTTTAGGGATTGCTTTGCCTGGACATATGACGAAATGCCAGGTTTGCCTGCTGAGGTAGCAGTTCACAAACTTGGGGTTCGGCATGATGCCATCCCTGTTAAACAAGCTCCTCGACGCATGCGCTTAGAGATTGAGCAACAAGTCGTTTCTGAAGTTAAGAAATTGGCAGAGGCCGGATTCATTCGAGAGGAACAATACCCCTCTTGGGTGGCCAGCGTCGTGCCAGTTCGAAAGAAAAATGGTCAGATTCGGATTTGTGTCGACTATAGGGATCTGAATAAGGCATGCCCTAAGGATGAGTTCCCTCTACCAATACCAGAACTCATGGTGGACATTGCCTCCTCACATGCTATTTTCTCCTTCATGGATGGCTCATCGGGTTATAACCAAATCAAGATGGCCCCTGAAGATGAGAGAAATACGGCGTTCAGAACCCCTATTGGAATCTTTTGTTATAAGGTAATGCCATTCGGCCTAAAGAATGCCGGAGCAACCTACCAACGGGCCATGACCCGTATCTTTGACGACTTAATTCATAATCAAGTTGAATGTTATATTGATGATTTAGTTGTCAAGAGCAAGGTTAAAGAGGCTCACCTGTATGACTTAAGAGTTGTTTTCGAACGGTTGCGCCGCTACGATTTGAAAATGAACCCCTTGAAGTGCGCCTTCGGCGTCGCTTCGGGAAAATTCTTAGGATTCGTAGTGAGGCACCGCGGAATCGAGATAGATCCTGCTAAAATTGAAGCCATCTTAGATATGCCATCCCCTAAGAGCCTTACTCAGTTAAGGTCTCTACAAGGTAGATTGGCATATATAAGGAGGTTTATTTCTAATCTTTCCGGGAGATGTCAACCCTTTTCTGTCCTTGCGAAAAAGGATACTAAATTCGTATGGGGCGAGAAGTGTCAGAATGCTTTTGAAGATATCAAACAATACCTTTCTAACCCGCCAGTCTTGGCAGCTCCGATTCCTGGAAAGCCACTAATCCTCTACACCGCAGCTCTAGATGAGTCTTTAGGTGCTCTGTTAGCTCAAGTTAACGACGAAGGAAAAGAGAATGCTCTCTACTACCTTAGTCGAAGACTCCTTCCTACTGAAATTCGATACCCGTCAATTGAGAAGCATTGTCTTGCTTTAGTTTTTGCAGCTCAGAAACTGAGGCATTACATGCTCTCCCACTCAATCAGTCTGATTTCAAGAGTTAATCCTTTGCAATATCTTATGACCCGACCTACGTTGTCAGGACGTTTAGCTCGCTGGTCTATGATATTGTTGCAATTTGAGATTACTTTCACTCCTCTTCGTGCTGTGAAAGGACAGGCTGTTGCCGACTTTCTGGCAGCACACCCGCTGCCAGCAGATTCTCCTCTGAATGATGACTTACCCGACGAACAAATCATGAGTTTGGGGGGATCTAGCGAGGCCATCTGGGAATTATATTTTGATGGGGCAGCATCCTCTCGTAGGATTGCGACCCAACAATCTGTAATTCCTGGAAAGGCTGGAGTCGGTCTAATTTTTATTACACCAGAAAAAGGAATGATGCATTTTTCCTACCACTTATCGGAGCCTTGCACAAACAACGAAGCTGAATACGAAGCTCTGATAACTGGTTTGGAACTTGCAATTCTAATGGAGATTAAAGAGATTAAGATCTTTGGAGATTCCCAACTAGTTATTAACCAAGTCGCCGGAACTTATAAAGTCTTGAATCCGAATCTCCTAAAATATCACCAGTATACGCTTCACTTGTTGGAACAAATCCCCATTGCTACTTTGTATAGGGTTCCCCGTGGAAGCAATTCTGCGGCGGATGCCTTAGCAAAACTTGCAAAGGAATTTGCATGTCCTGAGGAGGATTCCATCCCTATAGAGATACAGGGTCGTAAGACCCTTTCTCTTATAGATTTGGAACACATTAATAAGACTCCCCTTCAGATCCTTTCCGCCTCTTCGACGACTGACGAAGAAGGCGATTGGAGACGACCCTTAGTCGATTACCTTAAAGAAGGGAAGCTTCCCCAGGATAAATCACTCTCCAACCAGATTAAGAAACGTGCCCTATCATATGCACTAGTTAACGATCTGTTGTACCGTCGGTCCTTTGATCACATGTGGCTGCGCTGTTTGAACAAGCGAGAAGCCCAGAAAATTGTTAATGAAGTTCATTCAGGACTGTGCGGTGCTCATCAATCGGGTCCAAAAATGAAATTAAAGATTAAAAGACTTGGATACTACTGGCCTACGATGATTGACGATTGCATGAATACTGCAAAGCACTGTCATCAATGTCAGGTCCATGGTGTGGTTTTACATCAGCCGCCTAATGTGTTACACCCTACGATAGCCTCGTGGCCCTTTGAGAGTTGGGGCACGGATATCATTGGGCCGATTGACCCTCCCTCCGCGAGAGGTCATCGTTTCATATTAGCAGCAACTGATTACTTTTCAAAATGGGCGGAAGCAATTCCCCTACGAAACGTAACATCACACCATGTCTTAAAATTCTTTCGTGACCATATTGTATATCGATTCGGCGTACCCCGCAGAATCATATCCGATAATGGGTCCGCATTCAAGTCTACAAAAATCAATAGTTTTGTAAGGCGCCATAATATTGATTGGAGATATTCGACGATCTATTACCCCCGGGCGAATGGATTGGCCGAGGCCTTCAACAAAACCTTGGTGCAAATTGTCAAAAAGACCCTTGATGATAACAAACGGCAGTGGGATGAGCGGTTGGTGGAAGCTCTGTGGGCTTATCGTACCACTTATAGAACCCCGACCCAATCCACCCCGTTTGCACTAGTGTATGGATCTGAGGCTGTTCTACCCTTGGAAATACAAATCCCTTCGCTTAGAATTGCAGTTCAGAATCAAATTACCAATGAACAAAATGCAAAACTACGATTGGAAGAACTCGAAGGCCTTGAAGAGCGACGTCTCCAAGCTCAACAAAGTTTAGAGTTGTATAAATCCCGTATGGTTCAAGCCCATGATAAGTTAGTGCGACCTAGGACCTTCCAAGCGGGAGACTTGGTTTTGGTCCTTCGGAGGCCTATCTTGGCCCATCGGAAGTTGGGAGGCAAATTTGAACCTACATGGGAAGGACCCTTCGTTATAGAGACTGTCTACGAAGGAGGCTCGTATCAGTTAGTAGATTGTAAAGGGAACCACCCAATGCTACCTGTTAATGGGCGTTTCCTTAAGAAATACTATGCTTGATGTAGCTCATTTTATCAATCAATAAAACTTCCTTTTCTTGATTTACAGTTGGACTCTACCTTTTTTTAAAAAAAAAAAAAAAAAAATTTTTTTAACGCCCTTCACCTTCTCCTTAAGGTTAGGTCTTTCCTTCCCTTAGGACTAGACCCGCTAGTGGTGGAGTACGCCCTCTGTGGCACCACCCTGGCATTTCACCCGGGGATTAGTGGTGGAGTACGCCCTTCGTGGCACCATCCTAATTCCCATTCGCTAGTGGTGGAGTACGCCCTTCGTGGCACCATCCTAGTTTGCCAATTGAGGTCCTCTGTGTGGAGCAAGTTTCCTCCCCACATGACCATTCGCTAGTGATGGAGTATGCCCTTCGTCGCACCATCCTAGTTTGCCAGTTGAGGTCCTCTGTGTGGAGCAAGTTTCCTCCCCACATGACCATTCGCTAGTGGTGGAGTACGCCCTCCGTGGCACCACCCTAGTTTGCCAGTTAATTTGCCTATTTGGAGTAAGTCTTCTATCAGCATCCTATAGGCCTAAGGTTGGGTGATGCCCTTCCTTAGACCCAAGGCTAGGTATTCCCTACCTTGGTTTCCAGTTGATCCGTCTACTAGGAGTAAGTCTTCTATCAGCATCCTGTAGACCTAAGGTTGGGTGATGCCCTTCCTTAGACCCAAAGCTAGGTATTCCCTACTTTGGTTTCCAGTTAATTTGCCTATTTGGAGTAAGTCTTCTATCAGCATCCTATAGGCCTAAGGTTGGGTGATGCCCTTCCTTAGACCCAAGGCTAGGTATTCCCTACCTTGGTTTCCAGTTGATCCGTCTACTAGGAGTAGGTCTTCTATCAGCATCCTGTAGACCTAAGGTTGGGTGATGCCCTTCCTTAGACCCAAAGCTAGGTATTCCCTACTTTGGTTTCCAGTTAATTTGCCTATTTGGAGTAAGTCTTCTATCAGCATCCTATAGGCCTAAGGTTGGGTGATGCCCTTCCTTAGACCCAAGGCTAGGTATTCCCTACCTTGGTTTCCAGTTGATCCGTCTACTAGGAGTAAGTCTTCTATCAGCATCCTGTAGACCTAAGGTTGGGTGATGCCCTTCCTTAGACCCAAAGCTAGGTATTCCCTACTTTGGTTTCCAGTTAATTTGCCTATTTGGAGTAAGTCTTCTATCAGCATCCTATAGGCCTAAGGTTGGGTGATGCCCTTCCTTAGACCCAAGGCTAGGTATTCCCTACCTTGGTTTCCAGTTGATCCGTCTACTAGGAGTAAGTCTTCTATCAGCATCCTGTAGACCTAAGGTTGGGTGATGCCCTTCCTTAGACCCAAAGCTAGGTATTCCCTACTTTGGTTTCCAGTTAATTTGCCTATTTGGAGTAAGTCTTCTATCAGCATCCTATAGGCCTAAGGTTGGGTGATGCCCTTCCTTAGACCCAAGGCTAGGTATTCCCTACCTTGGTTTCCAGTTGATCCGTCTACTAGGAGTAAGTCTTCTATCAGCATCCTGTAGACCTAAGGTTGGGTGATGCCCTTCCTTAGACCCAAAGCTAGGTATTCCCTACTTTGGTTTCCAGTTAATTTGCCTATTTGGAGTAAGTCTTCTATCAGCATCCTATAGGCCTAAGGTTGGGTGATGCCCTTCCTTAGACCCAAGGCTAGGTATTCCCTACCTTGGTTTCCAGTTGATCCGTCTACTAGGAGTAAGTCTTCTATCAGCATCCTGTAGACCTAAGGTTGGGTGATGCCCTTCCTTAGACCCAAAGCTAGGTATTCCCTACTTTGGTTTCCAGTTAATTTGCCTATTTGGAGTAAGTCTTCTATCAGCATCCTATAGGCCTAAGGTTGGGTGATGCCCTTCCTTAGACCCAAGGCTAGGTATTCCCTACCTTGGTTTCTCCAGTTCCCTTGTCTACTAGGAGTAAGTCTTCTATCAGCATCCTGTAGACCTAAGGTTGGGTGATGCCCTTCCTTAGACCCAAGGTTAGGTATTCCCTACCTTGGTCTTTACCAGTTTTCTTTATCCAATAGGTGTAAGCCTTCCATTAGCATCCTATAGGCTTGAGGTTGGGAGATGATCTCCCTTTCACTCCCAAAATTCTACTTCCATTCGGTCAACGCCAATGTGTGCAGTAGAAGTTCCTTCTACCACACACATTGGGGGTCCATTTGTTGACCTCATTTTTGTATGAGGTCACTAAGACCCTTCCAAATTCTAAATTTAATCCTAGACCCTAGGATCCACTCTAGACCTTAGGATCTTTTCTAGAACTAGACCTTAGAGCCTATTCTAGAGCCTAGGATCCCTTTAAATCCTAGATCTTAGAACTCTCCTAGATCTCAAAACCACTTCAATTTCAAATCAATCTCCACCCTTGATCAATCTCAATTTTAAATCAATTCCTATATTTAATCCACTCCAATTTCAATTTGATTCCTACCTGTGACCAATTTGAATCTCAAACTCCACCCAATTCAAGTCCAAATTAATTTAAACTTCAAATCAAATCCAAATCCAGAAATCTAAACTCAAATTCAAACTTTGAAAGCCCTGTCCTAAACACCCTTTTCAGAGATTTTTCAAACATCTCAAAACCCAGTCAAATGGCCTCTGATTCAAGGTCTATCACTTGCAAAGTGATAAGACATGTCTCTAAAGGCTACCCTCCAATTTTGAGCTCATTCTGAGGTCTCTAACCCCAGAATCTGAATTAAAATTCAAAGGCTGTAAAACCTTCAAATATTTACAGCCTATGCCACTGAGCATAACCCTTTGAGATCTTGACCTTGGAACCCTTATCCAAGCCTCCAATCACTTCCAGACCCTTGATTTTAACCCATTGAGCAGTAAACTGCATTTTTCAAACCCATTTTTGACCTTAGTTGACCAATGGGTCAAAATTGACCAAAACACCCCTATGGGGCTCAAATAGGGATTTCAAACCAAATGAGCTCCAAATGGGATGCAACCACCTTTAACAAATTTCAAATGCTATTTCAAATCCTTTGAACCCATTTCCAACCCTTGAGTCAACCTGGTTGACCAAGTCAACTGGTTTGACCCAAGGGACCCTTTAAGGGTCCAAACATGTGTTTTGACCCAAATGACCTTTTTAGGTCACCCAACCACTTCCATTGACCTCAAAATATCATTTCAAACCTGTTGAGCCCAAACCCAGACCCTGGGTCAACCTGGTTGACCAAGTCAACCCAGGTTGACCAAACAGGCCCTTAGGGACTCAAATAGGGATTTTGATCAATTTGACCTCCCCAGACCCAGGAACTACCCTCAATGGTCTCCAAATGTCATTTCAAACCTGTTGAGCCCAAACCCAGACCCTGGGTCAACCTGGTTGACCAAGTCAACCTAGGTTGACCAAACAGGCCCTTAAGGGCTCAAATGGTGATTTTGACCAAATTGACCCCTCCAAACCCTGGGACCACATCCAATAGACTCAGGACGACATTCTGAATCTGTTGAACCCATTTCTAGCCCTTGAACCCAACTGGTTGACCAAGTCAACCAGTTTTGGCCTAGAAGCCCATTAAAGGCCCATTAAGCCTTTTTAATCTATTTGACATACATGGCTCTTGGAACCACCCTCCAATCCACCTAATCAACTCATTTGAATCATCTAATTGAAAATTTCATAACCCTTGATGGAGTTGACTGGTCAACCAGTCAACCCAAGGCTTAAGGGACCATTTGTGTGGTCAAACCCTTTAACCCATTGGACCTAGCTCAAGCCACACCCATCCAGCCACTTAGAAGGACTCCATGACCTGTTTGGATGCCACATCAGCTCCATTGACCAGTTGACTGGTCAATTTGGTCAAACCCAAGCTTAAACCCTTTTAAAAGGTCTTAATCAACCTTTTAGACCTTTTTCCCTAATTTAACTCCCCAAGGCCGACCCCTTAATGTCCTAAAGCTCACTTGGAGCTCTCCTAACCAAGCTCAGGGCCTGGTTTAGCCTAAAATGGCAATGCCCCCCCCACTTGTCCCAAGTCCACCCAATGGAAATAAGGCATGTCCAGCCTTTGGGGCAGCCTTCCAGCTTTCCCAGGGACACTTGGCAACATCTGGAGAGCCCAGGAGCCAATCCCAGCCATTCGTTTGGCCTGGGGGCGTTTGAATAGGGGGAAAAGGGCTTAATGCACAACATTCTAACCCTAATCTTCTCTCACTACTCAAGCCCTCTCAAGCCCTGCCCCCAGTTCGTTTTGAATCTCCAGAGCTTCCTCTACCTCCCCACTACAAAACCCAAGTGGTTGCACGTCACCGGCGGTGAGTTCTCCGGCGAACCCACCACCTAGACCGTCTCAAGCCCATAGCAGCCGATCCAGACGCGTTCGAGCTTGGATTTTCGCTGGGAATCTTCACTTGGACAATCTACAAGCTCAACCATCCAGAAATTCCGAAGATCTAACGGTATAACTCCCTAAAACCCTAGATCTAGTTCACACTAGTTAGATCTAAATAGCTTTACGCTTTTAGGGTCTTAGCTAAAACAAACTATTCCCCACGATTTCTGTTCATGCCCTTAATCTACGTTTAAAATTTCAAGTGAAATGATCGATCCGATCGAGAGAACGAGGCGAAACACGTTCTCTAGGGCGTCACTCACGGTTTCCGTTGAGTGTACATTTTCTGGACCGTTGATCGTTCGATCAACGGTCCAGATCGAGCCCTTCCGCGGTCTGATCCGACCGCGCATTCGATCTCTCGTTCGATCAGCCGTCCGGCGAGATCTAGGCCGTCCATTCGGAATAGCGGGATCGAAGCTCCGCCGTCTGATCTTCTCCTGGTGAGATCAGACCGCGGGATCTGATCTCAGCCGTTGGATCGAACCCGCGGTTAATCCAACGGCTGTTACGCGCCGCTGACGTGGTTAAGTGAAAACCGCGTGAAGCGGCCAGCGGCCGACGCGTGTCCCCGCCGTCGCGCGTTTTCGATCCCGCCAATCCCAGCGCGCCGCGTGTCTGACCGCCGCCATTTAATTAATAAAATTGTGTTTTAATTGATTTTAATTACAGAATCTTTGGAAAATCATAGTAAATCAAATACATAACCAAAAATTAAGTATAATATATCAAAATTTTCAGAATTTCATCTAGTTTATTTTAAAAATAAAATCAAACCCTTTTGGTTATTATTTTATTAGTAATTTAAGAAATACAGAAATATGTATTTTATTTTTAATTAATTATATACAAATTATTTTTATCTGAAATTTGGCATGCATGTTGTTGAGTGTATGGCTAGTCTCCAAAAAAATTTTCATTACTATTTGAGTAGATTTTGATGGTATTTTGATTTATTGAAGCTTATTAACCTTTTTTATATTTAATTAAATATTAAATATTTAAAAAAATATAAGGAAGATCTTTTATTATTTTCAAAATTTTATGGAGATCAGTGGATCCTTCAACTTATTAAAATGTATCTTAATAATATATTTAATTATTTTATAATCTATATTTCTATTTATATATATAAATTTATTTATATTTTTGTATTTTAATGTATATTTTGAAACTATATATATGTAAATCCTTAAGTGTTCAAGATTTCATTTGGGATCTTAAATGTTGATTGAGCATGTTTGAATGGAATTAATGGGGATGATTAGTGGATAATCATTCCTTGATTATTCACTAATTTTGTCTTAATTATGTTAATTAGTTAATTGCATGCTTAAGGTGCACACACCACATAGTCTAGGTTCTCCTAGATCTAAGGACTTGTTTGCTTGCCACTTGTGTATGCATGCCATGTTTATTCAAAGGGTTAGAGGAACTTTGATTTGAACTTATTCAAAACTAGTGACATAATTAAGGACAATAATTAAGGACTCATGTATAGAAAACTTAGGAAAAATTAGGATTCACTTCCCCTTGAGTTGAAACTTTGAACATTTGAACTTAGTGACATTCTCAGCCCCTAGAGAAATTTTCACTAATTTTTGAGGTCATTAGGCCCCCTAATTAATTTTCTAAGTCTTAAACCCTTAATTAAGCCTTTAAAACTTCTAAAAAATGTAATAAATCCAATTTAAATCCAAAAATTGCATATAAACCCTCAAACTGACCAGAATTCAGTCCTTAATCCATGATAATTGAAAGCCCTTTGATTTGATAGCAATTTAAGCCTTAATTTAATTTTAAGTGAAAACCAATATTTAATTAAGATAATTAATTAATAATAATTAAAAAATCCAAATCACCCAAACTCACTTGCATTCAACTCCTAATAAGGTCTAATATTTATTAAAAATATTAAATTCCAGAAATTTTCAATGTTTTAAAAAGTCAACAAACCGGTCAAATCTAGTTCAAATCTAGGTCAAAACTTCAAACCTTCGTAATAAAATGTAGAAAAATCCGATTTCAACGTACTTACTGTCTAACTGATCGTAGTAAGGTCTAGTATTTTAATAAAATACAAACATTCCAGAATTTGGTCTTAATCAAAAATTCAACTTTCAACCCCTTTAATTAAATCATTAAAATATTCTAAAAAATTCATAAAATTCAAAATTACTCTAAAACTCCAGAAAATATTGGTTTAATATTTAAAACACTTAACAAATCCTTTAAAACACAACAATCACCCTAAAGTTGAAGTTTATTGGCTGGACTACTCCGGGCTGCGGGGCTAAGTGTCCTAAGGAGGCTGGTTCCTCGAGCCTGGTGGCACAACGCCACGAATGAATTCTAAAGGGTGTCAAACCTTCAAATTGATTAATTTTTTAATTATTTAACATTCTAAAAATCCTTAATTCAATTACATTAATTTGGTTTATCGGCTAGACTACTCCGGGCTGCGGGGCTAAGTGTCCTAAGGAGGCTGGTTCCTCGAGCCTGGTGGCACAACGCCACGAATCAATTAATGGCAAACTTAAATTAATCTAGCTTTTAAAATCAGTAACTAACTCATTTTAATATTAATCCACTCTTTTAATTCCAACCAACTTAAATAACTTAATCAACCCCGATTGCTACTGGGTAACCCAGGCCTACGAGGCTATTAGCTTAGCCCCAAGGAAGGTGAAATAAACTTCACGGCCTCGGTGTGAAACAAAGGTAGCAATCAATTAACTTTTAAAATATGTTTAATTAAAATTCTTAATTCATTGATATTTAAATTTTAATTTAAATCCCCTTCTAAGCCTTAACAAATCCAAACTTTTAGACAACTTCAATTAATAAGCTACTTTAGGATCTATCCCAGCCACACGACCTTTCTCACACACTTTAGATGATGTGCTAGGACAACCAACTTTAGATCTAGGATAGGCCGGTGTTTACTTTACTGCTGTGTGCCGGATTTTTCGTAGTTTTCACTGCATGTTGTGGATGAAATTGCTTTGCTGTGTCTGCTTACTTTTTCTGTACTCTGTGGATGGATTGATGTGTTTGGCGACTAGATTACCCTTAGGTTAGGTACGATCTGGATGTTGACACAGTTTTCTGCAGGTGGCCACGCTCATGCATGGCAATATAAAAAAGGGGGCAAATCAAAAAAATGCATAAATATTATAAACTCTTTGCACAGGTGCTTCAGCTGCTAAAGCCCCCAAATAAAAAGAGCGTGGCCAGTGTGTTTACTTTATTTTCTGCTCATATACAACTGCTTGGGAATAACTGCCTTTTTTATATATTAATTGCTTAGGATAACCCTGCAGGTGAGTCTAGATTTTTATTTTGATATCAATGTAATTTGTGCAAGTGTCAAGTGTTGTGAAAGTTTATTTTGAGTTGGGATACATAGATCCAAAGCTTGGATTCCAAAGAGAAAAGGATACCCCTTTGGGGAACACTCCTTTTACATTTGGAAATCCAAATTTGGATCATACCTCTTCCTTACCCAAAGAGAAAAGAGTGGCCTTCCCCTTAAAAGGAAGTGCCCTCTTGTCCATTTGGGTAATCCACTACGAAGATTCCAAGAAGATTGAAGAAAAGGAGTCCAAAGAAGAATGAGATTGAAGATTTGAGGATTTGAAGATTAAGAGTATCCCACTCAAAAGAACTTGCGTCATTACTAGGCTTAGAATCCGGGTTGTTGTCAGTGGTGCCCGGCCACTTTACTTTCTGTAATATTCTGGTTTGTAATAAGCAAGGCAATTCTGCCTATGGACATTTATTAACTAATTTGTATTTGATTTGATGATTTGATTGCCTTTAGGATTACTTGTTTTTACTAGTTTTTTGGCGATTGCATGCCGCTCTTTGTTTTCGCCTGGATACGTGAGGCTCGTGAGGGTGCGAAAGTTTTATACTCATAATCTTAAAAGTCTAAAATTTTAGTGAGTCTAAATAACATAGAAAGATAACGAATCTAGGGAATTAGCCGGGGATCGACCCCGGGGTCGCATGCATATTTCTGCATTACTCTTTCCTTGCTTTAGACCCTTCCCCGCCTGCGGGTAGAGTCCGGATAGTTTGACCTATGAGGACGAGGTGCCGGACCTGGGGAAGTCCAGTCTTCTAAAAAATTATTTTATAAGCCTGTTTTTAAAAATTTCAAGCATATTTGATTTGAGGTTGTTAACCAGCACGCATTACATTAGATACAAATTAAAGAGTCAAAATTTTAATTTCATAGTCCTTAGCATTTTAGCACCCAACATAAGTCAAAGGGGCCAATTAGGAAAATCTCTAGATGTCGGCCCCGCCTCCCCAAAACTTTAATTATAACGTCCCTACCACTCTTTCATAAAAGATCGGATTCATTTCTTTTAAATCGGTTAGGTGGTTAGCTGGCTCCCCAATCCAGGCCGGGGTAAGTCCAGGTTTTGCACTGCATTAGTTAGGATCGGACGACTGTGGTCCAGTGTCCAAAATAGATTTAGGATCCAGGGCAGATCTTTGATTATAAGACCCCAAACTTTGGGAATCTAATCCCAAATTTCTAATAAAATGCTCAACTCTAATTAAATATCATTTCAAGTCCAAAACATAAAGCCCAACACTTAGATTAAGTTGGGACATTTCCGGATGGTTCTGGAATCTCAAAATGTCCCCTACCTCTCATCCTTTAACTCCGTTAATAACTGCTCAATTTTGATCCATTCCCTTTTGATTTTCCAATAATTCTATTCATACTTTGATATCACTCCTAGAAACTCTAAACAAAATTCTGCCATTATTTTAATCGAGAGTTTTCGTAGGAGATTTTATCTCCCTACGATGTAATTAACTACGAGGGCTTGCGCTCGTAGGAGATTTAGAACCACACACGCACCTGATTTTAAAAATCAATTTTTCAAAACTCAATTGGATTTATTTGGGAAAACTTAAAATACTTGTGATTATTATTATCATATTCAAAGAATTATTATCGAATGATATTTTCTCCCTTCGGGGAGATACATCTTTCTTTGATAAGACTTTGGATGTGGACCTAACGATCACACTTCTTGAATATTGTATTGGATATTCAGTTGAACCTCATTTTGACCCTTCGGAGTCATATGAATTTCTCTTTAGCATCCGTTCGCAATATTCAAGATGGATTTCATAATTCTAAGTCTGAACACCGTTATGAAAGTTTATTTTCGTCCTCCGGGGTGATATACTCTTTCTAACGAGTCGATTCGACCTTAGAATTAGAACTTAACCTTAATCTTAAAATCCCCAAAGAAAACCAATATTTTCAAAACATGTTTTCAAAATTCCACCAACATACATAGCATTATGGATGAAGAAGATAGAAGGAGAGTGGTCGTTGATATTCCAGATTGGGAAATTGTGGAAGTAATCAGATTGTTGGGTAACAATAAAGCTCCTGGTTTTGATGGCATTACTTTTTTTTTTGGTTAAAACCCACCTACGGGCCTACACATTAATATAGGAAAAAATTACATAGTCCTTAAAGGGATCTCTAGCTCACTACTGCTCATAAGAGCTAGAAACAAAAGAAAAAAGAAACCTAAGAGCTTGAGTTCCCTACTAAGAAGAATTACACAAAAATCTAGTAACACTCTAAGAACCAAAAAACAAAGGGCAAACATAAGCACATTCAGCATATCCATTTGAACAATACACGTACCCTACACAAAACGAGCGCGGACATCCAAAACAGGCCTGCAAGGATACTAGAAGAAAACATAAACAAACAACAAAAAATATAATTTGAAATAGAGGACAAAAAATAGTAAATACTCCCTGGAATACCAGAGTCCCATAAGAAAGGTAACTCATAAGAGGGATGATCAAGAATGCAACCACAAAACCACACCACCCAGAACAACTTCAAGGCAATACAGCAAGCCCCAGAGAAATTTAGCACAATGAGCATGGACCAGCAGAATAGAAATAGAGAAGAACTGCACAGCAAAAAACAACACTGCCTGCCACCAGACGGAAAAACCCAGACAAAACCAGCAAACCTCCGAAAGAAACACCACCAGAACCAAATAGCCCAGCAAACAGAAACAACCAACCTGCTACCCCCAACTGACCCCAAACACCACAAAGAGCAAGATCGAACACAGCAAACAGAACACTGGAGTAAACCTCCAACCAGAAAATTAAAAACCATTAACATAAGGAACACTATTCTTATCCAAATTAATCAAGCCTTGAATCTGAACAGTAAGATTATTGAAAGATAAATCCGTAATACAATTAAACTTACTACCAAGCAAAACCATCGCCCGTGCAACAGAATTAACCAAAGTAGAAACAACACTATAGTAGCAATTCATAGAGTCCAGAAAAGACTTAATATTTCTGCAGGTATAATAGAAAGAATACCCACAACTGCTGCCATCCACTTCCAGCAGTGCTTTAAGGTCCACATTAAAATTACATTCTAAAACAATACTCTGAATATCCAAACCAGCACAAAGATAAAGCCCATGAAAAACAACCAACAGGATACCACCAAGCATATCAGTTTCAACAGTTTTACCAGCAAACCCTAAAACATAAACCCCATTGAAATTTCTAATTAATCCACCAATGCACCAAATGTTCCCCTCCAAAAAAATGTCAATATTCAGTTTAAAATAGTTGACATGAGGTCTAAGCAAATATAAAATCCTGTTCATCGGGTTGGCCTGAGAACAATCATAATTAATCCCAAAACCCTCCATCGTAAAAAAAACCTTATCAAAGCTTTTATAAGAAATAAGATGAGTAGTAAAAAGAGTTTTAACCTTCTCCTTAATTCTAAAAATAAATTTATGATGATCCATCAAATTACCATTAAACCGAGAGTCGTTTCTAGCCAACCAAATAAACCAAACAATAAGAAGGGGGATATAATTCCTAATATGACCCTTAACACAAACCATCCAGTCCTCAAACAAATTCTGAACAAAACAGTTAGGACTCCAAAAATTAACTTGAAAAAGATCCTCAAAGTAATGCCACACCTTAACAGCAATAGGAGATGAAATGAAAACATGTTGTAAGATTTCAACATTAGAACAACATTGACATTTAAAAGTAATAAACAGACCTCTATTCCTAATAACCTCATCTGTAGGAATAAACTTCTTCAGAATTCTCCAATTAAAGATAGAAACCATGGTAGGAATACTCTTATGCCACATCATTTTAAAAGGCTTGGCAGGATCCTTTTTATTTCTAAACACATGCTAAGCATCTTTAGTTTTGAAAAGAGCATCTTTAGCAAAAGTACAAAGTAAAACATCTTTAGCAAAATGGTTAAGAGAAATGTTAGAAATCAAATTAATAATAGAAACAAGAATAACAGAAGAAAGTTTATCCACATCCCAACCATTATCAGAAAAGAAGAAGTTGACCTTAACCAAACTCAAAGAATTAGAGTTAAGGAGAGCATCAAGGGAGTAACCATTAATCCAACGATCATGCCAGAAGTAAACATTCCCCTCCCCAAGACCCCAAGCTAAACAGGGATCAACTTTCCACTTAATCTGAACCATACGATGCCAAACCTTAGATTGCCCTTTAGAGTAAAAACAATTGGAAGGGAAATGGACCCCATAATACTTAGTCCTCATAAAATTAGCCCACAAAGTAACATTAGCCCTTAAATTATACCACAATTTAAAAGAAAAAGCAAAAGCCATATCAGTCATGGACTTGCAACCAAGATCACCTTCCTGTTTAGTCCCACAACACTTATCCCACGATGACCAATGTATTTTAGAATTGATAGAAGAACCCCTCCAAAAAAATTTATTGAGAATTCTATCAATCCTCAAACACACCATCTTAGTGGGAAAAAGAACTTGAAAAGAATACACATAAATAGAGGCAAGGACACTTTGGATAAGAACAAGCCTACCACCATAGCTCAAAAACTTGGAATCCCAAGTAGCCAAATGATTATGCACCTTGGAAATTAAATCATCAAAAAGAAAAGTCTTCTTTCTACCTTTAAACAAGGGAATGCCTAGATACTTTAAAGGAAAAATAGCTTGAGAGAAGCACGTTAGGATCTTGATATCCAAAATTCTATTATGAGGAACATTTTTAGAAATAACAAAACCACTTTTGACTTTGTTAAAAAAGAGGCGACTCACTGCTTCAAAGTGATCAAAAAAGCCCAAAACTTTAGAAACCCTATTCTTCGAAGCATTAATGAAAATAATGAAATCATCAGCAAAACATAAATGAGAAATTTTGATGCCACCCAATATTTTAAAATACAGACTAGGAAATTTACATAACAAATTAGAAATCACCCTTGACAAGTAATCCACAGCAAGAATAAAGATAGCCGAAGAGATAGGATCCCCTTGCCTCAACCCATGAAAAGATTTAAAAAAACTGTGACACTTGCCATTAAGGATGATAAAAAAGAAAGGACTTTCAATGCACAAGCTAATAAGAGAAATAAACTTCTCATCAAAACCAAAAAATTTCAACATGTTATAAATAAAGCTCCAGTTAAAGTTATCATACGCCTTAGCAATATCAAGTTTTAAAATCATGTTCCCCCCTCTAGTCTTAATATCCAAGTCTTAACAGATTTTTTTAGCAAGCAGGATATTGTCCACAATAGCACGACCTTTAACAAACCCCATTTGATTATGGGATATAAGTTTAGGAAGAAGTAAAGAAAGATGGTTCACCCAAATTTTAAAAATTAATTTGTAAAAAATAGAGCATAAACTAATGGGCCTAAAGTCATTCCAAGAGTTAACTTCATTACTCATAGGAATCAAAGCAATAGAGGTAGAAGTGAAAAACTTCTGAATAGGAGAACCATTAAAAAAATCCAAAACAGCAGCATGAACATCCTCAGAAATAAACTGTCATGAGTGTTGAAAAAACTTAACAGTATAGCCATTAGGGCCCAACACAGAATCAACATTCATATCAAATAAAGTATTCTTAACCTCATCCAAAAGAGGGCACAAAGAAAGACTCCTATTCTCCTCTTGAGTCACAATATTAGGAATGAAAGAATGATCATCAATGGGAATAGGACAAAAATCCTTATTAAGATGATATTGAAAAAAATTAACCACAAGATTAGCAATCTCCTCACCATTCTCGGTAAAGGAACCATCCACACGAGCAATTTTATGAATACCATTAATAGCACGCTTTTTATTAACCAAAGCATGAAAATAACGAGTATGATTATCCCCTTCCACCAAGTGTTTAATAGCAGCCTTTTGTTTCCAATAAATCTCTTCCTGACATTGAAGTTTGCTGAGGTCCATTTTGGCCTCATTAAGGACAACAATATTAGCAACTGTGGGATCAGTTTGACAATGATCCTCAAGAGCATTAATCTTCTTTTCCACCTCCTTAATATTGGAAAAAATATTTTTAAAAACATTCCGGTTCCACCAATTCAGAACCATCATTAATTTTTTTAACTTAGCCCAAAGCCTAAGCATGCCAGTAATAGAGTTTTCAGGGAAAATAGGAGCAGACCAATTAGTTTGAACCACATTAAGAATTGAATCATGAGTTAACCACATATTCTGAAATCTAAAACGAGAATTCAAACCCACCATATTAAACTTGACATTAATAAGCAGAGGGGAATGATCAGAAAGCGTACGACTCAAATGCACCACCTTAGAAGAGTTAAAAACATTAATCCAAGCATTATTAAAAAGAACTCTATCTAACCGTTGCCAAAGATGACCTCGATTCCCAGTATATTTGTTACCATAAATGCCAATATCAATAAGATTACAATTCATAATCATATCATTTAAGTCCTCCATAGATTGGTAAATAGGATGAGAGCCCTCAACACGCTCAGTAGGATTAGTAATGGTATTATAGTCACCACCAACCAACCAAGGCAAAGTGCAAAGACTATGAAAATTTTCAATTTGGTCCCACAAGATTCTCCTAGAAAAATGAGAAGAAGCAGTATAAACAAAAGAAGAACACATTGAAAATTCAAGAATTTAATATTACAATGAAGCACTTGAGGAAAATTCCCAATAACATCAATCCTAACAAAATCTTTCCAAAAAAAACCCAAATTTTGTTAGCAACATTAGCAAAAGCATGCTTAAAACTCAAAACTTTCGCAGTATTTAAAAATTTATCCATAGAAATGAGAGGTTCAAGAAAGACAAGCACATAATTATTATGAATACGATATAAATTTTTAACCCGAAGTTTCGAGGAAGGACACCCAATCCCCCTCACATTCCAAATAATCGTATTAAACATAAAAAAATAAATTATTGAAAAGTATGTGAGCGAGTAGTCCTAGGCGATTGCAAAATAATGTTTCTAAGTTTTCTACCTCTCTTTCCACGACCTTTAGAAAAGCTCAGATCATTATCCTCTCTAGCATAGCATTTAGCATTAATTTCAATTTCTGTATCAGTAAAGACATCACAATGATAATGATCAGTTAAAAGGATTTCATTATTCATCTCACCCCCTGACGGATTCAATGCTTAATTATTACCTTCCAAAAACAATACACCATCCTCCACAGTGGAAATGTTCCGCCGTTTTTGATCTGACAAAGAAATATCAGGATCATGATTAGTAAGTGGAGACTCATAAAGATTAATAGTAGAATTGCAAGCAACAGTTGTATTAACATTATTATGACTCGTCTCCAAGGGTTTAGAGGAAACTACTTCCCCCACATCAAGAACAACAACCAAATCATCAGAACTGTTAACGATTTCAGCATTAACCCACTTATCTTGATCTAAACTATTATTAGCACCTTATAAAGCAAGACTAGAAGGAATCTGCACCGCAATTCCTTCAGAAACCATGTCATTATTAGAAGAGACAGAACTAATAAAAGTCGGTTTAGGAGCATTAGATAATGAAGTGTTTTGAATGACATTCTCTTCCCCCTCGTTGCCACAATTAACAGTACCCAAATCCTGAATGGCAGAACCAACATTATTCTCCAAAGGGGGAATTGGCACATGTAAAACCTTACTAACAACATTTTCATTAACTTTTGGCATACTTTTCTCCTTATGAAAATTAGTTTGTAAACGAAAACATTCATTTATCGCGTGACCATGCATCCTACTGTGAGAACAAAATATAGCTAAATTTTCAATTTCCACCTTTTGAAAGTAACCATTCATTTTAGATCCTAACAAAATTTCATGCAGATGTTTTTTCGTCACATCCAATTCAACTAAAACTCTAGCCACCAAAGGTCTTGAAAGAGAAGCAGTAGCTTGATCTGTCTGTAATGGCCTACCAAACACAGAAGCAAGACCAAAAAGAATGTGCGAATTAAAAAAATGCAAACGAAGGTTCAGAAAAGCTACCCACAATGGGGCAATGGGAGACTCCTCCCTCACTTCATAATCTGGTGACCATTTAAGAAGCCTCATTTGACAACCCTGAATGTAGTAAGAATGATGATAAAAAATGTGGCTATAGTCTAAGTCATTAGATAATTGAATAGCTATATGTTTAGAGTCTAACAAACCAACTTTAAATGAACATGAGAGTTTCAAACAATGAAAAAATTTATGAATAACATCCAAACTCAGCCTCCGTAAAATAAACTTACCAACGAGAGTGAATGAAAAGGGAGCAGCCAGTTGCTGAACAACAGCATCATCGAATAAAAGAGCAGGACAACCCTTAAAAGAAGCATGCACAAATTGGACTTTCGAAGCTGAAGAAGACGAACCACCAGATACAGCATCCATAAAAGATCTGGTTTTACCAGTAAGGACCGAAGGAACATCTGGGGAAGACGACGTTGGAGACGTCAATGCCCCCCCCCCCCCCCCCCCCCCCCTTCCACCCAACGAAAGCAAAAAACAACCTCAAACCATGAAAAAGCCGGACAACGAGAAAAAACAGGGCAAAAAAGTAGAGAAACCACCGACAGGAGGGTCCATAGAAAGGAACGAGTTTACCAGTGAAGAGGCAAAATGAGGAAGGCAGGAAGATAGATTGGAACCTTAAAGAAGAGCCTTGACCAGCGAAACAGCTAAATCGCCACAAAATCGCCTCAGAAGCTCAGACTAGGTGGCTAGGGATTCTGAGTTTTACTGTTATTTTTGGTTTTGATGGCATTACTTACTCCTTCTTCAAAGCTTATTGGATCATTATTAGAAAGTGATGTTTGCAAAGCGGTGAAGTATTTTTTTGTGACAGGAGAAATGTGCAAAGAATGGAAGGACACTCTACTGGTGTTGATTCCAAAAATGAAGAATCCAGGATCGCATGCTGGTATTTGCTCGATTAGCTTGTATAACTCTATTTATAAAATTGTGGCTAAAGTTTTATTGAACAGGTTGGTAGTGGTCATTCCAAAAATTATTTCGGAGGAGCAGGTTGCATTTGTCAAAGGTAGAAACATAGCTGATCATCTGTTACTGGCTCAAGAAGTTTCAAACAAGATCAGGATATCTAAAGCAGCTGATGGTATGATAGCAATCAAATTGGACATTGAGCAAGCCTACGACAACATGTGTTGGAAGACACTTCACAAAATGTTGGGAATCTTGGGCTTCCCAAAGCATTTTATGGATTTGGTGATGGAATGCATTATGGAGCCTAGATATGCTATCTATATTAATGGTGGGATCTCTAAATGGATTGAAGGGAAGAGTGCGTTCTATCAAGGTTGTCCACTCTCTCTTTTTCTTTTTATTATTTGCTCCCAACTTCTTTCTAATGGCTTTTTCAGTGAAGGCAAGGATCTCGGCATCAGAATTGCTCCTAATACTCAAAGGATTTCTCATTTTCTTTATGCTGATTACGTCCTCTTATTTTTTGATGCTAAAGTTAAAAATATCAAAAAAGTTAAAAACATTTTGACTGCTTATTGTGCTTGGACTGGACTGAGATTGAATTCTTAGAAATATACAGTGATTTTTAACAAATTGGTTAACAATGGAAGAAGAAAAAAGATTGTAAGGTTGTTAGAGATCAAACATGTAGAAGAGATGGAGTATTTGGGAACCAAATTTGCTTTTAGAAGACTAAAAAGGACTGATTTTAAATGTCTTTTATATAAATCTATGAAGAAACTTAATACTTGGGGAAATAGATACATTTCTCTAGTGGGAAGACTGTTTTTAATAAAACATGTTTTTTGTAATCTTCCATTGTTTCTTATGTCTCGTTCTCTTATTCCCTTACGTATTTTGAGGGAATTTGAGAAAATTTCCAAAAATTTTATTTGGAATAAGTTGGATGGTAAGCAAGGGATGCATTATGTGGCTTGGGAAGAATTGTGCAAACCGAGATCAATGGGTGGTTGGGGGCTTCATGCTGTATCCAGTTTGGAACCAATGAGAGCAAAGTTTGCTTGGAATTTGGTTCTTAATCCTAATTCCTTGTTGAATAGAATCCTAATGGCTAGATATGTGAATTATTGGTGGAGGAATGAAACGTGGAAGGGTGGTTCTTCTTCTTGGAAGATTATAGCTAGCGGTTGGAAGGCATTGAAAGGCTTTATAAGATGGAAAGTAGTGGATGGTAGAAGTATTAATGTATTGGAGGATGTATGGATCTTGGAAAATTCTCTAAATAAATGGCCTACTTTTGTGGCTAATTTTGAAGAAGAAAATTCAACTCTTAATTGCTTTATTCAAGAAGGAAGGAGGAATAGAGAGAAGCTTCCTTTATTTTTTGGGGAAGAACTGGTGAAATTAATCTGTAGCATTTAGATTTGTCAAGATTTAGAATCAGATTACATGGAGCTAAAAAAGAAAATGTCTGGGAAATCAATTTCAAATATGATAAGAGAAGAATCTGTGAGGGAAGTAGCTATGGTAGATCACAATGCTTGGATTCACAAGGTGAAAATGAATGCAAAGGTTAAGTTATTCATTTGGAGATTGAGCAAAGAAGCAATTCCAACAGCCAATTTCTTGAAGAAAAGGAAGTTATGCAGCTGTAACCTCTGTCCTAGAGGCTTCGGGGTGGTGGAGGACGTAGATCATATTATTACTAGATGCTCTAAGCTTATTGAAGTTATCCTGAAGTTGAGGATATGGGGGTTTCCTGTTCCGATTTTCTATTCATTTCAGCATTGTTTGATTGAGCTTAAATTTGTGTATGAAGAAAATAAATTGTTTGTGAAATTATATTTTGCTTTGCTCTGGTTTTCTTCGAATAACAGGAATTTGAAGATTCACGGGTAGTCTGAAGACAGTGTATCATTCATTGCAGCAAATGTGGTTAGCTTTGTGAATATGGATAAAAAGAGCAAAGATATCTCAGATTACTGAGATGTTGGTCGGTCCTTGGGACTGTGCTTTGATTTCTGTCGTCCTCCCCCACCTGAGTGGTATAAAATAAATGTTGATGCTGCATTAAAGAGTGACTATGAAGCAAGCATTGGAGGCATTGTACGGGACTGCAAAGGAAGATTTATGTTGGAATTTGGCTTTCATGGAATACATTGGGATATATCTCACATAGAACTCCTTGCATTTAGCTCTCTTAAGGAGGTTTTAAAGGATTGTTTATTCGATACTAAAGGTATTATTTTGGAAGGAGACAATAAGAATGTGATCCTATTCCTTCAGAATTTGTATATCAAACAGAAGGAAATAGGTGGAAGCATAGTACATGATGATTTCTCATTCTTAAGTAATTAGGATAACGTCATTTTCCATTTTGTGGACAGAAAATGTAACAAGGTAGCCAATTACTGTGCTAACCTTGCTTTTTCTTTTGATTTTATTTGGGATGTCTTTTGTGAGAGTTCACTTCCTTCTACCTTAGTTCATCTTGTAAAGGAGGAAAGTGATAGAGTGAATAACACTCACTAGTTTGTACCTAGACTTTCTTTTGGTTAAATTTAATGCATTTTGCATTTCTTAAAAAAAAAAAAAACAGAAAGGTCACTTAAGTCATGAGGGAGAAAAAATGTTGGACATCTGTTTAAGCTTTTGCCCATAACCCAAGTATCCTTGAATACATAAGTTAACTCACCTTTAGCAACGCACCATCTAACAATTGGCTTTAGAGATTTACCTCCATCAGATAAAAGTTTCCAAGAAATCGATCCACCCTTCTTTGATGTGTCATCCACAAATAGGGAACCATAATTTAGAAACATAATCTTATGCAACAAGGAGTCTATCTCTTGATAATGCATTCAAGATAGCTTGGATCTCAAAGCCCCAGCTTTAGTAGAACATGAATGAAGAGCTATACCTCCACATTTACAAGGAAAACACATTACACTCCAATTCACATAGTGGATTCCAAATCTTCTATTCATTTTATTCCATATAAAACTTATACATAGCTTATGCATCTCATCATGAATGCCTTTAGGGACCAAAGAATTAGTAGAATGGAATGTTGTATATGAGAGCAAAACAGTTTTGACAAGAAGGATTTTGCCAGCTAAAGAAATAAACTTTCCTCCCCAAATATTTAGTATCCTCAAAGCCTTATCAACAATAAACTAGAAATCGGCCCCTACTAGTCTTCTTAGAGCTATTTTTACCCCAAGGTAAAACAACTCCTTTATTGATCTAAACTCCATAATTTGAGAAACTTCTTTTTGTTCCTTCTATTAACGGATTTGCTAAAAAGCATACAAGACTTATTGATGTTTACGCTTTGCTCAGTCCACCTACAAAAATCATCCAAGATAGCTATAATCTTCTTGACTACCATCAACTTGGCTTCTGATAAGATAATAATGTCATCTACATACAACAAATTAGAAATCCTTGGCCCATTTGAACTCACACAAATTGCAATAGATTCACCATTTTATCTAAAGGCATTAGATAAAAGTTGTGAGCATATAATGAATTAAAATGGAGATAAGGGACAACATTGACGAAAACTTCTTCTAGCACTAATCTAACTTGAAAGATTGTCATTAATCAAAAGGGAGAATATTGGTTCTTGGACACATTCCAAAATAAGCTTAGAAAATTTTGAAGGGACCTAAAATACTCCAAAGCTTTCACCAAGGTAGGTTAACCCATAGAACCATAAGCTTGGTCCATATCTACTTTGAATAAGACCAAACCTTTGGAAGATTTATAATGCCTAAATTTGAGAAAAATCTCTTGAGCAATTAACAAATGATCCGACAATGTCCATATCTACTTTGAATAAGACCAAACCTTTGGAAGATTTACAATGCCTGAATTTGAGAAAAATATCTTGAGCAATTAACAAATGATCCGACAATGATCTCTCTTTCAAAGATGCAAGTTGCTCTTCAGAAATCAAATTAGGGATAATGTAAGTTAACCTGTTTATAAGTACTTTGGCTGCTGCGTTATAAACTATGCTGCACAAGCTAATGGGTCTATAATTTGAAGGAAACAAAGGATTGGTCACCTTAGAAATTCATACAATTAGAGTCTCTTTCCAACTGGCATTCATATCCCCCATCTTAAAGAACTTATTAACAACATTCCATAAGTCTATTTTAATAATGTCCTAATAGGATTTGATAAAGGAGTATGTAATACCATCATTACTCGGAGTAGTGTTGTTGCCACTCTGATTGATCACAACCTCCACTTCTTCTAAAACGAATTCTTTACTCAACATTCTTATATCCTCATCGTCTAAGCACTTCCATGGATAAGGCCAACCTTCAAGTAGACAATTCATGTATTTCCACTTCTCCTTGAAGAACCAAAACATAAATTCTATAATTTGGTGCTAATCCTCCATCATGTCTCCATTTTCATCTTTAATTTTAAAAATGTAATTAGAATTTTTCCTTGCTGAAGAAAAAGATTCAAAGAATTTGGAATTGCAATCACCATGCACCAACCACTTGACCTTAACACGTTGTCTCCACCAAGTATTCAACCGAGCAAAGGTAGAGCTGAGCTCCCCCACCTTAACTTTAAATGTCCAACTATCAAATCTAAAAGGCATCCATCATTACCTTCTTTTAATTGAATCTCTTCTATTTCCTTCAACACATTATCCTTTAGCTGAAATAAAGATTTATTCTTAGCTTTACTCCAATAAAACAATACTTTCAAATATTTCTTCGTATTGGAATTAAGGATTTGAGATAAACTATCAGCCAATTTCTTCATCTAAACTCCTCTTACCAAAGCAACTGAAATCGGGTTTGAAGTCCATACATCTTCAAGTTTGATTCTTATCTTTAGCATAGGATTAAAATCTAGGAGATTTAATAAGATCGGATAGTGGTGTGATGCAACATGATCCAGATACCTAACCACCATACGATGATAAGAGCTTAATGCAATTTAAATTCAAAAAACATCTATCTAATCTCTCAAGGATACGATTAGCACTATTTTATTGATACTCCAAGTGAACCTTGGACCAGCACACCCAACGTCATGAAAATCATTACAAGATAAAAAGGTTTTCATTTCTTTAGGACCTAGGGAAAAAATGAATCTTTTCCGTCCCCTCTTATCCTCCTTGGAAAGAAAGCAATTAAAGTCCCCCCTACCACCATAGGAAATTCCTTGGAAGAATAAAAATCCAGCCTCTCCCATAGAATCCTTCTTTTATAAACATCCTTATTCTCATATATTGAAGCATTCCTTCATCTTCCTTTATTAAGAACCTCCAACTCCCCAATAACAAATAGGGGAGAGGACTCCAAAACATTAAAAATCATAATACTAGACTTCCATAGCAACAGAATGCACCAAGACAATCCTTCTGATGATACTTGGAAAAAATCCCACTCATTTCCAATTAACAAATCAACATCCTTGTATCAATAATAGATAATTTGGTTTCCAACAAACCCAGAAAAAACACACCATGATCCTTCTCAAACTCCTTGAGATATAGAGAAGCTTTCTTTTTCCTAGCTCATCTACAATTCCAAAAAGCTATAGAAGACATCATTGAATCAGAGGGGATAAAATCCCCACTTTATCCTTTTGATCACCATCAACTCTCTTACTCCTAGGAGCCAAGTTAGTAGGACCCAAACCTTTGAGTTGCTTAGAACCTTTCCTTTTCACATTAGAAGAACCACCTTCTTTGTATCCCAAATCACCATTCAACACATCCATATTTATCTTTATACTTCCTTCCCCAAATCTATTATTCCCATCCAAACCACCAGGCGATGGATCAACAATTTGTTCTGGGATAACCATCTCTTCTTCCTGAACATAACCATATAAAACTTCGAATTTGATTTCAGTTACATAAAAAATAGATGATTTAGTAAACATACCATCTTTGATTTTCGGAGCCAATAATTCCTCCAGACATTCCTGAGCTTGAATCATGAACATAATTTTGAACTCCTCCCTGAATTGGAACAGAACTTCCATCTGGAACTGAAGGAGATACATCATTCACTCCCTGAAGAAGCTCTATAATGCATCCTTCATTAGAAACCTAGGCAGCTCCAGCTTCTTTGACCTTAGTATTGGAATTCACTAATCCTGGATCCTTCCTCATAGCAACCTCCACAGACGGGGATTAAACCTCCTAAAAATAGGATTTTTAATCCTCCTTTTCCCATAATTAACACGAACCCATGGTCTATAACCTCATTTATCATCACAAGAACCTCAACCACAACCTCATGAGCAACTTTAGGATTCTCTTCCACCATTGAAATTTTTAAACTATCCACTTATTTAGAAACAAAATTAACCTCTATTTTATTCTCCAAACAATCCTTCTTGAAGTGCATAATCATACCACACTTGAAATAGAAATTGGGGAGTCTTTCATATTCTATCTTCTGAAAGAATTTTCTAGAGCATCCCTCCACCCAAACAACTAGTGGCAATTTAGCATCTAACTTGATCCAAACAAAAATCCTCCAAAACTCCTTTCTTCCCCACCGAAACATGTTTCCATCAATCAAGTACGGCTTCTCAACCATGGATGCAATTCTACAAATATTTATTTCATCCGAACAATGTAAGGGGAGATTAGGCATCCTAATCCAAATAGGAGTAGTTAAACCTTTTAAGGAGGTAAGAGAAAAGGATGGAGACCATTTATCAAATCCAATGATATGCCCATTAAAACACTATGGCCCATTAGAGAAGATTAATTCCAAAGGCTCTGGCTCATAAAACGAACATAAAACCCAATCCATACCAAGCATTGTGAGATGGAATCTGCCAAATTGGGACCATTGCCTTCTTAGTTCTGAATTAATCACTAGAAAAGGAGTTTTACCACCGAAGACCTTGATCCCCAATAAATTAAGAAGCTTCTTAGAGTTATCCAGTTCATTCTATAAATGAAGTTTAACAGACATACCATCATTAGAAAAGCAATCACCAAAGTCCAAATTTAGGACTTTTATGTTCTCCTTATTACTCCTAAAGTTTTGTTGTGCACAACTACATGGTAGAGATGGATTTTTTGTAAGACCATCAACACAACCTCCCATATCTCCTGAACTACAATTTGAAACCTTTACAAGGTTCAAATGTAATTCTTTCACATTGACATTTGTTTGTCTAGACCTTTAACACTTTCAGATATATTATCTTTAGTAACTTGATTATCTTTTGAGCTGATTCCTCCCACTTCCTCAGCGACTCCATGTAGAGAATTATCATTTTCAACTTTATCCATTATGATCATAGGATTTGATGGAGAAGAGGCGCCTGTATTGTACACCGACCTACTTCTTAAATATGGAAGCAACCTAAATTTGAAATAGTTTTTATCATTATATTCAACTACCACATTCTTTTTTTTACCAATAACTTCAATATACTTCTTCGACGACAAAAAAACACCTTTGTTAATGCTTAAAGACATACCACTTTTGAGCAAGCTTTCCCATCTCCAAAAGCCGGTAGAGAAGATGAGAACGAGCAAACAAGAGAGTATAAGCCTCCTGAAGAAGAACAATGAACGTCGAATGGACCATTGACCAAAGGAGGACAGCGACCCTCCACCATCATCGGAGAACCAAATAACATACGAAACCAAATTTTAAAAAACCTACAACTTCTTCCTAATTTTGTAGAGCTTCTCTCTTTAGTTTCTCTCTCCTATGCCATTAACTATATGAGATGGAAGTGAATATCTAGTTTGAACCATAGATCAAATTATATAGTCAATGGATTGAAGAAATGTTGACATTCAATTTTTTTCAAAAATAAAATGTGATATTTTCAAACAAATGTGGACAGGTTATGGAATAACCCTTACCAGTATTCGTTTGACCAAAATACACCATTTGATCTATAATTGAAGATTTTAAAATCTATATTTTAAGAACCACTCTAACACCACTTGAAAGTTTGAGGAGATAACCTGAGGCACACCAAGAGGGGGTTGAATTTAAAAACTAATATCTTAATTTAAATATAAAGACAACATTTTTGGATTTTTAATATTAAAGAAAAACTACTAGAAATTTTTACTTTGTGCGGAAGCAAGATGAATTTACCAAAACATGAAAATAATAAAGATGAAATTCTAATAAATAGAGCTAATTGTTGAGTACTATTTTCACGAAGCAGTTATAACAAAATTAAAGTGCAAAAAGTAAAATACCAAAAATAGAATTCATAATAAATACATAAGATATTTAAAGTGGTTCTACCAAATAATGACCTATGTCTACTCCCCAGAGTCCTCCACTCTAAGTATTAAACTATCACTATAACATCTCTATTTTTCCCCCAAGCAAGGTGGAGAAGCCCTTACATAAATCCCTTAAACCAAACCAAGTGTGATAGAGAGTAGGAAGCTTTATCACCCTCAAGGTGATAGCAGCGAACCTTCAATCTTTTTTTTTTCATCCTAGAAAAAGCAGAGTACCTTGAACTCCTTCTTACCCTCCTAGTGATGGTAGAGAACAAACTCCTTGTGCTAAAGAATGTATCTCCAAATCCACCCAAGAAACCTAGAAAGTCCCATAGAGGAATAAGGCAAGACAGTTGGTTAGAGCAATCGTATGATCCCCTCACACTACTTCCCCCTCACACATAAACTCTCCCTCTTCTTCCCAAAGCTCTCCTAGAACTTCCTCTTAAAGTTCTCTCTCAAGAATACTCAATAGCTAATAATCTTTGAAATAAGTTAATGAGAGATATTTAATACAAGGCCTGACAAAAATCCCTAGACTCAATTCTATGACTCTAATTGTCCTTTATGATTAGTTTAAAATACTCTTGTTAGTACTATACAGAGAGTTTGGTGTTGTATGATTAGTTCAAGGAATTTAGATGTTTATACATGATGATTTTGATCACATCCAGTATGATTAGTTAATTACTTGGATTATCATCCAATACAATTGGCAAAGATTTAATTATCATCCCATGCAGGAATCAGGCCTTACAGTATGATTGCTCCAATCATTCTATGCTATTTGAATTGAACGATTAATCCAATTTCATTCCCTAATCACATGATCAGTTTAAGTAAGATTTAATTACATCATACATCATGATACATATTGTCCAGAATGATGAGTAAAAATTTTGAATTTCAAAATATTGTCTAAATTGTGATAAGCGTTTGGGATCCTTATTTTTAATGGTTTGTCTTATATGATATACATCATATTATATGATTATTTCATAATGCATTAAGTATTCAAATTAGACATTTTAATAATTTCTAATTAGCTAATATAACCGTATGATATATATCAAACATTATAATTAGTTCAAAAAATCCAACTTATTATATTATCACTAACTCACTGCCTCTAGTGTGTGTGCGTGGTTTTCATGCTTAGTATCCACCAAATACATGGCTTGACTAAAGCAAGAAAAAAATACATAAGAATTGAAAAAGCATACTCTTCATAAAATACTTAACCCTAGTATACAAATCTTGACCTGATCAAAATTATAATTGTACGGTGGACCTGAAATGTTAATGCATAGGAAAAAAATGCAATAATAGCAATTAACCAGAGATAATATAGTACGAAATCCAATAATATTTGTTATCATCAAAATCATAAAGAATTTGATCCAGATTTGCTACAGATGGATTCTTCTACTACTAAGGTCCTTTTGTTAAAGATCCTATTGACTTGACCTACTAAGGAATAACCTAAGAAGACTTCTGCATTTGCATCAAACTTACCTAAATGATATTTACCATTAATAAAGATAAGACAGTTACATCTAAATACATGTAAATGTCAAAGATTTGGTGTCATACCATTAAATAACTCATATAATATCTTATTCAATTTGGATCTAATTTTCACCCAATGTAGCACATAATAAACAATATTCATTACTTTAGACCAAAAAAATTTAGGTAGGATATACTCAGCTAACATAGCCTTGATAGCCTCCATTAGTGTCATATTCTTTTATTCAGTTATATAATTTTACTAGGTGTCCTAGGGGTAGAAATTTTATGATCAATTCCAGACACAATATAAAATAATTCAAATCTATCATTATCAAATTCTTACTTATGATCGCAAAAAATTATAAAAATCAAACAACCTAACTTTCTTAAAATACAAGTGGAGAAAACCTTAAAATCATTAAAAGACTCCCTCTTATGTGATAAAATTCTAACCCAAGTGAATATAGAGAAGTCTTCTATGAACATACAACTAAAGCTCTTACCACATAGACTGGTTGTATTAATGGGTCCAAATAAATCTATCTAAGGGTTCTCTAGTGGTATAATGGTAGTGATATCCTTAACATAATGAAAGGATGACCTAGTTTGTTTTCTTAATTGTAGGAATCACATAAATAATACTTAAAGATATCTAACTTTGGAATGCAACTTACTAGGTTATGCTAGTTAATGTTTCTAATGACTTTCATACTCGTATAACATAGTCATCTACGTTATAGCCATATTCATCCAAAATAGTGGTTCAGTCTAACCTGACCCGCATCCACTCCTCAGAGGAATCCTCCAAGTATTACACTAAACCTTTAGTGACTCTCCTTTAACCCACACAGCTAGGAGGAGATGCCCTTATAAAGTCACTTCTACCTTCCTCGATGCAGCGGAGGAGCTGGATCTTTTGACACCAAAGAGATTTTCTACTTCCCAAAACTTCCTTCAAGATGAACATTGAATCTGATGGTATTAAGGTACAAGCTTGCCGGAGTAATTGTATGAAATACCACCAACATTCCCTTGAAACCCCCTCTAAGGATCTTCTCCCTCTCTCAAACTCCACCCTTTTCTCTTTCCCTTTCAAGTTACCTCTTCAAGTTTTCAATAAAAGAATGAAGCTTCAATGGATGCAAAAGACACTTACCAAGTGTCATGATAAAGCTTAAAAGAGGGCTTTAAAAAACTCTAAAATTCAATCGTGCTTAAGAAAAGGGCTTCAGAAAACCCTAAAACTCAATTCTAACAAAAAATTCATCCTGGATGATTGCAGGATTATCCAATATGATGTGTAGAATTTGACATGATAGTCCCGAATGATACTAAGATAGTCCTAGATGATCAGTTCAAATTTGTACAGATTGTCCATGATGATATTGTGAATTGTCCTTGATGATTTAAGTAAAAATTATGATATTTCATCTTGGACAATTTAGGAAAATCAAATATAATTGCAAACATCATCCAGCACGATATACAAATCTTCCAAGATGATCTGATTGAATAATTTAACCATAATTAGTCCCCTAATCACATGATTAATTTAAGCATTATTGGTATTGATTATCCAGGATGATCTTGAGCATCTGGGATGATTAGAATAAAAATTGAATCTTAAAATCTTGCCTAAATTATAATTGGCAGGTATTTTCCAAGATCATAAAGGATCATCCTTGACGATCCAAAATCATCCAGTATAATTAGTTCAACATAGTGATCATCCTAGACGATCAACATCATCCACTACAATTAATTCAAAACTTGAACTTTTAGTTTTAACTAGTTCTCACTCCTCTTAGTGTATATGAACATGCACATAAAGCTAGCAAACACCTTTACAAGACTTGACTCAAGAAATAAAAATTACATTAATGAATATTACAGACCATTTACAGCATAACCTTATTCAACTCATTCTTGAGCTTTGATTCTTTATTGAATGTTGCATGGTTTTCTTGAAATGTTAGTATATACACAAACAAATATAGAATGAATAATATTATGAGATATAAAGATGTTTGTTATCATCAAAAATATAAAACTCATGAGCTAGAGTCATAATAATCTCCCCCTTTTTTATGATGACAAACATTACCGGTGAAGTTATGAACTAGAAGTATTTTCTCTTAAACTCGCCCTCACTATTTAAACAAATTAAAAATAGGGAAAAAAACAAAAAAATTTTTTTCTTTTTTAGTTTTTCTTATTTTTTGAAAACAAAATAAGTAAAATATATTAAATAACTAATTAAAGATAAACTAACATAGATACTAAAAAATAATAGTATGTTCTCCCTCTTTGACATTATCAAAAAGAAGAGGAGCATATAAAACCAAAATATTAAAAATTGACTAACAAAACATCAAATAATCTCTGATCATGTAAAGATAGTCTTTTTAGAACAATCAGTTTGAAATTTCAAACTTTCTTAATATGAGAAAGATTCCTCTTGAATTTATTCATAAACATAGTAAGGAGTGTATTAGCAACGCTTAACCTAGAAATGTTAGAAATTTAGAAAATGTTAATCCATGCTCAAGTTATTTTAAAGAATAAAAAACTTTTTAAGCCAATATCTAAATCTAGGAATAAATTAGAAAATAAAACACTAATCTTTTCAAAACTCCTTTCATAAATATTTCTAATAGAAGATTAATACAAAAATTGTTGAATTAAGAATCATGATTTTTAAACTCAAGTATAAAAAATATCAATAGATAAAGAGTTTTCTTAAGATTTAAGAAATATAAGAAGGGTAAGCTTACTTTTTGTGTGCTCATTTTGTGCCTCTTGTTAGTTGTTTGGCGTACTTTATGAATCTTTTGAATTTTCATACAGTTTGTGTATCTTTCAAAATTTGACGTCATTACTTATCATTTGATTTTTGATATACTTTGTGTATCTTTCTAGATTTGACGTGATTGCGTATCTTTTCAGCTTTTGGCTAATTTTATGACTCTTTTCTTTTAAACAATTATGCTTCCTTTTTATAATTTCAAAAACTAAAGCAAACCCATTTTAGTGATAAAAATGAACTACTTAATTAAGAAAATACTAAGGTGGATTCAACAACTTGCCAAACATCCCTATGAGATAGAAAAAATTTAGGGAGATGAAAAAGTTCAATTTCAAAATCCAACATATAATCTGATAAAGATTTTGAATCAAAAGTAAAATAGCCTTATTAACGAATGAGAAAGAGAAATAAAATTATGAGTTTCATTCCTTTGACTGATTTTAAAGAAATCAACTACAACTTAAAACAATTTGACACAAATAGGAGGTAAATTTTTCATTTTTAGAATAAATAATTTTTTAAAAAGATTTGATTTTCTAAAGTGTATATGAAAAACGAAAAGTGATATATGTGTGTGTTGATCGGAGAAAACTTCACAAAAAAATAAAGACTAATTTAAAATTGTAATGCAACAAAAAAAAAACTAAGAAGAAAAAATTAACCTGAAAAAAAACACAAAAAATAAATAAAAATACAATGAATAAAAACATGCGTACACAAACAAATAAACACACAAGTAAGGGTTTAAATATCATCTTACTCGTGGTTCAATGATTCAGAAGCTAGGTCTGCCCAGAAGATTTTTTGCTTTTCATTGTTTGCCCTTTTTATAATTTACTTAGCTTTATCCTTTTCTTTTACTTGAACAGTTCTCAAATTTGGGCACTGATTTTTCATATATATAGGTTTCCTACATTCAAAGTAAATACTGTCAGAAGAAATCTTAACAATATTGCAAATCTATTTTCATGGCTTATGTTTTGATGATTGACAAACACTATTTCTCTTGGACTGCTTGTTGCTTCTAACGTTTCAGGAATCGAAGATCGAACGAACAAGAAAAAGCCAATTCAGGATTGCGTAGGTTTAGGGTTGAGTCAGTCTGTACTTTTGTTTTTCACTTCTTGAGTCTACCTGTAATGGTCAAAGAGACTGATGCTAAGTAACCCTTCACACACACACTTGAGAGACTTAGAATTTCTGTTTTTACTCATATCGGCCAGGATGATTTTTTATATCGGCCTGGACGATCGGGCTTAAAATAGAAAGTCTAAATGTGGATTCTTAATTAAGGCAGCCGTCATTAACATATCGGCCTGGACGATGCGTGTATCATCCAGGACGATATTCTCAAAATAGAAAGAAGTTACCTCCATAGACAATTAAGGTATACCGTATTTTTAAATTATCGGTCAGGACGATCCTTTATCGTCCTGGATGATATTCTCAAATTATGCCTTAATTGATCAGGAAATCAAAGGAGTAATTAAGGATGATTGATACGATCATATCGTCCTGGACGATTGCAGGATCGGCCAGGACGATCCAGCCAAAAACCTTAAGTTACTTCAGGACGATAAAAATCGACCAACTTGTATCCAGGGCTATTCTCAGGACAATTTTCCTCTGATTTGAACTGATCGGCCCGGACGATCGTGAGATTGGCTGGGACAATAAAGCCAATTTTTAATCATCCTATTTTGCATCCAAGGCTATGCTCTGGCCAATCTTCTTTATTTTGTACTAATCGGCCAGGCCAATGTTCATATCAGCCTAGACCATAAAGTCGGCAACTTGCAATTAATGAGCTCCTTTGAAGCTCTTCTATTTAAGAGCTCTTGTTCAAAATTTTTCAAGACCTTTGGCTGCTGCCTTGACCTGAGAAGACCTTAAGGAGAGAAAGAAAGAGAGGGAGAGAGAGAGGATCTTGTGAGGGGGAGCTTGTGAGGGGATTCACAAGGGTTGCTTCAAGGATCGCTCTGCTTGTTCTTCGTCTAGAGTTTCTCGTCCGTGGAAGGGTCGGTAGAGGTAAGGAGTTAGCTTTTGATTATGGTTCTATGCTAGCTTCAGGAGGAAGAAAAAGGAGGTAGGTTCTCTACCTTGCCGGGGTGGCAAAAAGGAGGTTCTTGTGAGGGCTTCTCCGCCTAGCCGTGGGGGCTAAAGGAGAGTCACATTTTTGTAGTGCAATACTTGGAGGGTGCCTCCAAGGAGTGGACATAGGTCGAGTTGACCGAACCACTATAAACTCGGTGTGTTCTTTTCTTTTTATCGCTTCCGTATTTATTTAATTTCCACACTTTGTTTGTAGCGTGATTTTGGTTTGTGATTTTCATTCTTTGTGAAATTTTTTAAAAATACCAATTCACCCCCCCCCCCCCCTCTTGGTTAGCTTGGGCTAGTTCTATAGGGCTTAAACTCCCTAGCAAAGTTTCAAGTGGTATCAGAGCGGGATTCAAAAATTTAAGTTTGAAAACTTTTTGAATTAGATCCATGGCTAACCTTGGGAATCGTAACACTACGGAAGGGTATTCTATTTCCCGACCTCCCCTGTTCGATAACCTACCTTTTGATTTTTGGAAAACTCGCATGTCAACATTTTTACAATCTACTGATTATCGCATGTGGATGCTTATTCAAGAAGGATATTCTCCACCTTCTCGTGAAATTAATGGTGTTAAAACTGAAATTGCTTTTACTGAATGGACTTTTGATGAATGAGATTTAGCTCAATTAAATGCAAAATGTTTGAACTGCTTTTTCTGTGCTTTAAAATCTGAGGATTACATGCGTGTCTCAACTTGTAAAACTGGTAAAAAGATTTGGGATAAATTGTGCATCACCTATGAAGGTACTAATGAAGTTAAACAATCCCGTTTGAACATTCTCTTGCATGACTACGAACTTTTTCGTATGAAACCTCATGAATCAATTTCTGACATGTACACCAGATTCACTCAGATAGTTACTTCACTGCATGCACTAGGAAAAGAACTTTCAAACTATAAAAAAGTTAACAAGATTTTGAGATGCTTGCCTTCGTCTTATGATGCTAAAATTACTGCAATCACTGAATCTAAGGATTTGAACACCTATTCTATTGATAACTTACTTGGCTCACTCATTACTTACGAGCAAGGGGTGAATCAAATAAATCTTGATACAGGTGAGAAGAAAAAGGAGAAAACAATTGCACTGAAGGCGCATAAATTGGATTCTGAATCTTCCGGGTCTGAAAGCAATGAAGTTGCCTTCATCACAAGACAATTCAAAAGCTTTCTAAAGAAGAAACAAAAGCATCATCAAAGTTGGAGAAAAGGTAAGGATCAAAAACATGTTAAAGGATCTTCTGATGTTGTTCGTTTTGAATTCAGGAAACCTGGACATGTGAGAGTCGATTGCCCAACACTTCAAGATAACATGAGCAAGGAAAAGATTGAGGAAAAATCTAAGTTTAAGAAGGAAAAGAAGAGAATCCAAAAGGCATTTTGGGCAGAATCTGGTACTGATTCCTCTAAGACTGAACCAGAGGAAGAGAAAACGAATCTGTGCTTAATAGGGGAAATCATCTTGAGCAAAGTGATGAGGAAGAGGTATGTAAACTAACCTATGATGAATTATTTGAAATTTGTGAAAAAATTCATGCATCATACAAAAAACTTAAGAAGACACATGCTAGCTTAAAAATGGAACTTGTAAATTTACAGAAAGAGTATGAAGTCATTCTCAAAGATCATGCAACAATTGATTCAAATCATATGGCTCTTCTTGATGAATTTGATGATTTAAATAAAAAATATTCAGAATTGTGAACAAAAGGCATTAAAAGTTTCACACACCTCACTTAATTTTGATCTTGAAAAATCTAAATGGATTGAGAAAATTTTGAGGATTGAGAATGATGCATTAAAGAAAACTAATTTGAGGATTAAAAATGATTTGGATACATGTAAGAAAAATTGGATGACATCTACTTGTAATCCTAAGCCAGAACCTAGGAAGTGGCATTATAACTCAAACCATTTAAGAAACCCTTTTCCCGCAGTTAGATGTTTTTCATGTGGCATGCTAGGACACATCTCACACACTTGCACCATTCACCATGGTACACATTGGGTGTGGAGACCTAAGATGCATAATTCACAACATACCTTACCTGTATTGCATTCTACTTTTCCTAAGGAGCCCAAACCTATTTGGGTTCCTAAATCTGACCGTTGTTGAGTTTTGCAGGAGTGCTCTCACCAAAGACCTCGTGGGAGCATAGGATAACTGGACATAAGGAGGCTAGCAGCTCAAAAATAGCTTAAACTCGCTGCCTTATAACTTGCTTGAAATGTTTAGTTTTTGTGTTATTTGTTTTTGCTTTTGTGCTAATTTTGTGCTTGCTTTGTGTTGTTCTAGTTAGCTTTGTTTTCTTTTTGTTTCGTGTCACATATGGTGAATCTTTTCAAGCTTTTAGATTTTGGAGTTTTGGAGATAGTGTTTAGCTTTTCTAAATTAATTAAAGGGAGAAATACTATTGATGTTTTCCCTCCTTCTAACATTGTTTAGTGGTATGATTTTCTTCTCTAAACAAAAGTCTAAACTAAGTTTAACCAATGGTTTCTTTAATTAAGATCTTTTTTCTTATCTTGCTACATTCATTTATCTTATGCATAATAGCCAAATTTCTTTTAAATCTTTCAAGTTTTTTTGAAATCCTGCCATTGCATTCATCACATGATTTTGATTTTGTGTTGTGGATTTTTCTTCCCTATTTAGAGAGAGAGCTCCTATTCTCTAATATTTGGAGGATATACTCACAACTAAGTTTTTTTTAAGGGTATATTAAAGAGTTTCTAGCTTGCAAGAGTTAAAAAGGAAAGAGGCCAATGAAGCCAAATTGAAAAAAAAAAACTATATACACAAAAGTGTATCAAAAAGAAAACAAAAAATCAAAAGATGCTTAAAGAGCCAATCAAAGTGACAAGAGGCATAAAAAGAGCCCACTAAATGCAAGTTATCCTCTCTTTGCTAAAACTCTTAAAACTTAGAAAACTCATTGATTATGTGATGCTTTCAAAGACTTGAGTTCAACTTCCATGATTGAGAAAAATTACTTTGTTTTATTAACTATGAGATATTTTCTTTGTAAACAAGTCTTGAATGGGTCTTCTTATCTTGTTTAGTTATTCTGAGTTAGGCCTCTATTTTTCAAAAAAATTTTGTACCCTAAAGGATGTCTGATCTAGGGTTAACAAAATCAAATGTTCTACCTTCTTGTGATTGGGATTTGTTAAAACTCCTTGATCTCTTGGAACTCTAAAAGTTTAATTTTTAAAAATTTATCATATGATACCTCCATAAAACAAAAAAAAATTAGAAAAATTAAAATCCAAAAATATTAGTTTTTTTTATTTTCCTTGTGTTTTTTATTTTCTTTCATTTTTTTTCCTATTTTTCTTTCATTTTATTTTTAAGAGCCTTGATCATAACCATCTTTTCCTTGGTTTCGAATTCTAGTCATATCGTCCTGGCCGATACCTTTATCGTCCTGGACGATAGGGCAAATTCTCTTCAAAATTCATCTGCTGAACTTTTAAGACTTTAGCTCAAGTAGAGCCTGAGGCTGATGAGGAGCTACCTATTCCTGCCTCCTCTCCCTTCTAAAAGGGAGCCGCTTCTACCCCTTAGCTTCTGCTCAAGGGGAAGAGATGATAGCTAGGATAGCCCGTTCCCCACCATTCCCGGTCGACTACTCGACTAAAAAGACTCCAAAAGAAAAGCATCTGCAGAAAACAAGGGTTTTGAGAAATATAATCCACACCTGTGCTACACAATCTGGGATAACAAAAGAGCAGTACATGAAACAGTTAAAGGGAGTGATCTCTCATCGCTTCCAAAAAGAAGTGTTAAAAGAAGAGGTGTCTGAGGCAAAGAATTTGACTCCACAACCTGTTAGAGAAATAAGAAGTATGTCAGACAGCCCGCTACCTCAGTACTAGTTGATGGATACCACTAGGCGCCAAGCCCTCCTTGTTCCAAGACGGAAGGTATTGTGTTGACTGGGTCCGAGAGAGGCCACCATTCCGTTTGTAGACCCCCGGTACCCCCTTCCAAAGCTGTAAGGTTGGCCTCAGTAATTGTCAAGCTTAAGGGGAATGAAACTCTGAAATATTTGGACATAAAGGGCAAGAGGCTCAAATCCTCTGAGAAGAAGTTTGTCCCGAAAAGAACTAAGTTGTAGAATTTACCACCACCTCCAAGAACCCCAAAGTTCATTCTCCAACTCCAACGAGTCCTAGTTGAATCTCCTCCAGTTTTGATTGAGTCGATGGATGTTCAACCTAGTGCTCCAGTTGATGCAGCAGATAATTCTTTTCCAGTCAGTCCAGTTCTTGATTCAGTGATGATTCCAAATGATGATCCAGTGATTGACAGCCTAGATTTATGTGTCATTCCTAGGCTTCCTACACAAAATTCTGAGGACCTTACCCTACCTGATGTTGGAGCTATTTTTCTACAAGCTCCTGCTTCACCTCCTGAGATATATGTCCCTCTCCTTGTAGAGAATACCACTTCCCTGACTACCGATCTTGGGACAGTCGAGAAGGAAGGAATTGACCTAGATCTTGAGATAGAAGAGAGCCAGTTATAGAGTCTCAGTCAGATCCTAATCCAAAACTTACAGAAATTATTGCTCTCCTGGATTCTGAAGAGTTGTTTGATATGGCTGAATACAAGGGATACTTACCCCTCGATCCTAAGTCAATTGGGGATAGACCGGTCAAAGAGGTAGTACAAGACATAAAAAACATTCTGTTAAACAAAGAGGGAATGGCTTCTTTTGATCCAGACCTTGATGACCTCCTAGGAGAGGAAGATGATTATGCTGGTAGCGTCTCCATGGTCAAAACTAGAGGTTCCAACAAGGAGGTCGAACCTGGTAGACGCCGACTTGCTAGATATGATGACCCACAGGTTGCTGGGTCCAATTCAGATGAGTCTGTAAGGGCTAGGGGTGAGGAGCATATTAAAGATTTGGAGAATCAGTTGACAACTATGATGTCACATGTCAAAGAAATGCAAGAAAGGTTTGATAAGTCAGAGCAGGATTCACTTAAGATTCAACAAACGGCTTGAGAGATTGTGGAAAGGGTTAAGAAAATAGAACCTAGTCCTAAGCCTCCTGAAACAACACCAGTGATTCCTTCTTGCCTACCAGAGGCATCTCCAGCACCACCTACAGTTCCCCCTGTTCCTTCAACTCTGCCCCAGAAAGACATTAAGCAACTGATTGAGGACCAGGTAAGGGAGGCCTTAGCCTTTTCCCAAGGAACCGCATCTATTCCAAAGGGTAGACCATACCACGAAGAATATGATTCAGTTTCTTACCCAAAAGGCTTTGTTCCACCAACTTTTAAAATTTTCACTGGAATAGAAAACCTGAGACAACATCTAGCCCACTTTAGAGCAAGTTGTTGCAATTCGAGAGGGTCAGATGCTCTACTATTTCACCAGTTCGTAAGTAGTCTTTCCGGCATCGCTTTTGAATGGTATGCCGATCTGCCCAATGGTTCAGCAAAAACTTTTAGTGATCTAGAAAACCTTTTCCTTAAAAGATTTTCTAGAGCGCAGCAACGAACCACTGTGGGCGATCTTGTTGTTGAGAAACAAAAGCCGGGAGAGTCTCTGGTTGAGTACATCTTGAGGTGGCGAAACCTCTCGATGAAGTGTGAACCCCAGTTGCAAGAACAACATGCAGTGGAGATCCTCCTTAAGAATATCCATGGCCCTGTTGCTTTTCTCCTGAAGGGTTTCACCATTAAAACTTTTGAAAAACTTCTTAATAAGGCTAGCAATTTGCAGGAAGAGGCTCATAAGATGCCATTCCTACGAGAGTAGTCTGAAGACAAGAAGGGTCCTAGATTGGTTAAAACTTTTGAGAAGAAGGCAATAGTGTCGGCAGTTGACAATGGGAAAAAGGCCAATGACTAGTCAACCCAGTATTCCTCCACCACCGCCGACACAGCCAGCTCAGAGACAGTCCTTTCAGGTCACTCCTCAGTACACCAGAGATCCTAACTTTATCCCTTTTAGAGAGAGATTGGCAAAACCATATCCATTTAAGAAGGAAGCAATTAAGAAGATTTGCAGGAGTCTGTTAAAGAAACCAGATTTTCAGCTGCCAGAGGCTAGGAGGCCTGAGGATGAGAGTAAGAAAGATGATCCCAAGTATTGTCCATACCACCGGATGCTTAGTCACCCTCTTGAAGATTGTGTTGTGTTTAAAGATTGGCTTGAGAGGAACTACACCCAAGGTAACATCATAATACCTAAGGAATACTTGGTTGATCCAGAGAAACCATCAATTAAAACCATTTTAGGTTACCCTCTTAACTCTCCTTGTTTTGTTGAAGACGCTTGGGACATTGCTTTGTCCTAGGCACTTAAAAAGTCAATTAACAAGTCTTTTCGTCTTTCTCAATAGCTGACTACGATAGCCTAGGCCCCAGGGTGGAAGGTTGACCTGAACGCTTCGCAGGAGGATGTTGAGCCACTTTCCTCTCCAATAGTCACAGAAACTACTGTTAAATGCTTAAAAGAAAAGGAAGTTGATTTTGAAGAGAGGAAGTGTATAGATGAGAGATGTATTAGATTGGCGGATGGGGGTGTTAAAACCCTCTCCCCTCTTTTGTTATCTGACTTTTACTTTGCCCCATCAAAGGCGAAGGGTCAGAGGATGAATAAAAAACATTCTTCTGCTTCCCTCTTGATGATTAACCATGGAAATGAAATGCAAGTTGATGATTCTCATGTTTTAAATCAAAATTCTGGTGAAGAAAGTCTGAATATCAAAGAGACTGACCTTCTCAAACCAGCTATTCAAGAAGAGGTCGAATGTGAAGCTTTATCAGAAAGTGATTTCCCTCAAATCAATTTTCAAGGAAATCCTATCTTGATAGAACTTTCAGATTCTGACTCGCTTTCGGGAAGTGATGATCCAACGCCTATGGTGTGCATAGACACTGCCCTAGTTTGCCCTCCCGAAGATATCGAGCAGGTGCAACTCCGTGGCAGTAAAGTCTTACCCCCTAGTCTTCCCCCTCAGGAGAAAGGCAAGCAAATTCCCTTCGAAGATCTAAATCCAAATTCCCCTCAATAATCAGACTTTCCTTTAATTCCTCCGGTTTTTGAGTCTGTCGTTCCTAAGGTTGATTGCAATGTTTTAGCTCACCTTAGGAAGTTGCCAGCGAAATTAAGTATTTATGACGCCCTCCTTCTCTCCTAAGAAATGAGGGAGTCTTTGATTAAAGCACTTCTCGACCCTGAGATTTGTTTAACCCAGTTGGCTGCAACTTCAAAAGGTGAGGTATTTTACTTCAAAGAGGTTCCTGGAGTTACCTTTCCAGATGAAGATTTGCTCTTGAGAACTGCCGACCAAAATCGTCCCCTTTATATTACTGTAGATGTGGGAAACTTTAAGTTATCAAGAGTCCTTGTTGATCCGGTGCATCGGTCAACATAATGAACTTAAATACCCTCGCATACGTTAGAGTTGATACTAGCAAGCTCTCAACCGATAGGTTAGTGCTTCATGGGTTCAATGAAAAGGGCGAGAGGGCTCTAGGTTCAATCTCCTTGCTCTTACAAATAGGAGATTTGAAAACTGAAGCTAAGTTTCATATAATTGATTCGGCGATATCTTTTAATGTTCTTTTAGGTAGACCTTGGATTCATGAATATAGAATGGTTCCATCCACCCTTCACCAATTCATCAAGTACCAACAAGATGGCATTGAACATTTGATTAAGGGTGATCTGCAACCATTTTCTATTCAGGAAATCAGGATCTATGAAGATGCTACATATTTTGTTCTAAAAGGGTCCTCGTCCTGCTCTAAGCTAGAGATCAAAATTGAGGAGAAGTTTGTTGGACAAAAGTCCAATCAAAAGAAAGAAAAAGGAAAAGAAAAATTTATTGATCAAGAAATGATACAATTAAGTAGTGAAGACGACTCCGACATCGTTGTCCTTAGGCCTCCAAACACATTACCTCAAAGAGGTGGGAGGATGGTCTTAAGGGCACGAGGTCGAGGCCGTGCCTCATCAGAAAGGAGAACAGCACCTGTTTATATTGATTTGGAATCGGATTTCGATGTAGAATCCAAGGACCAAGGCGCTACTTTCTCCCTCAATTATAAAAATGCAAATACTTCTCCAAAATTTGATCTCACCTTAGAAGAGGATAGTGACATTGAGGGAGAAATTGTAAAGGTGAAAAGTGACGAGCCTGAATTAACAATGTACAAAAAGCTCAATAGAAGGATTGAGGCCCTTTCTCTGACCCCACTGTCAGATGGCAGGATAGTAGGGTTAGAAGTTAAAGTGGCCCCCAACCTGAACGGCGAAGTAAAGAAAGTCTAGTAATTCTTTCCTGGCTCCTCCTCTGCAAGGGATGAAAGTGATGTAACCCTTCAGGAGACAGATTTTATTGAATTAATGAAATTACCTTTCGACTACTTCCCTATTTGTGCGAAAAATACTTTCTCTAAAGGTTCTGTACCATACCGATGGACTAAGGGTCAGGCCAGATACCACGAAAATATTTAGAAAACAAAAATTAAGGATAATCCCCAAAGTGGTATCGGTTTTGGAACTGTTAGTTCATTCGATGACGATGAGCATTGCCAAATGATAACTTACCATCTTGAATCGCAAAATGTCCCTACAGATCCTTTCTGTGCTCTTGATGGGCTCTGTTTGGAGACTTTAAATGATTCTGATGACCTTCAAGTTTGGGATGCACCCTCTGAATTAGAAGAAGAAATTAAATCGACAGTCGATGAATTAAAAGAAATTAATCTGGGAACTGATGATGACCCCTGTCTAATCTTTATAACTGCTCTGTTGAGCGAGGGTGAAACTAAAGATTTGATTCAACTTTTATCTGAGTTTAGGGATTGCTTTGCCTGGACATACGACGAAATGCCAGGTTTACCTGCTGAGGTAGCATTTAATAAACTTGGAGTTCAACACGATGCCATTCCTCTCAAATAAGCTCCTCGACGCATACGTTTGGAAATCGAACAACAAGTCATTTCTGAAGTTAAGAAATTGGCCGAAGCTGGGTTTATTCGAGAGGAACAATACCCCTCTTGGGTGGTCAGCGTTATGCCGGTCTGAAAGAAAAATGGTCAAATTCGAATTTGCGTCGATTATAGGGATCTGAATAAGGCATGTCCTAAAGACGAGTTCCTATTGCAAATATATTTTTCATGGCTTATGTTTTGATGATTGACAAACACTGTTTCTCTTAGACTACTTGTTGTTTCTAACTTTTCAGGAATCAAAGATCGGACGATCAAGAAGAAGCCAGTTCAGGATTGCGTAGGTTTAGGGTTGAGTTAGTCTGTACTGTTTTTTTTTCACGTCTTGAGTCTTCTTGTAATGGTCAAAAAGACTGATGCTAAGAAACCCTACACACACACACACTTAAGGGGCTTAGAATTTCTATTTTTGCCCACATTGGCCCGACCGATATTTATATCGTCCGGGACGATCAGCTTAAAACAGAAATTCTAAGTAAGGATTTTTAATTAAGGCAGCCGTCATTAACATATCGTCCTAGACGATACGTGTATCGGTCAGGATGATAAGCTCAAAAAAGAAAGAAGTAGCCACCATAGTCAATTAAGGTATACTGTATTTTTAAATTATCGGCCAGGACGATCCTAGGATCGGCCTGGACGATATTCACAAATTATGCCATAATTGTTCAGAAAATCAAGGGATTAATTAAGGATGATTGATACGATCATATCGTCCTAGACGATCGCAGGATCGACCAGAACGATCCAGTCAAAAACCTTTAATTACTTCAGGACGATAAACATCGGCCAGCTCGTATCCAGGGCTATTGTTAGGACGATTTTCCTCTGATTTGAACTGATCGGCCAGGACGATCGTGAGATCGGCCTGAAGGATCAAGCCAATTTTCAATTGTCCTGTTTTGCATCCAGGGCTATGCTCTGACCGATCTTCATTGATTTGTACTGATCGGCCAATCCGATGTCAATATCGGCCTGGACGATATTGTCGGCAACTTGCAATTAATGGGCTCCTTTGAAGCTCTTCTATTTAAGAGCTCATGTTCAACATTTTTTAAAGACCTTTGGCTGCTGCCCTGACCTGAGAAGAACTTGAGGAGAGAAAGAGAGAGAGGAGAGAGAGAGGATCTTGTGAGGGGGAGCTTGTGAGGGGATTCACAAGGGTTGCTTCAAGGATCGCTCTGCTTCATCTTCGGCTAGCGTTTCTCATCCGTGGAAGGGTCGATAGAGGTAAGGAGTTTGCTTTTGGTTTTGGTTCTCTGCCTGCTTCAGGAGGAAGCAAAAGGAGGAAGGTTCTCTGCCTTGCCGGGGTGGCAAAAAGGAGGTTCTTGTGAGGGCTTCTCCGCCTAGCTGTGGGGCTAAAGGAGAGTCACATTTTGTAGTGCAATACTTAGAGGGTGCCTCCAAGGAGTGGATGTAGGTCGAGTCGACTGTACCACTATAAATTTCTGTGTTATTTTTCTTGCTTCCGCAGTTTTAAATTCCACATTTATTTCTGTGGTGTGATTTGGTTTATGCAATTTTCTTTCTTTGTGAAAAAAAGTTTTTAAAATACCAATTCACCCCCCCTCTTGGTTAGCTTGGGACTAAGTTCATAGGGCTTAACATCCCTAACGAACTTTCAAGTGGTATCAGAGTGGGATTCAAAAATTAAAGTTTGAAAACTTTTTTGAATTTGATCCATGGCTAACATTGGGAATCGTAACACTGCGGAAGGGTATTCCATTACCCGACCTCCTCTGTTCGATAACCTACCTTTTGATTTTTGGAAAACTCGCATGTCAACATTTTTACAATCTACTGATTATCGCATGTTGATGCTTATTCAAGAAGGTTATTCTCCACCTTCTCGTGAAGTTAATGGTGTTAAAACTGAAGTTGCTTTTACTGAATGGACTTTTGATGAACGAGATTTAGCTCAATTAAATGTAAAATATTTGAACTGTTTTTTCTGTGCTTTGAAATCTGAAGATTACATGCGTATTTCAACTTGCAAAACTGGTAAAGAAATTTGGGATAAATTATGCATCACTTATGAAGGTACTAATGAAGTTAAAAAATCCCGTTTGAACTTTCTCTTGCATGACTACGAACTTTTTTGTATGAAATCTCATGAATTGATTTCTGACATGTACACTAGGTTTACTCAGATAGTTACTTCATTGAATGCACTAGGAAAGGAACTTTCGAACTATGAAAAAGTTAACAAGATTTTGAGATGCTTGCCTTCGTCCTATGATGCAAAAATCACTGCAATAACTGAATCTAAAGATTTGAACACCTATTCTATTGATAACTTACTTGGCTCACTCATTGCTTACGAGCAAGGGGTGAATCAAAGAAATGTTGCTGCAGGTGAAAAGAAAAGGAGAAAACAATTGCATTGAAGGCTCACAAATCGGATTCTGAATCTTTCGGGTCTGAAAGCGATGAAATTGCCTTCATCACAAGGCAATTCAAAAGCTTTCTAAGGAAGAAACAAAAGCATCATCAAAGTTGGAGAAAATGTAAGGATCATAAACATGTTAATGGATCGTCTGATATTGTTTGTTTTGAATGTAGGAAGCCTGGACATGTGAGATCCGATTGTCCTACACTTCAAGATCATTCAAGCAAATAAAAAGAAAAAGGTGAGGAGAAAGCTAAGTCTAGGAAGGAGAAGAAGAAAATCCAAAGAGGTTTCTAGGCAAAATCTAGTACTGATTCCTCTGAAACTGAACCAGAGGAAGAGACTACAAACTTGTGTTTCATGGGAGAAAATCAAAATGATGAGGAAGAGGTATGTAAAACAACCTATGATGAATTATTTAAAATTTGTGAAAAAATCCATGCATCATACAAAAAACTTAAGAAAACTCATGCTAGTCTAAAATTAGAACATTCAAATCTACAAAAAGAGCATGAAGTTTTTCTCAAAGATCATGCAACGATTGATTCAAATCACATGGCTCTTCTTGATGAATTTGATGAGTTGAACAAAAAGCATTTGGAATTAGTTGATGAACATAATGCATTAAAAGTTTCACACACCTCACTTAAGGTTGATCTTAAGAAATCTAAAGAGATTGAGAAAAAATTGAAGATTGAGAACGATGCATTAAAAGGAAGTAACTTGAGGATTCAAAATGATTTTGATACATATAAGAAAAATCGGATGACTTCCACTTTTGATTTTAAGCCAGAACCTAGGAAGAGGCATCATAACTCAAATCATTTAAGATACCCTTTTCCTGAAGTTAGATGTTTCTCATTTGGCATGCTAGGACACATCTCACACATTTGCACCGTTCACTGTAGTACACATTGGGTGTGGAGACCTAAGATGCATGATTCACAGCATACCATTTCTGCATTACATTATACTTTTCCTAAGAATGATCCCAAACCTGTTTGGGTTCCTAAATCTGATTGATGTTGAGTATTGCAGGAGTGCTCTCACCAAAGACCTCATGGGAGCATAGGATAACTGGACATAAGGAGGCTCGCAGCTCAAAATTGCTTAAATTCGCTGCTTTATCACTTGCTTGAAATCTTTAGTTTCTATTTGTGTTATTTATTTTTTTGCTAGTTTTTGTGCTTACTTGGTGGTAGTCTAGTTTGCGTTGTTTTCATTCTTTTTTTTTTTTATGTGTTCTGTCTTCGCGTTGCTCTTTAATTTTGGTCTTTCATATGATGAATTTTTTTTAAAAAGGCCTTTAAATTTTGGAGTTTTAGAGATAGTGTTTAGCTTTTTCTAAATTGGTTAAAGGGAGTAAACTATTGATGTTTTCCCTTCTTCTGACTTTGTTTAGTGGTATGATTTTCTTCTCTAAATAAAAATCTAAACTCAGTCTAACCAATGGCTTTTCATCTAAGATCTTTTTCTTATCTTGCTACATTAAATTATCTTATACATAATAGCCAATGTTTTTAGATATCTTTCAAGCTTTTGAAATCTTGCCATTGCATTTATCACATGATTTTGATTTTGTGTTGTGGATTGTTCTTCCCTATGTTAGAGAGAGAGCTCCTATTCTCTAAAATTTGGAGGATATACTCACAACTAAGTTTTTTTCTTTAAGGGTATATTAAAGAGTTTTTAGCTTGCAAGAGTTAAAAAGGAAAGAGGCCAATGAAGCAAAATTGAAAAGAAAGCTATATACACAAAAGTGTATCAAAAATCAAAAGATGCTCAAAGAGCCAAACAAAGTGACAAGAGGCATAAAATGAGCCCACTAAATGCAAGCTATCCTCTCTTTGGTAAAACTCTTAAAGCTTAGAAAACTCATTGATTATGTGATACTTTCAAAGACTTGATTTCAATTTCCATGATTGAGAAAAATTACTTTGGTTTATTATTTATGAGATATTTTATTTGTAAACAAGTCTTAAATGGATCTTTTTTACTCTATTTATTTATTCTGAGTTAGATTTCTATTATCCAAAAGAAGTTTGTACCCTGAAGGATGTCCGATCTAGGGTTAACAAAATCAGATATTCTACCTTCTTCTCATTGGGATTTGTTAAACTTCTTGATCTCTTGGAACTTTAAAAGTTTAACTTTTGAAAAGAATTCTCATATGATGCCTCCATAAAACAAAAAAAAAAAGAAAAATTAAAATCCAAAAATATTCGTTGTTTGGTTTTCATTATGTTATTTTATTTTTATGTGTTTTGACTGCTTTTCTTTTGTTTTATGTTTGAGGGTCTAGATCATCACCATTCCTTCCTTGATTTAAATTTTTAGTCACATCGTCCTGGCCGATACTTTTATCGTCCTAGACGATATGACAAATTCTCTTCAAAATTCATTTGCTGAACTTTTCTGTGCTTAATATTACTCATCGTCCCGGACGATCCTATATCATCCTGGACGATTTGATCGAACTCATGGTGATAGTCCTGGCCGATAGTATACTTGTCTGGCCGATGCATTTTATGTGCATCGTCCTGGCCGATACACTGGATCGTCCAGGACGATCCACGTGTCAGCACGTTTAAATCTTTAAATTCGGCCCCGGACGATCCATTATTGGACAATCGGCCGAGCCGATCCACTATTCGTCCTAGACGATACACGTGGCAGTGATTTAAAACGTTTTAAATTTGACTGGTATGATCAATTATTTTGCATCGTCCGGGACGATACACCTAATCGGCCTGGACGATCTACTTTTCTTTCAGCAGCCACCTCCGCCACCTCCATCTGATGATCAGGATCCCTCATTTTTTTAGTCTGTGCTTTATGTTATTTATTTCTTGTCTTTTTGTAGTTTTCTTGTTAGTCTTTTGTGATGTTTTTCTGTTGTTTCTGGACCCTCTTTTTGTGATGACAAAAGGGGGAGTAGGATAGGGTGTGGTAGGAAAAAGTTGTTGTAACTTTGATTTTCTAATAAACCTGTTTTTTTTTTTTTGTTTAATTTTTTCTACTTGTGTTTGCCATCATCAAAAAGGGGGATATTGTTAACAATCTATTTCTCATGGCTTATATTTTGATGATTGACAAACACTATTTCTCTTGGACTTCTTGTTGCTTCTAACTTTTCAGGAATCAAAGATCGGACGATCAAGAAGAAGCCAGTTCAGGATTGCGCAGGTTTAGGGTTGAGTCAGTCTGTACTTTTGTTTTTCACGTCTTGAGTCTTCTTGTAATGGTCAAAAAGACTGATGCTAAGTAACCCTACACACACACACTTAAGGGCTTAGAATTTCTATTTTTGCCCACATCGGCCGGGCCAATATTTATATCGTCCAGGACGATCAGCTTAAAAAAAAAGTCTAAGTAAGGATTCTTAATTAAGGCAGCCGTCATTAACATATCGGCCTGGACGATACATGTATAGGCTAAGACGATAAGCTCAAAAAAGAAAGAAGTAGCCGCCATAGTCAATTAAGGTATACTATATTTTTAAATTATCGGCCAGGACGATCCTAGGATCGCCCTGGACGAAATTCACAAATTATGCCATAATTGTTCAGGAAATCAAGGGAGTAATTAAGGATGATTGATACGATCATATCATCCTGGACGATCGCAGGATCAGCCAGGACGATCCAGTCAAAAACCTTTAGTTACTTCAGGACGATAAACATCGGCTAGCTCGTATCCAGGGCTATTGTCAGGACGATTTTCCTCTAATTTGAACTGATCGGTCAGGACGATCGTGAAATCGGCCTGAACGATAAAGCCAATTTTCAATCATCTTGTTTTGCATCCAGGGCTATGCTCTGGCCGATCTTCATTGATTTATATTGATCGGCCAGGCAGATGTCAATATCGGCCTGGACGATATTATCGACAACTTGCAATTAATGAGCTCCTTTGAAGCTCTTCTATTTAAGAGCTCATGTTCAATGTTTTTTAAAGACCTTTGGCTACTTCATTGACCTGAGAAGACCTTGAGGAGTGAAAGAGAGAGAGGAGAGAGAGAGGATCTTGTGAGGGAGAGCTTGTGAGGGGATTCATAAGGGTTGCTTCAAGGATCGCTCTGCTTCATCTTCGTCTAGAGTTTCTCGTCCGTGGAAGGGTCGGTAGAGGTAAGGAGTTTGCTTTTGGTTTTGGTTCTCTGCCAGCTTCAGTAGGAAGCAAAAGGAGGAAGGTTCTCTGCGTTGTCGGGGTGGCAAAAAGGAGGTTCTTGTGAGGGCTTCTCCGCCTAGCTGCGGGGCTAAAGAAGAGTCACATTTTGTAGTGCAATACTTGGAGGGTGCCTCCAAGGAGTGGATGTAGGTTGAGTCGACCGAACCACTATAAATTTATGTGCTCTTTTTCTTGCTTCCGCGCTTTTAAATTCCATATTTATTTCTGTGGTGTGATTTGGTTTATACAATTTTCTTTCTTTGTGAAAAAAAGTTTTTAAAATACCAATTCACCCCCCCTCTTGGTTAGCTTGGGACTAAGTTCATAGGGCTTAACATCCCTAACGAACTTTCAGTTCCATCTACCAATACCAGAACTCATGGTAGACATTGCCTCCTCACATGCCATTTTCTCATTCATGGATGGCTCGTCGGGTTATAACCAAATCAAGATGGCCCCAGAAGATGAGAGAAATATTGTGTTCAGAACCGCTATTGGAATCTTTTGTTATAAAGTGATGCCATTTGGCTTAAAGAATGCCAGAGCAACCTATCAACGTGCCATGACCCGTATCTTTGACGACTTAATTCTTAATCAAGTTGAGTGGTATATTGATGATTTAGTTGTCAAGAGCATGGTTAAAGAGGCTCACTTGTATGACTTAAGAGTTATTTTTGAGAGGTTGCGCCGCTACGATTTGAAAATGAACCCCTTAAAGTGTGCATTCGGCATCACCTACGGGAAATTCTTAGGATTCATAGTGAGACACCATAGAATTGAGATCGACCTTGCTAAAATTGAAGCCATCTTAAATAGGCCATCTCCAAAGAGCCTCACTCAGTTAAGGTCTCTACAAGGTAGATTGGCGTATAAAAGAAGGTTTATTTCTAATCTTTCCGGGAGATGTCAACCCTTCTCTGTCCTTGCAAAAAAGTTGTCAAATTCGTATGGGACGAGAAGTGCAAAAATGCTTTCGACGACATTAAACAATACCTTTCTAATCCACCAGTCTTGGTAGCCCCAATGCCGGGAAAACCGTTAATTCTCTACACTGCAACCTTAGATGAGTCTTTGGGCGACCTGTTGGCTCAAGTAAATGACGAGAGGAAGGAGAATGCTCTCTATTACCTTAGTCGAAGACTTCTTCCTACTGAAATTTGATACCCTTCAATTGAGAAGCATTGTCTTGCTTTAGTTTTTGCAGCCCAGAATCTGAGGCATTACATGCTTTCCCACTCAATCAACTTGATTTCAAGAGTTAATCCTTTGCAATATCTTATGACCTGACCTACATTGTCAGGACGCTTAGCTCGCTGGTCTATGATATTACTACAATTTGAGATTACTTTCACTCCCCTCCGTGCTGTGAAAGGATAAGCCGTTGCCAATTTTCTGGCAGCACACCCGCTGCCGGTAGATTCTCCTCTGAACGATGATCTTCCCGACGAATAAATCATGAGTTTGAGAGAATCTGGCGAGACCGTCTGGGAATTGTATTTTGATGAAGCAGCATCCTCTCGTAGGAATGCAACCCAACAATCTGTAATTCCTGGAAAGGCTGGAGTCGGTCTAATTTTCATAACGCCTGAAAAAGGAATGATGCATTTTTCCTACTATTTATCGGAGCCCTGCACAAATAACGAAGCTGAATATGAAGCTCTGATAACTAGTTTTGAACTTGCAATTCTAATGGAAATTAAAGAGATTAAGATCTTTGGAGATTCCAAGTTGGTGATTAACCAAGTGACCGGAACTTATAAAGTCTTGAATCCTAATCTCCTAAGATACCACCAGTACAAACTTCACTTGTTGGAACAAATTCCTACTGCTACTCTGTATAAGGTTCCCCGTGGAAGCAATTCTGCGGCGGATGCCTTAGCAAAACTCGCAAAGGAATTTGCATGTCCTGAGGAGGATTCCATCCCTATAGAGATTCAGGGTCGTAAAGCCCTCTCTCTTATAGATTTGGAACACATCAGTAAGACTCCCCTTTAGATCCTTTTTGCCTCTTCGACAACCGACGAAGAAGGCGATTGGAGACGACCCTTAATCGACTACCTTAAAGAAGGGAAGCTTTCCCAGGATAAATCACTCTCCAACAAGATTAAGAAACGTGCCCTATCATACGCACTAATAAACAATTTGTTGTACCGTCGGTCCTTCGATCACATGTGGCTGCGCTGTTTGGACCAGCGAGAAGCCCTGAGGATTATTAATGAAGTTCATTCAAGACTAAGCGGTGCACATCAATCGGGTCCAAAAATGAAATTAAAGATTAAAAGACTTGGATACTACTGGCCTACAATGATTGACGATTGCATGAATACTGCAAAGCACTGTCATCAATGTCAGGTCCATGGTGTGGTTTTACATCAGCCGCCTAATGTGTTACACCCTTTGATAGCCTCGTGGCCCTTCGAGAGTTGGGGCACATATATCATTAGGCCGATTGACCCTCCCTCCGCGAGAGGTCATTGTTGACCTCATTATTTGAGGTCAATTTCCCCAGAATCAACTCTAGCACCTAGGTCTTCATATCCTAGTGTAGACGTCGCCCATAGGATTTCCCTTAGGTGGACACCCACTGACGTAGCATCGACACGAACCTATCATTCAATTCGAATCAAAATCGATTCAATCCAGATTTTGATTCAACTTCAACCTCAAATCAACTCTTTTAAACCAAAATTTGCTACACCAATCGAAGCAAAATCAAATCAAATTAACTCGAGTCAAGTTCAATTTCAATAGCCCCAATTAGCCCGGATTGACTCACCCCGAGCCTTTTAAAATCAAATCAAAAACTAATCAAATTATATATTTTAATTCAAACCAAAATTTGTTAAATTAACACTCTAATTTCATTAAAATCTAATCTATATATTTTCTGCATCAATCAAATTTAATAAAAAATTCTCTCGGATAAAATATTTAGATTAATTAAAGATATCTTTTATTGAGAAACTCTAAAAAAAGATAACTTAATAAAACTATTCAACGAAATTTGAATTTTTCTAATAAAACAATTAGAAAATATCTTTGATTAAAGGACTAGACTTAATAAAACTAAGTCTTTTAAAAGCATAATAAAAAGAAGTTAAGCCGTGAGAACCAAAAGCAAACCCCACGATCACCCTCTCCTGTTCGTGAACTGCTCCTCTCTCCCACTGATTCGCATAGAGAAAATGAAAACCTCTCAGTTCGCACGAAGCCCTCTCTCTCGCACTCTCGTCGCTCCTCCCTGTTCGCAAACCCCAGTTCGGAAATCCCTAAGCTCCGTCTCCCTACTCCGTCGCCCCTGCTTTCTGCTCGCAGGAAGCCTATCTATCTCTCTCGATTCGCAAGAAGGCCGAACAAAATCCCTCTCTCGATTGTCTCTCTTGTCCGACCAAACCCAGGAAAGCCGAACGAAATCCCTTTCTCTCCGATTTGCTTACCCAAGCAAGCCCTAACCGACACTGTCTGCAACTTTCAGTTCTACATTGTGATTTGTCTGAATAAAGGTAACAAGAAATTAATAGAAGAGATATATTTTGATTCTTTTCTTTAGGAAGAAATCAAAGATTCCACTTTTTCTTTTTTGTTTTAATCTGAAAAATAAAATTTAGATCTATATTCTGTTGCCATAAAATGAGTTTTCTATAAGATCAAATTTCTGTTACATTTTTAAAAGCTTATGGATCATCTCTTCTTAACTTAGATGCAGTTATTCTTAAGTATTTTTGAGTTGTCATTTTTTTATAGCAAAGAAATAATGAGAAATGAAATACTAAACTATTGTTGATAGTTTGCTCGGTCTTTACAAAATTTGAAAGAATTTCTTGAATTATTTGCTTAAGCTTCACTAGTGGTTAATTTTCACAATCATTTAATGAATATTTTGTTTTTATTTTCTCTTGAATGATTTCTTGACAGTAAAATGAAGCAAGTTATTATGGGCTATTTATATTATATAGTTATCATTTTTATCTCAATTTAATCAAGTATGCTTTGTGTGAATGGTTATATACATGTGTTCTTGAAACTTACAAATTTGTTGGAAAGATAATATACTTTATGTTGGAAAACTTCATTAGTTTTGGAAAGTAATAAAGCTGGTTTTAATTCTTTCTTTGAATTGTATTTGTCATAAGTATTGAATTGGGAGGTGGAAACGTTGAGTTTGTGTAAATATGAGAATTGTGTGTTAAAAAAAATGGAAATTGTGTATATTGAAGGATGGGAATAATATGCATTTTGGAAATGTGAGAGAGAGTGTATATGTGATAAGTGATTGTAGTATGTGTGTTGAAAAGTGGAATTTGTGTGATTTGGAAAGGTGAAAAGTGTACGTGTGTTTTCAATCAATATTGATTGTAGAAATGACGTGTGTGTGAAATGCACCAAATTTAAAAGTGTAATTTTGGAAAGATAAAATGTACGCTATTCTGAAAGGCAAAGCGTACATGTGTTTTGGGGAAGTTCATCAAATGTTTTCTAGAAAAAGAAGTAAAAAAAATGGAAAGTGACTTGTGTATGCGTGTTTGAAAAGTGGAATTGTGAAGTTTGTATATATCTTTAAAATTGAGAAATGTAAATTGTGTCTCTTTGAAAGGTGGAAATGTGTTAGACCTTGTGTGAATTGGAGAGGGTAGAAATTGTGTATTTTGGAAAAGAAAAGTAAAGTGTATGTCTTGAAAGAAGAATTGTATGTATTAGTCAAAAAGGTGATTTGTGTGTGTCTTTGAAATTTTTTGGAAAGTGCGTATTAAAAAGTATATATAGATTTTGAAATATTTGATATTTGTAAAGGTTTTGAAAAGTGTAACTTGTGGGTGATTTGAAAAGTGGAAAAGTGTATGCTTTGAAAAGTATAAAAGTGTTTTTTTTTTAAAGTGAGATATAAGAATTTTTGGAAAAATGAAATGTGTTGGGAACTAATATTTTTGTAGTGGAGAGTGTCGAGTGTGAATTTTGGAATGTGTGTGTTTTGAAAGGTTAAATTTGTATGTAAAAAGTAAAGTATAAGTGTGTGATTTTGAAAAGTAAACTTGTGTGCATTGAAAGGTGGAATTTATGTGAGTTTTGGAAGAGCGAAATTATATGTTTGGAAAATTAGAAGTTTTAAAGAAAGCTATCTTTTTCTCTACCTCTCTCTCTCTTTTCTTCTTTTTTTTTTTCTTTTCTTGTTGCCTCGGAGTGAATGTTGGAAAGGAATATAATATGCACTCAGAAATGAAAAGGTTCAAAAGTCATTCAAGCAAACCGACATCCAAACTCGAAGAAAGGTACGTCTTTTATTTTCAGTAAATTTCAATTATTTTATTATTATTTATTAAATGTGCTTTCTAATCCCTGTTCATCCTTGTTTTTTTCTGTTTTATTTGCATAAACTATGAGGAATGGTACCGGTCGAGGGAAGAAAAGGACAAGGAGCTAATGACGTCAGTCGCCTCTATCCAGCCGGGTAGAGGTGCTACGAGCGGAACCACCGGGTCGTAGCCCCCGGTGACTATGAGTATTTCTAAACTTAGAAAACCTTTAGGGGCCCCTTGATATGGTTTATGCGAATCCTTCCCTTTTAGGTCCTTGTAGCAACTTCAATTTTATTAGGATTACTTTTGTTTTATTTTAGATCCTTAAACCTTTACACGCACGCAAAGTCCTAAGGGTTAGTAATAAAAAAAAAATTATCCTATATAACAATAGTGACACTTAAGGATAAAAATTAAAGACCGAGTCTTAGAAAATCTAGACTTAGGATGCATGTACACTTTAGGATAGAAACTTATAACATAAAAAATTTAGTGACATCTCACTTTAGAATTAGTAAACATCTTTAAATTAGAATTCAATCAATTAGAAAACTTTAGCCAATAATTGACTTAGGACATTTCAAAACCTCACAGCCTACTGCACACACTTAAATTTGTTGGTTAGGACAACTGACTCTAGTTTTAGGTTAGGCCGGTGTTTATTTTCTTACTGCTGTGTGACAGGCTTTTTCTCGATTTTCACTGCATGTTGGTTGTAAAAATATTGGTGTGTTTGCTTACTTACTCTTACTGCACTCTGTGATGTTGGTTTGATTGATGATTAGATTACCCATAGGCTAGGAGCGATCTGGATTGTTAACATGATTTTCTGCAGGTGGCCACACTCGTGCAGGGCAGAAAAAGGGGGCTAATTAATCAAAAAGTTTATATAAATGCTACAGGTACTACAGCTGCTTAGCCCCCAAATAAGGAGTGTGGCCAAGTGTGGCTAATTGATTCAATTTAAATGCATATATATAACTGCTTGGGATAATTTTTGCTTAGGATAACCATGCAGGTGGTCTAGATTTTCTTTCTTTTTCTGTGAAATGTAATGTAAATGTAAATATATTTGAAAAATATCATAAATGTGAAAGTGATTTTGAGAGTGGGATATTACATTCAATTTGGAATCCAAAGAAAGGAGAATATACATTAAAGGATTATTCTCTTTTATTTGGAAAGCTAAATTAGGATGATTCAATATCCAAATAAAAAAGAAAATACCCCTCTTAGGGATGAGTTTCTTTTCATTTGAATATCCAGAACCTGGCGGACCCGAGAAGCTTGTAAAAGAAGAAAAGTCAGAATGAGAAGATTGAAGAAAGAAGACGAAGAAATAAAGATTCAAGGAACAGTATATCCCAGTTCAAAAATCACTTGCGTCATTCTTAGGATTAGAATCCGGGTTTGTTGTCAGTGGTGCCAGGCCACTTTACCTTTTTGCAAATTCTGGGTGTAATATGGACATTGGACATTATATTTTTGGATTATTTAAATTGATTGTTTATATTGTTTGTGCAGTAGATTTTCTTAGGACCTTGCATGTCGTGTTTTATTTTAGCCTGGATTCGAATCGGAGAGATTTTTTTCGTAAGGGTACGCTTAAAATTCTTCTACTTGTAATTTTAAATAAAATTTTTTAGGCTCACATAGTAACTCTAATGATCTAAGAAGTAAGCTCGGGACCGCCGAGAGTCAGCATAAGCATATTAATACTTTCTCTTTCTTGTTAGGCATCTCCCCGTTTGCGGGTTCTGACAGACCACTTGACCTATGAGGGTGCAGTTCTGTCAAGGGGAAGTTGTGCAATCTCTAGGAAAAAACCTATTTTCTAAGCCTAATTTTAAAACTGCTTCATATTAATTTTATGCATTCGAGTCAATTAGCATGCATTGCATTAGATACAAATTAAAAAGAGTCTAAAATATTAATAGCATTTCTAGACATTTTTCACCCTACATAAGTTGAGGGGCCAATTAGGATCTGTCATAGATGTCGGCCCTTAATTCCTTAAAACTTAAACAACATCCCTACTTGTCTTTCATAAGAGACTGAATACATGATTTTAAAGCACCTAGGTGGTTAGCTGGCTCCCCAATCCAGGCCGGGGTAAGTCCAGATTTGCACTTCATTAGTTAGGTTCGGGTCACTACTTTGTAGTACCCAAATTAGATTTAGGTTCTGAGGCAGATTCTTTTTAGATTTTAAGTCATCAACCTCCGGGAATATAATCCAAAATTTCTAATAAAATGTCAACTTAAACATAAAATTTTCACTTAAAATGTAAAGCCAAACATAGGATAGATTGAGGTTGTCTCTGAGCTTATCAGAATCTTACACCTCCTACTTTTTCTCTATTGACTCACTAATAAATATTTAACATTGAGCTTTCTCCTTGGAAAATTTTTACTTCTATTTCCTTATCTTCTACTTTGTAGTCAAAATGGTATGAAATCACTACTTTAATCAAGAGTTTTCTTAGGAGTATTTCTCCTAGGATGTAACTAACTATAGGAGCTTGCTCTTATAGGGATTTGAGAACTCCAGACTAAAATAAACCTTGTTTTATTCATATAAAACAAGAGAAGAATCTTTGGGAATGCAGATACCTTTAAAAAACTTCATTTCTAATCTTAAATATGCTCGTAGTATGTTATTATTGTCTTTTCAGGCAATATAATTTATTGCTTGTTATATTTAATTTTAGAAATGATGAATTTTATAAAACTCATTCTTGCTTTTGGATGTTCTTGAAGAATTTTATGTTCGTCTTTCAAGATGATATAATATTCTCCTTGCCATATCTAAATAAAAGAATGAATAAACTTTTTCAAAAATGTATTTCTATCTTAAAATATATTCTATAGAATTTCATGTTCATCTTTTGAGATGATATGTTATTCTTTGAACTATGTTTGATTATAGAAATATCAATTTTCAAAACCCTATTCTGATATTGAATCCATTGTAGAATATTGTGTCAGCCTCTCGAGACTGTACTTTATTTCAATGCAGTATTCGATTACAAAATAGGAGAAATCAAAATCTGCGTGGTGACACAATTTTTCTCCCACCAGTCATCGTTTCATATTAGCATCGACTGATTACTTTTCAAAGTGGGAGGAAGCAATTCCCTTACGTAATATAACATCACACCATGTATTAAAATTCTTTCATGACCATATCATATATCGATTCGACGTACCTCGCAGAATCATATCTGATAATGGGTCCGCATTCAAGTCTAATAAAATCAATAGTTTTGTAAGACGCTATAATATTGATTGGAGATACTCGACGATCTATTACCCTCGGGCAAATGGATTGGCCAAGGCCTTCAATAAAACCTTGGTGCAAATTGTTAAAAAGACCCTTGATGATAATAAACGACAGTGGGATGAGCAGTTGGTGGAAGCTTTGTGGGCTTATCGTACCACTTATAGAACACCAACCCAATCCATCCCGTTTGCACTAGTGTATGGATCTGAGGCCGTTCTACCCTTGGAAATACAAATCCCTTCGCTCAGGATTGCAGTTAAGAATCAAATTACAAATGAACAAAATGCAAAACTGTGATTGGAAGAACTCGAAGGCCTTGAAGAGCGACGTTGTTGAGCTCATTTTTGTATGAGGTCACTAAGGCCCTTCCAAACCCCAGATTAATTTTAGATCCTAGGACCTAATCTAGATCTTACGATTCTTCCAGACCCCAGATCCTAGGATCCACTCTAGACCTTAGGATTCTTTCCTAGAGCCAGACCTTAGAGCCTACTCTAGAGCTTAGGATTCCCTTAAATCCTAGATCTTAGAACTCCTCTAGATCTTAGGACCACGCCAGCTTCAAATCAATCCCTACCCTTGATCAATTCAAACCTCAAATCAATCTGAACTCCATTCAATTCAAATCAAAATTAATTCAAGTTTCAAACATATCCAAACCTTGATCCAATCAATTTTACAATCCAACCTTCAACTTAGACTTTGATCCAAACTTCAATCTAGCTTTGATCTCATCCATTCATTAACAATCACCACATGATTGTAAATTATTTGGATACTTCAATATTAATCATTCAAACCTGAAATTCATTCCAAATCCAGAAATCCAGACTCAAATCCTAAGTCTTAAGGCCGTGTCCTAAAGACTCTTTTCAGAGATTTTTCAAACATTTCAAAACCCAGTCAAATGGTCTTTGATTCAGGACCTATCACTTACAAAGTGATAAGACATGTCTTTAGAGGTTACCCTCCAACTTTGAGCTCATTCTGAGGTCTCTAACCCCAGAATCTGAATTAAAATCCAAAGGCTGTAAAACCTTCAAATATTTACAGCCTATGCCACTGAACCTAACCCCTTTGAGATCTTGACCTTGGAACCCTTATCAAAGCCTTCAATCACTTCCAGACTCTTGATTTTAACCCATTGAGCAGAAAACTGCATTTTTCAGAACCATTTTTGACCATAGTCGACCAATAGGTCAAAATTGACCAAAATACCCCTATGGGGCTCAAATAGGGATTTCAAACCAAATGAACCCCAAATTAAATGCAACCACCTCCAACAAGTTTCAAATATCATTTCAAATCTTTTGAACCTATTCCCAACCCCTGGGTCAACCTGGTTGACCAAGTCAATAGGTTTGACCCAAGAGGCCCTTTAAGGGTCCAAATAGGTGTTTTGACCCAAATGACCTCTCTAGGCCATGCAACCACTTCCATTGGTCTTAAAATATCATTTCAAACCTGTTGAGCCCAAACCCAGACTCTGGGTCAACCTGGTTGACCAAGTCAACCCATGTTGACCAAACAGGCCCTTAAGGGCTCAAATAGGGATTTTGATCAAATTGACCTCCCCAGACCTAGGGACCACCCTCAATGGTCTCCAAATGCCTTTTCAAACTTGTCCAGCCCAGACTCACCCATTGGGTCAACCTAGTTGACCCAGTCAACATGGTTTGACCCAATGGACACTTAAGGTTTCAAATGAACCATTTCAACCTGTTTAACCACGTCAATATCTTCAAACCCTTAAAATCATTCTATTCAAAGCCTTGAACATTTCTAAACCCATTTTGAGCTCAACCCAACTTGGTTTGACTGATTCAACCCTCAATCCTTGGTCAAATTTGTGATGGCATTTGCTCCCATCCCTTCTAGCCTTGACTTTGGACTTTTGATCCTTGATTAAACCATTCCAAATATCCCTCTAGCCCCTCAAGTGCCACATCACCAATTTTGACCTGGTTGACTGGTCAAATCAAGTCAACAAAGCCTTAAATCCTTCTTTGAATTGGTCAAACCTCCTATTTGACCTCAAAGAGTGCGAGATTAGGCTTGGAAGATCTCCCATTGGCTGCTCCTACTTCCCCTCATTCCACCTCAGCCTTCCTTGACCTGTTGACTGGTTAACATAGTCAAACCAAGGGCTTAAACTCTTCCAAAATGTCTTAATCAGCTTTTAGCCACTTTCCCTTGATTTAGGCTGCCTTAGGCCGACCCTCTAATGTCCTAAAGCTCTCTGGTGGGCTCCTTAACCAAGCCCAGCCCTTGGTTTAGCCCTAAATGGCAGTGGTCCCCCCCCCCCACTTGTCCCAAGTCCACCCAATGGAGGCAAGGCTTGTCCAGCCTTTGAGGCAGCCTTCTAGCTGTTCCAGGGACATGTGGCACCATCTAGGGAGCTCATGCATCAATCCCAGCCATCCAATCTAGCTCAGGCCGTTTGAATAGGGGAAAAGGCAACTTTTGAGCCCATTCGATCAAAGCTCCTTCTCTCACTAACCCCAGCCTCCCAGAACGAGTTCTCTATTCATTTTGGATCTCCAGAGCCCTCTCTACCTCCCCACTACAAAATCCAAGTGGTTGTACGACACCGGCGGCGAGTTCTCCGGCGAGTCCACCTCCTAGACCGTCCCAGGCTTGTAGCAGTCGATCCAGGCGTGCTCGAGCTCGGTTTCATGCTAGGGATCTTCACTTGGACAGTCTACAAGCTCATCCATCCAGAAATTTCGAAGATCTAACGGTATAATCTCTTAAAACCTTAGACCTAGCTCACATTAGAGGGAGTTAATTAGCTTTACGTACAGACTGCTTTAGCCAAAAAGATTTTTTCCCCAAAATTTCTGTTCATGTATACTTCTTAAGTTTAAAATTTCAAGCGACTTGGTCTATCCGATCGAAAGAAAGAACCAAAAAATAGATTCTAGGGCGTCATTCGCAGTTCGCTGCAGATGTACAATTTCTAGACCGTTGATCACACGATCAACGGTCTAGATCTCGCCGCTCCACGCCTTGGTTCACCCGTGTATTCAGTTTAACACTCGATCGATCGACCGGCAAGATCAGGGCCGTCCATTCGGAACAGCGGGATCAAACCTCCGCCGTTTGATCTTCCTCTGCTGAGATCAAACAGCGGAACGCGATCTCAGCCGTTAGATCGAACCCGCGGTCAATCCAACGGCTGCCACGAGCCGCTGATGTGGTTAAGTGAAAATTGCGTGAAATGGCCCGCGGCTGACGCGTGTCCCCGCCGTCACGCGGTTTCGATCCCGCGAATCCGAGCGCGCAATCTGTCCTGCCGCGCCGCCTTTTAATAAAAAAAATCATTTTAAATCCTATTTTATTAACAGAACTTCAAAAAATCATAATAAATTAAATACAAAGTCAAAAAATGAGTATAATAAATCTATATTTCATCTAGTTTATTTTAAAAATAAAATCAAACTGTTTTGGTTATTATTTTATTAGTAATTTAAGAAATACAAAAAAGTATATTTTATTTTTAATTAATTATATATAAATTATTTTTATCTAAAACTTGGCATGCATGTCTTTGAGTGTATGACTGATCTCCAGGAAAATTTTCAGGATTATTTAAGTAAATTTGATATTGATTGGAATTATGTAAGTATCTTAATAGTTTATTAATATTTTATTAAATATTGAATATTTTGAAAATAAAAATTTTTTTTATCAAACTTCTTTGGAGATCAGTGGGTCTTTCAACCCCTCAAAGTGTACTTTAATAATATTTTCAATTATTTTATAATATATATATATATATATATATATATATATATATATATATATATATATATATATATATATATATATATATATATATGCATTTATATTTATATATTTTGAAATCTATTTTGAGGCTATACATATTTAAATCTTTAAATATTTAAGAGGTCACTTGAAATCTTAAATGTAGATTGAGCATATTTGAATATAAATAAAGGGGATGATTAGTGGATAATCATTTCTTGATTATTCACTAATTTTATCTTAATTATGTTAATTAGTCCTTGCATGTTTAGGGATCACACACCACTTAGTCTAAGGCTCTCCTAGATTTAGGTGTTGAATGTGTTTATGTGATTCATGCATGCCTTATGTATTGAGTATGAGGGTTAGTTGAAACATTGATTCAAGTCCATTAAATTAGTGACATAATTAAGGACAATAATTAAGGACTTTGATTAGAAAACTTAGAAAATTTATTGTGTTTAGGATTGATACCCTCTTGACTTGAAATTTGAACCACTTAAACTTAGTGACATTCTCAGCCTTAGAAAAAGTTTTCACTGATTTTTGAGGTCATTAGGTCCCCTAATTAATTTTCTTAAGGTTCAACCCCCTAATTAAGCCTTCAAACCTTAAAAAAATGTAATAAATCCAATTTAAATACAAAAAATACATATAAACCCTCAAAATGACCAGAATCAAGCCCTTAATCCATGATAATTAAAAGCCTCTTAATTTGATAGCAATTCTGTAATTAATTTAATTTTAACTAAAAACCCACTTTTATTTAATATAATTAATTAATAATAATTAAAAAATCCCAAAATTTCCCAAACACTTGGGGATCCCTCCTTAGGTCATTTATGACCTTTGGAGGTGTTTTCAAGAAGTTGGGAATTTGTTTGAAGCAAAACCATAAAAGGGCCGTTAATTAAACAATTCCCAAAATTCATTAAAATGCTCAAAAACTTCCATAATTCTTAACTAATTATAAAAAAATCCAAATCACACAAACTCACTTGCATTCAACTCATAGTGATGTCTAGTATTTATTAAAAATATCAAAATTCCAGAAAAGTATTAGAATAAAAAAGTCAACAAATCGGTCAACTTTAAGTCAAAACTAGTTCAAAACTTCAAACCTTCGTAATAAAATGTAGAAAAATCCGATTTCAACGTACTTACTGTCTAACTGATCGTAGTGAGGTCTAGTATTTTAATAAAATACAAACATTCCATAAAATACCTTTAATCAAAAAGTCAATTTTTGACCCTTTAATTAAGTGATTAAAATATTCAAAAATTCTTAAAAAACTCAAAATCATTCTAAACTTCAGAAAATATTGGTTTAATGCTTAAAACACTTAACAAATCCTTTAAAACACAACAACCACCCCAAAGATGAAGTTTATTGGCTGGACTACTCCGGGCTGCGGGGCTTAGTGTCCTAAAGAGGCTGGTTCCTCTAGCCTGGTGGCACAACGCCACGAATGGATTCTAAGGGGTGTTAAACCTTAAAATAGATTAATTTCTAATTATTTAACATTTTAAAAATCTCTAATTCAATTACATTAATTTGGTTTATCGGCTGGACTACTCCGGGCTACGGGGCTAAGTGTCCTAAGGAGGCTAGTTCCTCGAGCCTGGTGGCACAACGCCACGAATCAATTAATGGCAAACTTAAATTAATCAAACTTTAAAAATCAGCGACCAACTCCCTTTAATATTAATCTACTCTTTTAATTCTAACCAATTTAAATAACTTAATCAACCCTGATCGCTACTGGGTAACCCAGGCCTACGAGGCTATTAGCTTAGCCCCAAGGAAGGTGAAATAAACTTCAAGTCCTCGGTGTGAAACAAAGGTAGTAATCAATTAATTTTTAAAGTATGTCTAATTAAAATTCTTAATTCATTAATACTTAAATTTTAATTTAAATCCCCTTTTAAACCTTAACAAACTCAGACTTTTAGACAACTTCAATTAATAACCTACTTTAGGATCTATCCCAGCCACACGACCTTTCTCACACACTTTAGATGATGTGCTAGGAAAACCAACTCTAGATCTAGGTTAGGCCGGCGTTTACTTTACTGCTGTGTGCTAGATTTTTTCGTAGTTTTCACTGCATGTTGTGGATGAAATTGCTTTGCTGTGTCTGCTTACTTTTTCTGTACTCTGTGGATTGATTGATGTGTTTGGCGACTAGATTACCCTTAGGTTACGTACGATCTGGATGTTGACACAGATTTCTGCAGGTGGCCAAGCCCATGCAGGGCAATATAAAAAGGGGGCAAATCAAAAAAATGCATAAATATTATAAACTCTTTGCACAGGTGCTTCAGCTGCTAAAGCCCCCAAATCATAAAAAGAGCGTGGCCAGTATGTTTACTTTCTTTTCTGCTCATATACAACTGCTTGGGAATAACTGCTTTTTTTTATATATTAATTGCTTAGGATAACCCTGTAGGTGAGTGTAGATTTCTATTTTGATATTAATGTAATTTGTATAAGTGTTAAGTGTTGTGAAAGTCAGATTTTGAGTTGGGATATATATAGGTCCAAAGCTTGGACTCCCAAGAGAAAAGGATGCCTCTAAGGGAAGTAGACCTTTTATATTTGGAGATCCAAATTTGGGCCATATTCCTCCCTACCCAAAGAGGAAAGAGTGGCCTTCCCCTTAAAGGAAGTGCCCTCTTATCCATTTGGGTAGTCCAGAACAAAGAATCAAAGGAGCTTGAAGCAAAAGGAGCTCAAAGAAGAACAAGACTGAAGATTGAAGATTGAGAATATCCCACTCAAAATTACTTGCATCGTTACTAGGTTTAGAATTCGGGTTGTTGTCAGTGGTGCCCGGCCACTTTACTTTCTGTAAAACTCTAGTTTGTAATAAGCAAGGCAATTCTGCCTATGGATATTTATTAATTAATTTATATTTTATGTAATGATTTGATTGCCTTTAGGATTACTTGTTTTTACTAGTTTTTTGGCAATTGTATGCCATTTTTTTTAGTTTTCGCCTGGATACGTGAGACTCGTGAGGGTGTGAAAGTTTTCTACCCATAATCTTAAAAGTCTAAAATTTTAGTGAGTCTAAATAACATAGAAATATAACGAATCTAGGGAATTAGCCGGGGATCGACCCCGGGGTCGCATGCATATTTATGCATTACTCTTTCCTTGCTTTAGACCCTTCCCCGCCTGCGGGTAGAGTCCAGATAGTCTGACCTATGAGGACGAGGTGCCGGACTTGGGGAAGTCCAGTCTTCTAAAAAAAATTATTTTATAAGCATGTTTTTAAAATTTCAAGCATACTTGATTTGGAATTTGTCAACCAGCATTCATTGTATTAGATACAAATTAAAAGAGTCAAAATTTTAATTTCATAGTCCTTAGCATTTTAGCACCCAACATAAGTCGAAGGGGCCAATTAGGAGAATCTCTAGATGTCGGCCCCAACTCTCCAAAACTTTAATTATAACGTCCCTATCACTCTTTCATAAAAGACCGGATTCATCTCCTTTAAATCGATTAGGTGGTTAGCTGGCTCTCCAATCCAGGCCGAGGTAAGTCCAGACCTTGCACTGCATTAGTTAGGATCGGACGACCGTGGTCCAGTGTCCAAAATAGATTTAGGTTCCGGGGCAGATCTTTGATTATAAGACCCTAAACTTCGGGAATACAGTCCCAAATTTCTAATAAAATACTTAACTCTAATTAAAGCTTCATTTTAATCCTAAAACATAAAGCCCAACACTTAGATTAAGTTGGGACACTTCCAGATAGTTCTGGAATCTCAAAGTGTCCCCTACCTCTCATCCTTTAACTCCGTTAATAACTGCTCGATTTTGATCCATTCCCTGTTGAATTTCCAAAAAATTCACTTCCTTTTTGATATCACTCCTAGAAACTCTAACAAAATTCTGCCACCATTTTAATCAGGAGTTTTCTAGGAGATTTTTGTCTCCTTATGATGTAATTAACTACGAGGGCTTGCGCTCGTAGGAGATTTGGAACCCCACACACCTGATTTTAAAAAAAAATTAATTTCTAAAATTTTATTAGATTTCCTTGGGAAAAGTTAAATAATGATCATCATAGTTGCATTAGAAGAATTATCGTAGAATGGTCTCATTTCCCTTTGAGGAGATACATCCTTCTTCGATAAGGCTTTGGATGTGAATGCGACGATCATGCTTCTTGAACATTGTAATTGGGTATTTAGTCGAACTATACTTTGTTCCCTCGGGGCCATGTAAAGTTCTCCTCAGAACCCGATCATAGTATTCAAGATGAGTTTACATAATTCTAAATTTGAACACTGCTATGAAAGTTTATTTTCGTCCTTCGGGGTGGTATACTCTTTGTTGGTGGAATTTTGAAAATATGTTTTGAAAAATATTAGTTTTCTTTGGGGATTTTAAGATTAAGGTTAAGTTCTAATTCTAAGGTCGAATCGACTCGTTAGAAAGAGTATATCGCCCCGAAGGACAAAAATAAACTTTCATAACGGTGTTCAGACTTAGAATTATATAAACTCATCTTGAATGTTATGATCGGGTTCTAAGGAGAACTTTATATGACCCTAAGGGGACAAAATATAGTTCAATTAAATACCCAATTACAACATTCAAGAAGTACGATCGTCGCGTTCACATCCAAAGCCTTATCGAAGAAGGGTGTATCTCCCCAAAGGGAAATGAGACCTTTCTACGATAATCCTTCTAATGCAACTATTACGATCATTACTTAACCTTTCCCAAGGAAGTCTAATAAAATTTTGGAAATTAATTTTTTTTTAAAATCAGGTGTGTGGTTCCAAATCTCCTACGAGCGCAAGCCCTCGTAGTTAATTACATCGTAGGGAGACAAAAATCTCCTACGAAAACTCCCGATTAAAATGGTGGCAGAATTTTGTTAGAGTTTCTAGGAGTGATATCAAAGTATGAATAGAGTTATTGGAAAATCAAAAGGGAATGGATCAAAATTGAACAGTTATTAACGGAGTTAAAGGATGAGAGGTAGGGGACACTTTGAGATTCCAGAACCATCCGAAAGTGTCCCAACTTAATCTAAGTGTTGGGCTTTATGTTTTGGATTGAAATGATATTTAATTAGAATTGAGCATTTTATTAGAAATTTGGGACTATATTCCCGAAATTTGGGGTCTTATAATCAAAGATCTGCCCCGGAACCTAAATCTATTTTGGACACTGGACCACAGTCGTCCGATCCTAACTAATGCAGTGCAAGGTCTGGACTTACCCCGGCCTGGATTGGGGAGCCAGCTAACCACCTAATCGATTTAAAATAGATGAATCTGGTCTTTTATGAAAGAGTGGTAGGGATGTTATAATTAAAGTTTTGGGGAGGCGGGGCCGACATCTAGAGATTTTCCTAATTGGCCCCTTTGACTTATGTTGGGTGCTAAAATGCTAAGGACTATGAAATTAAAATTTTGACTCTTTAATTTGTATCTAATGCGATGCATGCTGGTTAACAACCTCAAATCAAATATGCTTGAAATTTTAAAGACAGGCTTATAAAATAATTTTTTTAGAAGACTGGACTTCCCCAGGTCCGGCACCTCGTCCTCATAGGTCAGACTATCCTGACTCTATCCGAGTCTCACGTATCCAGGCGAAATCAAAAGCGACATACAATCGCCAAAAAACTAGTAAAAACAAGTAATCCTAAAGGCAATCAATTCATCACATCAAATATTAACTAATTAATAAATGTCCATAGGTAAAGTTGCCTTGCTTATTACAAACCAGAATATTACAGAAAGTAAAGTGGCCGGGCACCACTGACAACAACCCGGATTCTAAACCTAGTAATGACGCAAGTTATTTTGAGTGGGATACTCTCAATCTTCAAATCTTCAAATCTTCAATCTCATTCTTCTTTGGACTCATTTTCTTCAATCTTCTTGGAATCCTCGTAGTGGGTTACCCAAATGGATAAGAGGGCACTTCCTTTAAGGGAAAGGCCACTCTTTCCTCTTTGGGTAAGGAAAAGGTATGATCCAAATTTGGATTTCCAAATGGAAAAGGAGTATTCCTTAAAGGGGTATCCTTTCCTCTTTGGAATCCAAGTTTTGGGTCTATGTATCCCAACTCAAAATCAACTTTCACAACACTTGACACTTACACAAATTACATTGGTATCAAAATAAAAATCTAGACTCACCTGCAAGGTTATCCTAAGCAATTAATATATAAAAAGCAGTTATTCCCAAGCAGTTGTATATGAGCAGAAAAGAGAGTAAACACACTGGCCACGCTCTTTTTTATAATTTGGGGGCTTTAGCAGCTGAAGCACCTGTGCAAAGAGTTTATAATATTTATGCATTTTTTTTAATTTGCCCCCTTTTTATATTGCCCTGCATGAGCGTGGCCACCTGTAGAAAACTGTGTCAACATCCAGATCGTACCTAACCTAAGGGTAATCTAGTCGCCAAACACATCAATCCATCCACAGAGTACAGAAAAAGTAAGCAGACACAGCAAAGCAATTTCATCCACAACATGCAGTGAAAACTACGAAAAATCCGGCACACAGCAGTAAAGTAAACACCAGCCTAACCTAGATCTAGAGTTGGTTGTCCTAGCACGTCATCTAAAGTGTGTGAGAAAGGTCGTGTGGCTGGGGTAGATCCTAAAGTGGGTTATTAATTGAAGTTGTCTAAAAGTGTGGGTTTGTTAAGGCTTAAGAGGGGATTTAGATTAAAATTTAAGTATTAATGAATTAAGAATTTTAATTAGACATATTTTAAAAGTTAATTGATTACTACCTTTGTTTCACACCGAGGCCGTGAAGTTTATTTCACCTTCCTTGGGGCTAAGCTAATAGCCTCGTAGGCCTGGGTTACCCAGTAGCAATCGGGTTTGATTAAGTTATTTAAATTGGTTGGAATTAAAAAAAGTGGATTAATACAAAAATAAGTTAATTACTGATTTTAAAAGCTTGATTAATTTAAGTTTGCCATTAATTGATTCGTGGCGTTGTGCCACCAGGCTCGAGGAACCAGCCTCCTTAGGATACTTATCCCCGCAGCCCGGACTAGTCCAGCCGATAAACCAAATTAATGTAATTGAATTAGAGATTTTTAAAATGTTAAATAATTAAAAATTAATCCATTTTAAGGTTTGACACCCTTTAGAATTCATTCGTGGCGTTGTGCCACCAGGCTCGAGGAACCAGCCTCCTTAGGACACTTAGCCCCGCAGCCCGGAGTAGTCCAGCCAATAAACTTCAACTTTAGGGTGGTTGTTGTGTTTTAAAGGATTTGTTAAATGTTTTAAGCATTAAACCAATATTTTCTGAGTTTTAGAATGATTTGAGCTTTATGAATTTTTTAGAATATTTTAATGATTTAATTAAGGGGTCAAAAGTTGAATTTTTTTATTAAGCTCAAATTCTAGAATATTTGTATTTTATTAAAATACTAGGCCTAATTATGAGTTGTTAGACATGTGGCACATTCAATTTGGAGTTTTCTATCAAAAGTTATGATTTTTAGAAGTTTTGACCCGGTTTTGACCTAAAGTTGACCAAAATGTTGACTTTTGACTTTGACCAGATTTTGGGGGTTTGAAATTTTTGAAAAATACTAGATTTTAATTAGAGTCATTATCCACTGAGTTTGATTGATTTGGAATTTTCTATAATTAATGGTAAATTTTAGAAGTTTGGATATTTATGATAATTTTTAATTATTTCAATTAAAGGCTATTCTGGTGATTTGGGCCTAAATGGATCTCAAACTCCTTGAAATCTCTCCCAAAGATCAGAGGTGATCTGAGGGGAGATTATCAAGCATTCAATTAATTCTTGGGATTTTTAATGATTATTAATTAATTAATATTAATTAAACATTGAGTTTTACTTAAAATTAAATTAAGGCTTAATTTGATGTCCAATCAAGGGGTTTTTAATTCTCTTGGGTTAAGGGTTCAACACTGATTAATTTGAAGTATTAAACTTAAATTTTGGATTTAAAATGGATTTATTAGGATTTAATTAAGGCTAAGGGGCAATTCTAGCAAGGGCAAGCTATGGCTCCTAATTGGTGAACCAAATGAACTCCAAATCTGATGAAATTTGGACCATGGGGTCACCTGATCCCAAGGCCTAAACACACCAAATTTGGGCTCAATTGGAATACTCTAAGGTGGCTAACTAAGCCACCTAAGGTGAGCTCTAGGTCACCTTCAAAAAATCCTAGGGAGCTATCCTAAGGTTGGATTGGGGCAAAGTCAGTGGCCCTAAACTCCGTATCCTAAGCATAATCAACACACAAAAAAAACAGATCCTAATTCTCATTGGATAGGCTTAAATCCCATTTTGAATTTAAGGGTCAACCCATGACCCTTAAACTCAAAATTGGGGGAAAGTGCCCTTAGACCTTTAAAACAGGGGAGACAAAATTTGGACATGTCAAAGACATGCCCAAATTCAATCTCCCAAAGTTCCATGCCCTGGAGACTTAACTACAAACAGTAATTGCATAAATTGAAATAATACCATTAATGAAATTAAGCTTAACACGCATGCAATTAGGGCCTGGAACCATAAGGCTTTTGAAGGCCTCTCTGAGACCTTTCCAATGAGCCTAAGAACACCTAATTTGGTCAAGTGTGTAGGGAGATATGGATTTTTGAAGTTCCCTTGATTTTCTGGAATTATTAATCCAGCCATTACACAGTCAGCCGCGCTTTACACGCGGCGCGTCCCGATTGGCTGGGCAATCATTGGCGCTGACTGGGTAACGGTCAGATTAATCGTAGTCGTCGGATGCGGGATCGGACGGCTAGGATTCAAGGCACTCCGGAACCATGGGATTTAATCCGAGCCGTTGATCGGAATCAACGGCTGAGATTTCGTCTTCAACCTCTGCTCTTATCCGAGGCCGTGAACCTTCTCCGGCATGATCCGATTGATCCCGCCGGCGAACTTCGAAAAAATTTCACAGGGAGGATCAGGGGGGTGGAAACCTTCAATCCAACGGTGGAAATCCGTTGGGGTGAAGGTTTCCTTCACACTTGACCGGACTACCTAGCTAGGGAGCTCGGGATGAAGGAATTACCGCAGAGAAAGTCTCAACGAATAAGCTTCTCTATCTGGAAGCTTGAGGAGACGAAGGCGAGCAGGTTTCCTTCAGGGACCGCGACTGGAGGACGGCCGGAGGTAGGACTTTGAGCGGGACGTCGAAGCCTTTCACCAGAGTTCGCTTGAAGTAATGAAAGGAGAGGTCTGGGAGCTCTAGGGGAGACACTGGGAGGTTGAGGGAACTCTGGGGAATCGTTTTTGAAGTGCTGGGATCGATCCTTGAGCTCTGGGGAGCACCAGCCTATTCAGCCTCCGTCCCGCGAGCTCGGACGGCCAGGATTGAATCGGAGGAGCTCTCGGATTGATGCCAAGTGGAAAGGGGCACCGTTCCAGAGAGCTCGTGAGCCTCAAGCCGGCAAACCACAGCCTTTGGAAGGCTTTCGGTCAGGATCGGCCTGGGGGGACCACCGAAACTTGCTCTCCATTGGTTCCGACCGCCGCCGGCCACGGTCTGGGTTGGGTTGACCAGGGAAGGCCGATGGGGACACACTGGAGCTGGGAGTGGAGTCAAATTGGTCTGGGGAAGCCGGGATCGATCTGGTGGCTCGGTTTGGCTCAAACCTGCTTGGTTTGAGTCAGATTGAGCTCGATCCAGGTCAGGCCAGACCCTGGGCTAGATGTGGGAGGTAGGTCTTGGTCTGGTGCACCCAATGCAAGTGGCAATTGGGTCCAATTTGATCTGTGTCAAAGGTTGGCTCGGGTTGATCCAAATCTGCTCGGTTCGGGTCGATTTGGGCTCAACCCAGGTACGGACAGACCCTGGGCTTGAAGTGGGAAGTGGGTCTGGGTCTGGTGCACCCAATGCAAGTGGCAATTGGGTCCAATTTGATCTGTGTCAAAGGTTGGCTCGGGTCCAAGTGTTTTTGGCTACTTTGGGTTAGCCTAACTATTGACCCAAGCTAGCCCAAGGCATGGGCTGGCTGGAGGGGGTGTATTGGACCTAGGGCCACCTATGGGAGGTGTTGGCCAGGTTCAATTGGGTTTAGGTTGAGAGTTGGCCCAATCCCAAGTGCTATTGGGCACTTTGGGCTAGCCTAACTCTTGACCCAAATGAGCCCAAGGATTGGGCTGGTCAAGGAAGGTGTATTGGGTCAATGGGAACCCAATGGCACCTTGATTTGGATTCAATTTGATTAAGATCAAAAGATGGCTCAAGGGAGGTCTCTCTTGGGTCACTTGGGTCAAACCATAAGGCTAACCCAAGTGAGCCCAAGGCTTGGGTCACCAAGAGGGGTCTCTTGGGTACCCAAGGGTTCATCCCATATATTCAAAGGACTTGGAATGGACTAGATTCAAAATTTTGAAAGGGGAGGGGTGTATGGATCCATGGGTCAAACTTGGTTGACTTGGTCAACCAGGTTGACCCAAGGTCTGGGTTTGAGTTCAACAAGTTGAGTTTGATATCTGAAATTCATTGGAAGTGGTTTCAAAGAGTTTGGAATTGATTTGAATTGAAATAGCCATTTGAAATCTCATGAGGGTATTTTAGTCAATTTTGGCCCATTGGTCAACTAGAGTCAAAAATGGTTCTGAAAAATGCAGTTTACTGCTCAATGGGTTAAATCAAGAGTCTGGAAGTGATTGGAAGCTTGGATAAGGGTTCCAAGGTCAAGATCTCAAAGGGGTTAGGTTCAGTGGCATAGGCTGTAAATATTTAAAGGTTTTACAGCCTTTGGATTTTAATTCAGATTCTGGGGTTAGAGACCTCAAAATGAGCTGAAAGTTGGAGGGTAACCTCTACAGACATGTCTTATCACTTTACAAGTGATAGACCTTGAATCAGAGACCATTTGAGTAGGTTTTGAAATGTTTGAAAAATCTCTAAAAAGGGTCTTTAGGACAAGGCCTTGAGACTTAGGATTTGAGTCTGGATTTCTGGATTTGGAATAAATTTTAAGTTGGAATGATTAGTACTGAAGTATCCAAATCATTTACAATCATGTGGTGATTGTTAATGAATGGATGAGGCCAAAGCTAGATTGAAGCTTGGATCAAAGTCTAGGTTAAAATTTGGATTCTCAAGTGGATTGAGTCAAAGTTTGAACATGCTTGAAATTTGAATTAATTTGAATTTGAATTGGATGGAGTCTGAGATTTAAATTGATCACAGGTAGGGATCAAATTGAAATTGGAGTGGATCAAATATAGGAATTGATTTGAGGTTGAGGTTGATCAAGGGTGGAGATTGATTTGAAGTTGGAGTGACCCTAAGATCTAGGATTTAAGGGAATCCTAGCCTCTAGAGTGGACTCTAAGGTCTTGGATCTAGAAGGATCCTAAGGTCTAGAGTGGATCCTAGGGTCTAGGATTAAATCTAGATTCTGGAGGGGTCTTAGTGACCTCATACAAAAATGAGGTCAACAAATGTACCCCCAATGTGTGTGGTAGAAAGAACTTCTGCTGCACACATTGGCGTTGACCGAATGGAAGTAGAACTTTGAGAATGAAAGGGGAATCATCCCCCAACCCCAAGCCTATAGGATGCTAATGGAAGGCTTACACCTATTAGATAAGGGAAACTGGTGAAACCAAGGTAGGGAATACCTAACCTTGGGTCTAAGGAAGGGCGTCACCCAACCTTAGGTCTACAGGATGCTGATGGAAGACTTACTCCTAGTAGACAGATCGACTGGAAACCAAGGTAGGGAATACCTAGCCTTGGGTCTAAGGAAGGGCATCACCAAACCTTAGGTCTACAAGATGCTGATAGAAGACTTACTCCAAATAGGCAGATTAACTGGAAACCAAGGTAGGGAATACCTAGCCTTGGGTCTAAGGAAGGGCATCACCCAACCTTAGGTCTACAGGATGCTGATAGAAGACTTACTCCTAGTAGACGGATCAACTGGAAACCAAGGTAGGGAATACCTAACCTTGGGTCTAAGGAAGGGCATCACCCAACCTTAGGCCTATAGGATGCTGATAGAAGACTTACTCCAAATAGGCAGATTAACTGGAAACCAAAGTAGGGAATACCTAGCTTTGGATCTAAGGAAGGGCATCACCCAACCTTAGGTCTACAGGATGCTGATAGAAGACTTACTCCTAGTAGACGGATCAACTGGAAACCAAGGTAGGGAATACCTAGCCTTGGGTCTAAGGAAGGGCATCACCCAACCTTAGGCCTATAGGATGCTGATAGAGGACTTACTCCAAATAGGCAGATTAACTGGAAACCAAAGTAGGGAATACCTAGCTTTGGGTCTAAGGAAGGGCATCACCCAACCTTAGGTCTACAGGATGCTGATAGAAGACTTACTCCTAGTAGACGGATCAACTGGAAACCAAGGTAGGGAATACCTAGCCTTGGGTCTAAGGAAGGGCATCACCCAACCTTAGGCCTATAGGATGCTGATAGAAGACTTACTCCAAATAGACAGATTAACTGGAAACCAAAGCAGGGAATACCTAGCTTTGGGTCTAAGGAAGGGCATCACCCAACCTTAGGTCTACAGGATGCTGATAGAAGACTTACTCCTAGTAGACGGATCAACTGGAAACCAAGGTAGGGAATACCTAACCTTGGGTCTAAGGAAGGGCATCACCCAACCTTAGGCCTATAGGATGCTGATAGAAGACTTACTCCTAATAGGCAGATTAACTGCCAAACTAGGATGGTGCCACGAAGGGCGTACTCCACCACTAGCGAATGGGAATCAGGATTGTGCCACGAAGGACGTACTCCACCACTAATCCCTGAGTCAAATGCTAGGGTGGTGCCACGGAGGGCGTACTCCACCACTAGCGGGTCTAATCCTAAGGGAAGGAAAGAACTAACCTTAAGGAGAATGCGAAGAGCGTTAAAAAAAAAACTTAAAAAAAGGGTAGAATCAAGTTGTAAATCAAGAAAAAAAAGTTTTATTAATTGATAAAATGAGCTACATCAAGCATAGTATTTCTTAAGGAAACGCCCATTGACAGGTAGCATTGGGTGGTTCCCTTTATAATCTACTAACTGATACGAGCCTCCTTCGTAGACAGTCTCTATAACCAAGGGTCCTTCCCACGTAGGTTTGAATTTGCCTCCCAGCTTCCGATGGGCCAAGATAGGCCTCCGAAGGACCAATACCAAGTCTCCCGCTTGGAAGGTCCTAGGTCGCACTAACTTGTCATGGGCTTCAACCATACGGGATTTATACAACTCTAAACTTTGTTGAGCTTGGAGACGTCGCTCTTCAAGGCCTTCGAGTTCTTCTAATCGTAGTTTTGCATTTTGTTCATTGGTATTTTGATTTTGAACTACAATTCTGAGCGAAGGGATTTGTATTTCCAAGGGTAGAACAGCCTCAGATCCATACACTAGTGCAAACGGGGTGGATTGGGTCGGGGTTCTATAAGTGGTACGATAAGCCCACAAAGCTTCCACCAACCGCTCATCCCACTGCCGTTTGTTATCATCAAGGGTCTTTTTGACAATTTGCACCAAGGTTTTGTTGAAGGCCTCGGCCAATCCATTCGCCCGCGGGTAATAGATCGTCGAATATCTCCAATCAATATTATGGCGCCTTACAAAACTATTGATTTTTGTAGACTTGAATGCGGACCCATTATCGGATATGATTCTGCGAGGTACGCCGAATCGATATACAATATGGTCACGAAAGAATTTTAAGACATGGTGTGATGTTACGTTTCGTAGGGAAATTGCTTCCGCCCACTTTGAAAAGTAATCAGTCACTGCTAATATGAAACGATGACCTCTCACGGAGGGAGGGTCAATCGGCCCAATGATATCCGTGCCCCAACTCTCGAAGGGCCACGAGGCTATCGTAGGGTGTAACACATTAGGCGGCTGATGTAAAACCACACCATGGACCTGACATTGATGACAGTGCTTTGCAGTATTCATGCAATCGTCAATCATTGTAGGCCAATAGTATCCAAGTCTTTTAATCTTTAATTTCATTTTTGGACCCGATTGATGAGCACCGCACAGTCCTGAATGAACTTCATTAACAATTTTCTGGGCTTCTCGCTTGTTCAAACAGCGCAGCCACATGTGATCGAAGGACCGACGGTACAACAGATCGTTAACTAGTGCATATGATAGGGCACGTTTCTTAATCTGGTTGGAGAGTGATTTATTCTGGGGAAGCTTCCCTTCTTTAAGGTAATCGACTAAGGGTCATTTCCAATCACCTTCTTCGTCAGTTCTCGAAGAGGTAGAAAGGATCTGAAGGGGAGTCTTACTAATGCGTTCCAAATCTATAAGGGAGAGGGTCTTACGACCCTGAATCTCTATAGGGATGGAATCCTCCTCAGGACATGCAAATTCCTTTGCAAGTTTTGCTAAGGCATCCGCCGCGGAATTGCTTCCACGGGGAACCCTATACAAAGTAGCAATAGGGATTTGTTCCAACAGGTGAAGTGTATACTGGTGATATCTTAGGAGATTCGAATTCAAGACTTTATAAGTTCCGGCGACTTGGTTAATAAGTAGTTGGGAATCTCCAAAGATCTTAATCTCTTTAATCTCCATTAGAATTGCAAGTTCCAAACCAGTTATCAGAGCTTCGTATTCAGCTTCGTTGTTTGTGCAAGGCTCCGACAAGTGGTAGGAAAAATGCATCATTCCTTTTTCTGGTGTAATAAAAATTAGACCGACTCCCGCCTTTCCAGGAATTACAGATTGTTGGGTCGCAATCCTACAAGAGGATGCTGCCCCATCAAAATATAATTCCCAGATGGCCTCTCCAGATTCCCCCAAACTCATGATTTGTTCGTCGGGTAAGTCATCGTTCAGAGGAGAATCTGCCGGCAGCGGGTGTGCTGCCAGAAAGTCGGCAACAGCCTGTCCTTTCACAGCACGAAGAGGAGTGAAAGTAATCTCAAATTGCAACAATATCATAGACCAACGAGCTAAATGTCCTGACAACGTAGGTCGGGTCATAAGATATTGCAAAGGATTAACTCTTGAAATCAGACTGATTGAGTGGGAGAGCATGTAATGCCTCAGTTTCTGAGCCGCAAAAACCAGAGCAAGATAATGCTTCTCAATTGATGGGTATCGAATTTCGGTAGGAAGGAGTCTCCGACTAAGGTAGTAGAGGGCATTCTCTTTTCCTTCGTCGTTAACTTGAGCCAACAGGGCACCTAAAGACTCATCTAGAGCTGCGGTGTAGAGGATTAATGGCTTTCCCGGAATCGGAGCTGCCAAGACTGGCGGGTTAGAAGGGTATCGTTTGATATCGTCAAAAGCATTTTGACACTTCTCGCCCCATACGAATTTAGTATCCTTTTTTGCAAGGACAGAAAAGGGTTGACATCTCCCGGAAAGATTAGAAATAAACCTCCTTATATAGGCCAATCTACCTTGTAGAGACCTTAACTGAGTAAGGCTCTTAGAAGATGGCATATCTAAGATGGCTTCAATTTTAGCAGGATCTATCTCGATTCCGCGGTGCCTCACTACGAATCCTAAGAATTTTCCCGAGGCGACGCCGAAGGCGCACTTCAAAGGGTTCATTTTCAAATCGTAGCGGCACAACCGTTCGAAAACAACTCTTAAGTCATACAGGTGAGCCTCTTTAACCTTGCTCTTGACAACTAAATCGTCGATATAACATTCAACTTGATTATGAATTAAGTCGTCAAAGATATGGGTCATGGCCCGTTGGTAGGTTGCTCCGGCATTCTTTAAGCCGAATGGCAATACCTTATAACAAAAGATTCCAATAGGGGTTCTGAACGCCGTATTTCTCTCATCTTCAGGGGCCATCTTGATTTGGTTATAACCCGACGAGCCGTCCATGAATGAGAAAATAGCATGTGAGGAGGCAATGTCCACCATGAGTTCTGGTATTGGTAGAGGGAACTCATCTTTAGGGCATGCCTTATTCAGATCCCTGTAGTCGACACAAATCCGAATTTGACCATTTTTCTTTCGAACTGGCACGACGCTGGCCACCCAAGAGGGATATTGCTCCTCTCGAATGAATCCGGCTTCTGCCAATTTCTTAACTTCAGAAACGACTTGTTGCTCAATCTCTAAGCGCATGCGTCGAGGAGCTTGTTTAACAGGGATGGCATCATGCCGAACTCCAAGTTTGTGAACTGCTACCTCAGCAGGCAAACCTGGCATTTCGTCGTATGTCCAGGCAAAGCAATCCCTGAACTCGAATAACAACTGAATTAAGTCTTGGGTTTCACCCTCGCTCAACAAAGTACTTATAAAAATCGGACGGGGGTCATCATCGTTTCCCAAGTTAATTTCTCTCAACTCATCGACTGTCTACTTAATTTCCTCTTCAAATTCAGGGGGTGCATCCCGAACTTGAAGATCATCGGGATCGTCTAAAGTCTCCAAACAGAGTTTATCTAGAGGACAAGGAGGATCTGTAGGGACATTTGGAGAATCGAGATAGTAAGTTATCATTAGGCAATACTCATCATCATGGAATGAACTAACTGTTCCAAAGCCAATACCACTTGTTGGATTTTTATTTATTTTTGTTCGCCAAATATTCTTGTGGTATCTAGCTTGACCCTTAGTCCATCGGTATGGTATAGAACCTTTAGAAAAAGTGTTTTTTTACACAAACAGGGAAGTAGCCGAAAGGTAATTCCATTAATTCATTAAAATCTGCCTCCTCAAGGGTTACATCACCTTCGTCCCTTGCGGAGGAGGAGCCAGGAAAGAATTTCTAGACTTTCTTAACTTCACCATCCAAATTGGGGGCCACTTTGACATCCAACCCTACAACCCTGCCTGCCGACAGTGGGGTCAGAGAAAGGGCCTCAATCCTTCTAGTGAGCTTTTCATACGTTGTTAATTCGGGCTCGTCACTTTTAACTTTTGAAATATCTACCTCAGGGTCACTGTCCTGGTCTAAGGTGAGATCAAATTTTGGAGGAGTATTTATGTTTTGATAATCGAGAGAGAGGGCAGCACCTTGACTTTCTAGTTCACCATCGGAATCTGATTCCAAATCAATATACACAGGTGCTGCTCTCCTATCTAATGAAGCACGGCCTCGTCCTCGTGCCCTTAAAGCCATCCTCCCACCTCTTTGAGGTAATGTGCTTGGAGGTCTAAGGACAACGATATCAGAGTCGTCTTCACTACTCGATTGAATCATTTCTTGATTGATATTTTGATCTTTTTCTTTCTTTTGGTCGAATTCTTGTCCAACCATTTTCTCCTCAAATTTGATCTCCAATTTAGAACGGGACGAGGACCCTTTTGGTACGAAATATGCAGCATCTTCGTAGATCCCGATTTCTTGAATCGAGAATGGTTGCAAATCACCCTTAATCACATGTTCAATGCCATCTCGTTGATACTTAACGCATTGGTGCAGGGTAGATGGAACCATTCTATATTCGTGAATCCAAGGTCTACCTAGAAGTGCGTTAAAGGACGTAGTCGAATCAATTATATGAAATTTAGCTTCAGTTTTTAACCCTCCTATTTCTAGGAGTAGAGTGATTGAACCTAAAGCTCTCTCGCCCTTCTCGTTGAACCCACGAAGCACCAACCTGTCGGTTGAAAGCTTGCTAGTATCAACTCTGAGATAAGCAAGAGTCTTTATGTTCATCACGTTGACCGATGCACCCGGATCAACAAGGACTCTTGATAACTTGAAATTTCCCACATCTACGGTAATGTAGAGGGGACGATTGTGGTCAGCAGTTCCCAAGAGTAAATCTTCGTCTGAAAAGGTAACCCCAGGGACCTCTTTGAAGTAGAGAGCCTCACCTTCTGAAGTTGCAGCCAACTGTGTTAAGCAAATCTCGGGATCGAGAAGTGCTTTAATTAGAGACTCCCTCATTTCTTTGGAGAGAAGGAGGGCGTCGTAAATACTTAATTTTGCTGGCAACTTCCTAAGGTGGGCTAGAACATTGTAATCAACCTTAGGAACGACAGACTCGAAACCCGGAGGAATTAAAGGGAATTCTGGTTGTTGAGGGGAATCTGGATTTAGATTTTCGAATGAGGATTGCTTGCCTTTGTCCTGAGGGGGCAACCTAGGGGGTAAGACTTTACCGCCACGGAGTTGCACCTGCTCGATGTCTTCGGGCGGGCAAACTAGGGCAGTGTCTACACACACCATAGGTGTTGGATCATCATTTCCTGAAAGCGAGTCAGAATCTGAAAGTTCTATCAAGATAGGATTTCCTTGGAAATTGATTTGAGGGAAATCACTTTCTGATAAAGCTTCACATTCGACCTCTTCTTGAATAGTCGATTCGGGGAGGTCGGTTTGATTAACCTCAATATTTGTTTCATTAGGAGTTTGATTCAGAACAGGAGAGTCATCAATTTGCATTTGAGATTCATGGTTAATCATCAAGACAGAAGTAGAAGGATGTTTTTTATTCATCTTTTGACCCTTCGCCTTTGATGGGGCAAAGTAAAAGTCAGATAACAAAAGAGGGGAAAGGGTTTTAACACCGCCATCCGCCATTCTAATACATCTCTCATCTACACACTTCCTCTCTACAAAATCAAATTTCTCTTCTTTTACATTTTTCTCAGTAGTTCCTAAGACTACTGGAGAGGGAAGTGGCTCAACATCCTTCTGCGAAGCGTCCAGGTCAACCTTCCACACCGGGGCCTGGGCTATCGTAGTCAGCTGTTGAGAAAGACGAAAAGACTTGTTAATCGACTTTTTAAGTGCCCGGGACAAAGCAATGTCCCAACCATCTTCAACAAGACAAGAAGAGTTAAGAGGATTACCTGAAATGGTCTTAATTGAAGCCTTTTCTGGATCGACCAAGTATTCCTTAGGTATTATAATGTTACCTTGGGTGTAGTTCCTCTCAAGCCAGTCTTTGAACACAACGCAGTCCTCAAGAGGGTGACTAAGCATCCTGTGGTATGGGCAATACTTGGGATCATCTTTCTTGCTCTCATCCTCAGGCCTCCTAGCCTCTGGCAACTGAAAATCTGGTTTCTTTAACAGACTCCTGAAGATCTTCTTAACTGACTCCCTTTTAAATGGATAAGGCTTTGCCAATCTCTCTCTAAAAGGGATGAAGGAGGGATCTCTAGTATGTTGAGGAACTATCTGAAAGGGCTGCTTCTGAGGCGGCTGTGGTGGAAGTGGAGTGCTAGGCTGACTAATCACTGGCCTCTTTCCTTTATCTACTGCTGAGACCACAGCTTTCTTTTCAAATGCTTTTACCAATTTTGGACCCTTCCTTTCTTCAGGCTGTTCTCGTAAGAATGGCATCCTAGGAGCCTCTTCCTGCAAATTGCTAGCCTTATTAAGAAGTTTCTCAAAAGTTTTAATAGTGAAACCCTTCAGGAGAAAAGCAACAGGACCGTGGATATTCTTCAAAAGAATCTCCACAGCATGTTGCTCTTGCAACTGGGGTTCACACTTCATCGAGAGGTTTCGCCACCTCAAGATGTACTCAACTAGAGACTCTCCCGGCTTTTGCTTTTCAACCACGAGATCGCCCACGGTGGTGCGTTGTTGCGCTCCAGAAAATCTCTTAAGAAAGAGGTTTTCTAGGTCGCTAAAGGTTCTTACTGAACCGTTGGGCAGATCGGCGTACCATTCAAAAGCAATGCCGGATAGACTACTTACAAATTGGCGAAACAGTAGAGCATCTGACCCTCCTGCATTGCAACAGCTTGCTCGGAAGTGGGCCAGATGCTGTCTCGGATTTTCAATTCCAGTGAAAACTTTAAAAGTTGGTGGCACAAAGCCCTTCGGATAAGGAACTAAGTCATATTCCTCGGGGTAGGGTCTACCCTTTGAAATAGACACATTTCCTTGAGAAAGGGCTAAGGCCTCCCTTACCTGGTCCTCAATTAACTGCTTGATATCCTTCTGAGGTAGGATCGGAGGAATGGTGGAAACTGCAGGGTGAACTGGAGGTGTCTCTACTGGACAAGGAGAGTCACAGGTGGTGACTCGAGAGGTCTGGAACTAAACTCTGCCCTCTTGGCCTTTTCTGTGAGCTCTCGAGCTAACTGGTGGATCATAAAAGACTCTTGCTGTGATTTGTCCAACTTCTCTTGCATTTCTCTAACTTGTGACATCATGCTAGCAAGTTGAGTCTCCAAGTTTTTTATGTGTTCTTCATCTCTATCTTTCACAGACTCATCTGAATCTGACTCAACAGCATGTGGATCATCATCTTTAGCAAATCGGCGCTTGCTGGGCTCAGCTTCTTTATTAGACCCTCTAGTTTCGACCACATGAATGCCCCCAACATAATCATCTTCATCTCCAAGGAGATCATCCATATCAGGGTCAAAAGAAGCCATTCCTTCTTTGTTCAACAAAATGTTTCTTATTTCTTGAACTACCTCCTCGACCGGTCTATCCCCAATTGACTTAGGATCAAGGGGTAAGTATCCTTTATACTCAGCCATATCAAATAATTCTTCAGAATCCATAAGGGCAATGATTTCTGTGAGTTTTGGATTAGGATCTGGTTGAGACTTTGTATCCGGTTCATCTTCCATTTCTAAATCCTGGTCAATTCTCTCCTCTTCGACTATCCCAGAGCTGGTAGTCAGAAGAGTGGCATCCTCTACAGGAAGAGGGACATATTCCTCAGGAGAAGCAGGAGCTTGTAAAGTGATAGTTCCCACATCTGGTAAGGTAAGGTCCTCAGACACCTGACTAAGGGGCCTAGGAATGACACTCGGACTTTGGGGATCATCAACTGGGGTAGCAGGAACGGTAACTATTGGATCAGGAGTTAGACTGGCTGTGGTAGGACTGCCAACTGTAACAACTGGAGTACTAGCCTGAACATCCATCAATTCAACTGAACTCGGAGTAGGGTTGGCTGAAACTCGTTGGAGCTGCAGAATGAACTTAGAAGTTCTAGGAGGTGGTGGCAGATTCTCCAACTTAGTTCTCTTTGGCACATATCTCTTTTCAGGAGATTTAGGTCTTTTTCCTTTAAGGTCCACAGACTTTTGGACTTCAACCCCCTTTGGTTTAACAATCACTGAGGCCAATCTTACAGGTTTATGTGGGGGTACCGGGGGTCTACCAGTAGAATGGCGGCCTCTCTCGGACCCAGTCAACACAATACCCTCTGTTTGAGAGGACGGAGGGCGTGGCACCCAGTGATATCCATCAACCAGTACTGAAGTAGCAGGCTGTCTAACATACTTCTTATTCTTTCTAACAAATTGTGGGGTTAAATTCTTTGCTTCAGATACTTCTTCCTTCAACACTTCTTTTTGGAAGCGATGTGAGATCACTCCCTTCAATTGTTTCACATATTCCTCTTTAGTCTGTCCAGACTGTGCAGCGCAGGTGTGAATTATATTTCTCAAAGTCCTTGTCTTTTGGAGATGTCTTTCTTTCTGAGTTTTCTTAGTCGACTAGTCGACCGGGCATGGTGGAGAACGAGCTATCCTAGCTATCCTCTCCTCCCCTTGAGCTGAAGCCAGGGGGTAAAAGCGACTCCCCTTTAGGAGGGGAGAGGAAGCAGGAATAGGTAGCTCCTCAACAGCCTCAGGTTCTACTTGAGCTAAGGTCTTAAAGGGTAGAACTCTCTTAGCCTTAGAGATTTTCTTTCTAAGTCTCCTCAAATAGTTCTTCTTCTGATTTTTAGTGGTAAATCTAAGTCCAGAACTAGACCCTTCTTCAAAAACAGACTTAATTTCAGAGGGAGGTTCAACAACTGGCTCAGACTATTTCTGATCATCACTGACTACTGGCAAGGTGGGTGCAGATCCCACAATCAACTCAACCACTGGGGGAATTTCCTTACTGGCATCCAAACTAACAATCTGGTGTCCGTCCATAGAGAGCTCTAGAGTACTAAATCCCATTCCAAAAATAACAGTGCTCCCTTGGTCATTAACAGTTGAGGACAACTCTCGGTCAAAGGAGAAAATCAATTGGCCAGCCATTTAGAATTTTCTGAAAGTTAAAAAAAATGATTGAACATAGATCCTTTTGAAAAGAGTGGTAAAAAGTATTTTATTATTATTATTTTTTGAAAGTATGACATATGTTGGCCCACGAAGAAATCGTATGGGGTAACATATGTCAACTTGGAGTTTAAGAAAATTTTTGAAGAAATTTTGAGAATTTGAAAAGGGTTTTCTTACAGGTTCCAAAACACAACGGACAGAGTTTCCCCTTGCCCGAAGGCTTATGGAATTGTGAGAAAGCCCAAGTAAAAAGGAATAGTTTAACCCTCCCCACCCTTAGAAGTCAAAGTGGGAGTGAGGGGGGGTTAAAACTAAAATAGTTTGGAATGAAATCAAAAATTTTGAATTTTTTTTCAATTTTAAGGATTTATATGTTGAATGAGAAATTTATCGACCACAAATCCATAAAATTTAAAAGGGTATCCAGAGATCTGATTTGACACTGTCGCCTCACAGGCTAGGCTGGGGCAGAAGGTCAAAATCAGAACAAAAAATCTGGATAAAGCCAAATTTGGAGGTGGAACCTCTCTTTTAATATTTTGTTATTATTTTAGATGTTGGCCACACTCACCCAAGGAAGAAATGGGCAAAAGGACCAACGGAAGAAATGGTAGTTGAAACTACCGATGAAACGAAATTCTGCCACTATTAAAGATGGGAAGAGAAATTTGGTCCCACCGGGCGTGCCATTTTTTGTTGGTGGAATTTTGAAAATATGTTTTGAAAAATATTAGTTTTCTTTGGGGATTTTAAGATTAAGGTTAAGTTCTAATTCTAAGGTCGAATCGACTCGTTAGAAAGAGTATATCACCCCGAAGGACGAAAATAAACTTTCATAACGGTGTTCAGACTTAGAATTATGTAAACTCATCTTGAATGTTATGATCGGGTTCTAAGGAGAACTTTATATGACCCCGAGGGGACAAAATATAGTTCAACTAAATACCCAATTACAATATTCAAGAAACACGATCGTCGCATTCACATCCAAAGCCTTATCGAAGAAGGGTGTATCTCCCCAAAGGGAAATGAGACCATTCTACGATAATCCTTCTAATGCAACTATGACGATCATTACTTAACTTTTCCCAAAGAAATCTAATAAAATTTTGGAAATTATTTTTTTTTAAAATCAGGTGTGTGTGGTTCCAAATCTCCTACGAGCGCAAGCCCTCGTAGTTAATTACATCGTAGGGAGATAAAATCTCCTACGAAAACTCCGATTAAAATGGTGGCAGAATTTTGTTAGAGTTTCTAGGAGTGATATCAAAGTATGAATAGAATTATTGGGAAAATCAAAAGGGAATGGATCAAAATTGAGCAGTTATTAACGGAGTTAAAGGATGAGAGGTAGGGGACACTTTGAGATTCCAGAACCATCCGGAAGTGTCCCAACTTAATCTAAGTGTTGGGCTTTATGTTTTGGATTGAAATGATATTTAATTAGAATTGAGCATTTTATTAGAAATTTGGGACTATATTCCCGAAAGTTTGGGGTCTTATAATCAAAGATCTGCCCCGGAACCTAAATCTATTTTGGACACTGGACCACAGTCGTCCGATCCTAACTAATGCAGTGCAAGGTCTGGACTTACCCCGGCCTGGATTGGGGAGCCAGCTAACCACCTAATCGATTTAAAATAGATGAATCCGGTCTTTTATGAAAGAGTGGTAGGGACGTTATAATTAAAGTTTTGGGGAGGCGGGGCCGACATCTAGAGATTTTCCTAATTGGCCCCTTTGACTTATGTTGGGTGCTAAAATGCTAAGGACTATGAAATTAAAATTTTGACTCTTTAATTTGTATCTAATGCGATGCATGCTGGTTAACAACCTCAAATCAAATATGCTTGAAATTTTAAAAACAGGCTTATAAAATAATTTTTTAGAAGACTGGACTTCCCCAGGTCCGGCACCTCGTCCTCATAGGTCAGACTATCCGGACTCTACCCGCAGGCGGGGAAGGGTCTAAAGCAAGGAAAGAGTAATGCAAAAATATGCATGCGACCCCGGGGTCGATCCCCGGCTAATTCCCTAGATTCGTTATCTTTCTATGTTATTTAGACTCACTAAAATTTTAGACTTTTAAAGTTATGAGTAGAAAACTTTCACACCCTCACGAGTCTCACGTATCCAGGCGAAAACAAAAGCGGCATGCAATCGCCAAAAAACTAGTAAAAACAAGTAATCCTAAAGGCAATCAAATCATCACATCAAATATAAATTAATTAATAAATGTCCATAGGCAGAATTGCCTTGCTTATTACAAACCAGAATATTACAGAAAGTAAAGTGGCCGGGCACCACTGACAACAACCCGGATTCTAAACCTAGTAATGACGCAAGTTATTTTGAGTGGGATACTCTCAATCTTCAAATCTTCAAATCTTCAATCTCATTCTTCTTTGGACTCCTTTTCTTCAATCTTCTTGGAATCTTCGTAGTGGATTACCCAAATGGATAAGAGGGCACTTCCCTCTAAGGGGAAGGCCACTCTTTCCTCTTTGGGTAAGGAAGAGGTATGATCCAAATTTGGATTTCCAAATGGAAAAGGAGTATTCCTTAAAGGGGTATCCTTTCCTCTTTGGAATCCAAGCTTTGGGTCTATGTATCCCAACTCAAAATCAACTTTCACAACACTTGACACTTACACAAATTACATTGATATCAAAATAAAAATCTAGACTCACCTGCAGGGTTATCCTAAGCAATTAATATATAAAAAGCAGTTATTCCCAAGCAGTTGTATATGAGCAGAAAAGAAAGTAAACACACTGGCCACGCTCTTTTTATAATTTGGGGGCTTTAGCAGCTGAAGCACCTGTGCAAAGAGTTTATAATATTTATGCATTTTTTTTAATTTGCCCCCTTTTTATATTGCCCTGCATGAGCGTGGCCACCTGCAGAAAACTGTGTCAACATCCAGATCGTACCTAACCTAAGGGTAATCTAGTCGCCAAACACATCAATCCATCCACAGAGTACAGAAAAAGTAAGCAGACACAGCAAAGCAATTTCATCCACAACATGCAGTGAAAACTACGAAAAATCCGGCACACAGCAGTAAAGTAAACACCGGCCTAACCTAGATCTAGAGTTGGTTGTCCTAGCACATCATCTAAAGTGTGTGAGAAAGGTCGTGTGGCTGGGGTAGATCCTAAAGTGGGTTATTAATTGAAGTTGTCTAAAAGTGTGGATTTGTTAATGCTTAAGAGGGATTTAGATTAAAATTTAAGTATTAATGAATTAAGAATTTTAATTAGACATATTTTAAAAGTTAATTGATTACTACCTTTGTTTCACACCGAGGCCGTGAAGTTTATTTCACCTTCCTTGGGGCTAAGCTAATAGCCTCGTAGGCCTGGGTTACCCAGTAGCAATCGGGGTTGATTAAGTTATTTAAATTGGTTGGAATTAAAAGAGTGGATTAATATTAAAATGAGTTAGTTACTGATTTTAAAAGCTTGATTAATTTAAGTTTGCCATTAATTGATTCGTGGCGTTGTGCCACCAGGCTCGAGGAACCAGCCTCCTTAGGACACTTAGCCCCGCAGCCCGGAGTAGTCCAGCCGATAAACCAAATTAATGTAATTGAATTAGAGATTTTTAAAATGTTAAATAATTAAAAATTAATCCATTTTAAGGTTTGACACCCTTTAGAATTCATTCGTGGCGTTGTGCCACCAGGCTCGAGGAACCAGCCTCCTTAGGACACTTAGCCCCGCAGCCCGGAGTAGTCCAGCCAATAAACTTCAACTTTAGGGTGGTTGTTGTGTTTTAAAGGATTTGTTAAATGTTTTAAGCATTAAACCAATATTTTCTGAGTTTTAGAATGATTTGAGCTTTATGAATTTTTTAGAATATTTTAATGATTTAATTAAGGGGTCAAAAGTTGAATTTTTTTATTAAGCTCAAATTCTAGAATGTTTGTATTTTATTAAAATACTAGGCCTAATTATGAGTTGTTAGACATGTGGCACATTCAATTTGGAGTTTTCTATCAAAAGTTATGATTTTTAGAAGTTTTGACCCGGTTTTGACCTAGAGTTGACCAAAATGTTGACTTTTGACTTTGACCAGATTTTGGGGGTTTGAAATTTTTGGAAAATACTAGGTTTTAATTAGAGTCATTATCCACTGAGTTTGATTGATTTGGAATTTTCTATAATTAATGGTGAATTTTAGAAGTTTGGATATTTATGATAATTTTTAATTATTTCAATTAAAGGCTATTCTAGTGATTTGGGCCTAAATGGATCTCAAACTCCTTGAAATCTCTCCCAAAGATCAGAGGTGATCTAAGGGGAGATTATCAAGCATTAAATTAATTCTTGGGATTTTTAATGATTATTAATTAATTAATATTAATTAAACATTGAATTTTACTTAAAATTAAATTAAGGCTTAATTTGATGTCCAATCAAGGGGCTTTTAATTCTCATGGGTTAAGGGTTCAACACTGATTAATTTGAAGTATTAAACTTAAATTTTGGATTTAAAATGGATTTATTAGGATTTAATTAAGGCTAAGGGGCAATTCTAGCAAGGGCAAGCTATGGCTCCTAATTGGTGAACCAAATGAACTCCAAATCTGATGAAATTTGGACCATGGGGTCACCTGATCCCAAGGCCTAAACACACCAAATTTGGGCTCAATTGGAATACTCTAAGGTGGCTAACTAAGCCACCTAAGGTGAGCTCTAAGTCACCTTCAAAAAATCCTAGGGAGCTATCCTAAGGTTGGATTGGGGCAAAGTCAGTGGCCCTAAACTCCGTATCCTAAGCATAATCAACACACAAAAAAAAACAGATCCTAATTCTCATTGGATAGGCTTAAATCCCATTTTGAATTTAAGGGTCAACCCATGACCCTTAAACTCAAAATTGGGGGAAAGTGCCCTTAGACCTTTAAAACAGGGGAGACAAAATTTGGACATGTCAAAGACATGCCCAAATTCAATCTCCCAAAGTTCCATGCCCTGGAGACTTAACTACAAACAGTAATTGCATAAATTGAAATAATACCATTAATGAAATTAAGCTTAACACACATGCAATTAGGGCCTGGAACCATAGGGCTTTTGAAGGTCTCCCTGAGACCTTTCCAATGAGCCTAAGAACACCTAATTTGGTCAAGTGTGCAGGGAGATATGGATTTTTGAAGTTCCCTTGATTTTCTGGAATTATTAATCCAGCCATTACACAGTCAGCCGCGCTTTACACGCGGCGCGTCCCGATTGGCTGGGCAATCATTGGCGCTGACTGGGTAACGGTCGGATTAATCGTAGCCGTCGGATGCGGGATCGGACGGCTAGGATTCAAGGCGCTCCGGAACCACGGGATTTAATCCGAGCCGTTGATCGGAATCAACGGCTGAGATTTCGTCTTCAACCTCCGCTCTTATCCGAGGCCGTGAACCTTCTCCGGCGTGATCCGATTGATCCCGCCGGCGAACTTCGACAAAATTTCACAGGGAGGATCAGGGGGGTGGAAACCTTCAATCCAACGGTGGAAATCCGTTGGGGTGAAGGTTTCCTTCACACTTGACCGGACTACCTAGCTAGGGAGCTCGGGATGAAGGAATTACCGCAGAGAAAGTCTCAACGAATGAGCTTCTCTATCTGGAAGCTTCAGGAGACGAAGGCGAGCAGGTTTCCTTCAGGGACCGCGACTGGAGGACGGCCGGAGGTAGGACTTTGAGCGGGACGTCGAAGCCTTTCACCGGAGTTCGCTCGAAGTAATGAAAGGAGAGGTCTGGGAGCTCTAGGGGAGACACTGGGAGGTTGAGGGAACTCTGGGGAATCATTTCGAAATGCTGGGATCGATCCTTGAGCTCTGGGGAGCACCAGCCTATTCAGCCTCCTCCCGCGAGCTCGGACGGCCAGGATTGAATCGGAGGAGCTCTCGGATTGATGCCAAGTGGAAAGGGGCACCGTTCCAGAGAGCTCGTGAGCCTCAAGCCGGCGAACCACAGCCTTTGGAAGGCTTTCGGTCAGGATCGGCCTGGGGGGACCACCGGAACTTGCTCTCCATTGGTTCCGACCGCCGCCGGCCACGGTCTGGGTCGGGTTGACCAGGGAAGGCCGATGGGGACACACTGGAGCTGGGAGTGGAGTCAAATTGGTCTGGGGAAGCCGGGATCGATCCGGTGGCTCGGTTTGGCTCAAACCTGCTTGGTTTGAGTCGGATTGAGCTCGATCCAGGTCAGGCCAGACCCTGGGCTAGATATGGGAGGTAGGTCTGGGTCTGGTGCACCCAATGCAAGTGGCAATTGGGTCCAATTTGATCTGTGTCAAAGGTTGGCTCGGGTTGATCCAAATCTGCTCGGTTCGGGTCGATTTGGGCTCAACCCAGGTCAGGCCAGACCCTGGGCTTGAAGTGGGAAGTGGGTCTGGGTCTGGTGCACCCAATGCAAGTGGCAATTGGGTCCAATTTGATCTGTGTCAAAGGTTGGCTCGGGTCCAAGTGTTTTTGGCTACTTTGGGTTAGCCTAACTATTGACCCAAGCTAGCCCAAGGCATGGGCTGGCTGGAGGGGGTGTATTGGACCTAGGGCCACCTATGGGAGGTGTTGGCCAGGTTCAATTGGGTTTAGGTTGAGAGTTGGGCCAATCCCAAGTGCTATTGGGCACTTTGGGCTAGCCTAACTCTTGACCCAAATGAGCCCAAGGATTGGGCTGGTCAAGGAAGGTGTATTGGGTCAATGGGAACCCAATGGCACCTTGATTTGGATTCAATTTGATTAAGATCAAAAGATGGCTCAAGGGAGGTCTCTCTTGGGTCACTTGGGTCAAACCATAAGGCTAACCCAAGTGAGCCCAAGGCTTGGTCACCAAGAGGGGTCTCTTGGGTACCCAAGGGTTCATCCCATACATTCAAAGGACTTGGAATGGTCTAGATTCAAAATTTTGAAAGGGGAGGGGTGTATGGATCCATGGGTCAAACTTGGTTGACTTGGTCAACCAGGTTGACCCAAGGTCTGGGTTTGAGTTCAACAAGTTGAGTTTGATATCTGAAATTCATTGGAAGTGGTTTCAAAGAGTTTGGAATTGATTTGAATTGAAATAGCCATTTGAAATCTCATGAGGGTATTTTAGTCAATTTTGGCCATTGGTCAACTAGAGTCAAAAATGGTTCTGAAAAATGCAGTTTACTGCTCAATGGGTTAAAATCAAGAGTCTGGAAGTGATGGAAGCTTGGATAAGGGTTCCAAGGTCAAGATCTCAAAGGGGTTAGGTTCAGTGGCATAGGCTGTAAATATTTGAAGGTTTTACAGCCTTTGGATTTTAATTCAGATTCTGGGGTTAGAGACCTCAAAACGAGCTGAAAGTTGGAGGGTAACCTCTAGAGACATGTCTTATCACTTTACAAGTGATAGACCTTGAATCAGAGACCATTTGAGTGGGTTTGAAATGTTTGAAAAATCTCTAAAAAGGGTCTTTAGGACAAGGCTTGAGACTTAGGATTTGAGTCTGGATTTCTGGATTTGGAATAAATTTTAAGTTGGAATGATTAGTACTGAAGTATCCAAATCATTTACAATCATGTGGTGATTGTTAATGAATGGATGAGGCCAAAGCTAGATTGAAGCTTGGATCAAAGTCTAGGTTAAAATTTGGATTCTCAAGTGGATTGAGTCAAAGTTTGAACATGCTTGAAATTTGAATTAATTTGAATTTGAATTGGATGGAGTCTGAGATTTAAATTGATCACAGGTAGGGATCAAATTGAAATTGGAGTGGATCAAATATAGGAATTGATTTGAGGTTGAGGTTGATCAAGGGTGGAGATTGATTTGAAGTTGGAGTGACCCTAAGATCTAGAAGAATTCTAAGATCTAGGATTTAAGGGAATCCTAGGCTCTAGAGTGGACTCTAAGGTCTTGGATCTAGAAGGATCCTAAGGTCTAGAGTGGATCCTAGGGTCTAGGATTAAATCTAGATTCTGGAGGGGTCTTAGTGACCTCATACAAAAATGAGGTCAACACTCTTTCTAACGAGTTGATTCGACCTTAGAATTATAACTCAACCTTAATCTTAAAATCCCCAAAGAAAACTAATATTTTTCAAAAAAACCTGTTTTCCAAAATTCCAACAAACAAAATGGCACGCCCGGTGGGAACAAATTTTTCTTCCCATCTTTAATAGTGGTAGAATTTCGTTTCATCGGTAGTTTCAACTATCATTTTTTCCGTTGGTCCCTTTACCATTTCTTCCTTGGGTGAGTGTGGCCAACATCTAAAAAAAAATATAAATGTTAAAAGAGAGGTTGTACCTCCAAAATTGGTCTTATCTAGATTTTTGTTCTGATTTTGACCTTCTACCCCGGCATAGTCTGTGAGGCGACAACGTCAAATCAGATCTTTGGATACCCTTTTTCAATCTTATGGATTTATGGTCGATAAACTTCTCATTCAACATATAAATCCTTAAAATTGAAAAGAATTCAAATTTTTTTTGATTTCGCACATCCCAAATTGCTTTAGTTTTAACCCCCTCACTTCCCCTTTGACCTCCAGGGGTGGGGAGGGTTAGACTATCCCTTTTACTTGGGTTTTCTCACGATTCCATAAGCCTTCGGGCAAGGGGAAACTCTGTCTGTTGTGTTTTGGAACCTGTAAGAAAACCCCTTTCAAATCCTCAAAATTTCTTTAAAATTTCTCAAAAATCTAAATTGTCATATGTTACCCCATATGATCTCCTTGTGGGCTAACATATGTCAAATTTTATTTTAAAAAAACTTTTCGGCATGTACTTAGTCTCTTTACCCTTTTAACATGTGTTAAGCAATATTCTTCACTTCTCGACACATGTTGGAGGGTTGAGATTTTCTTACAAGCCTCAATTTTAAAAAAAAATTATTATTTCTTTCATCTCCTTTTCAAAGAAAATCTAATTTCAATCCTCTCTTTAACTTTCAGAAAATCCCAAATGGCTGGCCAATTGATTTTCTCTTTTGACCGAGAGTTGTCCTCGACTGTTAATGACCAAGGGAGCACTATCATTTTTGGAATGGATTCAGTACTCTTGAGCTCTCCATGGATGGACACCAGATTGTTAGTTTGGATGTCAGTAAGGAAATTCCCCCAGTGGTTGAGTTGATTGTGGGATCTGCACCCACCTTGCCAGTAGTCAGTGATGATCAGAAACAGTCTGAACCAGTTGTTGAGCCTCCCATTGAAGTCAAATCCATTTTTGAAGAGGGGTCTAGTTCTGGACTTAGCTTTGCCACTAAGAATCAGAAAAAGAACTATTTGAGGAGACTTAGAAAGAAAATCTCTAAGGCTACGAGAGTTCTACCCTTTAAGACCTTAGCTCAAGTAGAACCTGAGGCTGTTGAGGAGCTACATATTCCTGCTTCCTCTCCCCTCCTAAAGGGGAGTTGCTTTTACCCCCTGGCTTCAGCTCAAGGAGAGGAGAAGGCAGCTAGGATAGCCCATTCTCCACCATGCCCGGTCGACTACTCGACTAAAAAGACTCAGAAAGAAAAATATCTCCAGAAGACAAGGACTTTGAGAAACATAATTCATACCTACGCTGCACAGTCTGGACAGACTAAAGAGGAATATGTAAAACAATTGAAGGGAGTGATCTCACATCGCTTCCAAAAAGAAGTGTTGAAGGAAGAAGTGTCTGAAGCAAAGAATTTAACCCCACAATTTGTCAGAAAGAATAAGAAGTATGTTAGACAGCCCGCTACTTCAGTACTGGTTGATGGATATCACTGGGTGCCATGCCCTCCGTCCTCTCAAACAGAGGGTATTGTGTTGACTGGGTCCGAGAGAGGCCACCATTCTATTGGTAGACCATTGGTACCCCCATATAAACCTGTAAGATTGGCCTCAGTGATTGTTAAACTAAAGAGGGTTGAAGTTCAAAAGTCTATGGACCTTAAAGGAAAAAGACCTAAATCTCCTGAAAAGAAATATGTGCCAAAGAGAACTAAGTTGGAGAGTCTGCCACCACCTCCTAGAACTTCTAAGTTCATTCTGCAGCTCCAACGAGTTTCAGCCAACCCTACTCCGGGTTCAGTTGATTTGATGGATGTCCAGACTAGTACTCCAGTTGTTACAGTTGACAGTCCTACCACAGCCAGTCTAACTCAAGATCCAATAGTCACCATCCCTGCTATCCTAGTTGATGATCCCCAAGGTCCGAGTGTCATTCCTAGGCCCCTTAGTCAGGTGTCTGAGGACCTTACCTTGCCAGATGTGGGAACTATCACTTTACAAGCTCCTGCTTCTCCCCCTGAAGTATATGTCCCTCTCTTTGTAGAGGATGCCACTCTTCTGATTACCAGCTCTGAGATAGTCGAAGAGGAGAGAATTGACTAGGATCTAAAAATGGAAGATGAATCGGATACAAAGTCTCAACCAGATCCTAATCCAAAACTCACAGAAATCATTGCCCTCATGGATTCTGAAGAATTATTCGATATGGCTGAGTACAAAGGATACTTACCCCTTGATCCTAAGTCAATTGGGGATAGACCGGTCGAGGAGGTAGTTCAAGAAATAAGAAGTATTTTGTTGAAAAAAGAAGGAATGGCTTCTTTTGACCCTGATATGGATGATCTCCTTGGAGATGAAGATGATTATGTTTGTGGCATTCATGTGGTCGAAACTAGAGGGTCTAATAAAGAAGCTGAGCCCAGCAAATGCCGATTTGCTAAAGATGATGATCCACATACTGTTGAGTCAGATTCAGATGAGTCTGTGAAAGACAGAGATGAAGAACACATAAAAAAGTTGGAGACTCAGCTCGCTAGCATGATGTCACAAGTTAGAGAAATGCAAGAAAAGTTGGATAAATCACAGCAAGAGTCTCTTAAAATCCACCAGTCAGCTCGAGAGCTCACAGAAAAGGCCAAAAGGCAGAATTTAGTTCCGGACCTCTCGAGTCACCACCTGTGACCCTTCCTTATCCAGTAGAAGCACCTCCAGTTCACCCTGCAGTTTCCACCATTCCTTCGATCCTACCTCAGAAGGATATTAAGCAGTTAATTGAGGACCAGGTAAGGGAGGCCTTAGCCCTTTCTCAAGGAACCGTGTCTATTTCAAAGGGTAGACCCTACCTCGGGGAATATGACTTAGTTCCTTACCCAAAGGGCTTTGTGCCACCAACTTTTAAAGTTTTTACTGGAATTGAAAATCCGAGACAGCATCTGGCCCACTTCCGAGCAAGCTGTTGCAATGCAGGAGGGTCAGATGCTCTTCTATTTATCCAATTTGTAAGTAGTCTATCCGGCATTGCTTTTGAATGGTACGCCGATCTGCCCAACGGTTTAGTAAGAACCTTTAGCGAGCTAGAAAACCTCTTTCTTAAGAGATTTTCTGGAGCGCAACAACGCACCACCGTGGGCGATCTCGTGGTGAAAAGCAAAAGTCGGGAGAGTCTCTGGTTGAGTACATCTTGAGGTGGCTAAACCTCTCGATGAAGTGTGAACCCCAGTTGCAAGAGCAACATGCTGTGGAGATTCTTTTAAAAAATATCCACGGCCCTGTTGCTTTTCTCTTGAAGGGTTTCACTATTAAAACTTTTGAAAAACTTCTTAATAAAGCTAGCAATTTGCAGGAAGAGGCTCCTAGGATGCCATTCTTACGAGAGCAATCTGAAGAAAGGAAGGGTCCAAAATTGGTAAAAACATTTGAAAAGAAAGCTGTGGTCTCAGCGGTAGATAAAGGAAAGAGGCCAGTGATTAGTCAGCCTAGCACTCCACTTCTACCACAACCGCCTCAGAAGCAGCCCTTTCAAATAGTTCCTCAACATACTAGAGATCCCGCCTCCATCCCTTTTAGAGAGAGATTGGCAAAGCCTTATCCATTTAAAAGGGAGTCAGTTAAGAAGATCTTCAAGAGCTTGTTAAAGAAACTGGATTTTCAGTTGCCAGAGGCCAGGAGGCCTGAGGATGAGAGCAAGAAAGATGATCCCAAGTATTGTCCGTACCACAGGATGCTTAGTCACCCTCTTGAGGACTGTGTTGTGTTCAAAGATTGGCTTGAGAGGAACTACACCCAAGGTAACATTATAATACCTAAGGAATACTTGGTCGATCCAGAAAAGACTTCAATTAAAACCATTTCAGGTAATCCTCTTAACTCTTTTTGTCCTGTTGAAGATGGTTGGGACATTGCTTTGTCCGGGCACTTAAAAAGTCGATTAACAAGTCTTTTCGTCTTTCTCAACAGCTGACTACGATAGCCCAGGCCCGGTGGGAAGGTTGACCTGGACGCTTCGCAGAAGGATGTTGACCACTTTCCTCTCCAATAGTCTTAGGAACTACTGAGAAAAATGTAAAAGAAGAGAAATTTGATTTTGTAGAGAGGAAGTGTGTAGATGAGAGATGTATTAGAATGGCGGATGGCGGTGTTAAAACCCTTTCCCCTCTTTTGTTATCTGACTTTTACTTTGCCCCATCAAAGGCGAAGGGTCAAACATGAATAAAAAAAATATCCTTCTACTTCTGTCTTGATGATTGGCCATGAATCTCAAATGCAAATTGATGACTCTCCTGTTTTGAATCAAAACTCCTAATGAAATAAATATTGAGGTTAATCAAACCGACCTCTCCGAATCGCTAATTCAAGAAGATGTCAAATGTGAAGCCTTATCAGAAAGTGATTTCCCCCAATGTGATTTTCAGGAAGTCCTATCGAGATAGAGTTTTCAAATTTTGACTCTCTTTCGAGAACGATGATCCAATGCCTACAGTGAGTGTAGACACCGCTCTAGTTTGCCCGCCCGAAGACATCGAGCAGGTGCAACTCCGTGGCGGTAAAGTCTTACCTCCTAGGTTGCCCCCTCAGGACAAAGGCAAGCAATCCTCATTCGAAAATCTAAATCCAGATTCCCCTCAGCAACCAGAATTTCCTTTAATTCCTCCGGGTTTCGAGTCTGTCGTTCCTAAGGTTGATTACAACGTTCTAGCCCACCTTAGGAAGTTGCCAGCAAAATTAAGTATTTACGATGCCCTCCTTCTTTCCAAAGAAATGAGGGAGTCTTTAATTAAAGCACTTCTCGACCCGAGATTTGCTTAACACAGTTGGCTGCAACTTCAGAAGGTGAGGCTCTCTACTTCAAAGAGGTCACCGGGGTTACCTTTTCAGACGAAGATTTACTCTTGGGAACTGCTGACCACAATCGCCCCTCTACATTACTGTAGATGTGGGAAACTTCAAGTTATCAAGAGTCCTTGTTGATCCGGGTGCATCGTCAACGTGATGAACATAAAGACTCTTGCTTATCTCAGAGTTGATACTAGCAAGCTTCAACCGACAGGTTGGTGCTTCGTGGGTTCAACGAGAAGGGCGAGAGAGCTCTAGGTTCAATCACTTTACTCCTAGAAATAGGAGGGTTAAAAACTGAAGCTAATTTCATATAATTGATTCGACTACGTCCTTTAACGCACTTCTAGGTAGACCTTGGATTCACGAATATAGAATGGTTCCATCTACCCTGTACCAATGCGTTAAGTATCAACGAGACGGCGTTGAACATGTGATTAAGGGTGATTTGCAACCATTCTCGATTCAATAAATTGGGATCTACGAAGATGCTGCGTATTTAATACTAAAAGGGTCCTCGTCCCGTTCTAAATTGGAGATCAAATTTGAGGAGAAAGTGGTTGGACAAAAATTCGACCAAAAGAAGGAAAAGATAAAAATATCAATCAAGAAATGACACAATCGAGTAGTGAAGACGACTTGATATCATTGTCCTTAGGCCTCCAGCACATTACCTCAAAGAGGTGGAGGATGGCTTTAAGGGCACGAGGTCGAGGCCGTGCTTCATTAGATAGGAGAGCAGCACCTGTGTATATTGATTTGGAATCAGATTCTGATGGTGAACTAGAAATTCAAGGTACTGCCCTCTCTCTCGATTATCAGAACATAAATGCTCCTCCAAAATTTGATCTCACCTTAGACCAGGACAGTGACCCTGAGGTAGATGTTTCAAAAGTTGAAAGTGACGAGCCTGAATTAACAATGTATGAAAAGCTCACTAGGAGGATTGAGGCCCTTTCTCTGACCTTACCGTCGGCAGGCAGGATTGTAGGGTTGGAAGTCAAAGTGGCCCCCAACTTGGATGGTGAAGTTAAGAAAATCCAGAAATTCTTTCCTGGCTCCTCCTCCACAAGGGACGAAGGTGATGTAACCCTTGAGGAGGCAGATTTTAATGAATTAATGGAATTACCTTTCGGCTACTTCCCTGTTTGTGTAAAAACACTTTTTCTAAAGGTTCTATACCATACCGATGGACTAAGGGTCAAGCTAGATACCACGAGAATATTTGGCGAACAAAATTAATAAAAATCCAACAAGTGGTATTGGCTTTGGAACAGTTAGTTCATTCGATGATGATGAGTATTGCCTAATGATAACTTACCACCTCGATTCTCCAAATGTCCCTACAGATCTTCCTTGTCCTCTAGATGGACTCTGTTTGGAGACTTTAGATGATCCCAATGATCTTCAAGTTCGGGATGCACCCCCTGAATTTGAAGAGGAATTAAGTCGACAGTCGATGAGTTAAGAGAAATTAACCTGGGAAACGATGATGACCCCCGTCCGATTTTCATAAGTACTTTATTGAGCGAGGGTGAAACCCGAGACTTAATAATCCAGTTGTTATTTGAGTTCAGGGATTGCTTTGCCTGGACATACGACGAAATGCCAGGTTTCCTGCTGAGGTAGCAGTTCACAAACTTGGGGTTCGGCATGATGCCATTCCTGTTAAACAAGCTCCTCGACGCATGCGCTTAGAGATTGAGCAACAAGTCGTTTCTGAAGTTAAGAATTGGCAGAAGTCAGATTCATTCGAGAGGAGCAATATCCCTCCTGGGTGGCCAGCGTCGTGCCAGTTCGAAAGAAAAATGGTAAATTCGATTTGTGTCGACTATAGGGATCTGAATAAGGCATGTCCTAAAGATGAGTTCCCTCTACCAATACCAGAACTCATGGTGGACATTGCCTCCTCACATGTTATTTTCTCATTCATGGATGGCTCGTCGGGTTATAACCAAATCAAGATGGCCCCAGAAGATGAGAGAAATACTGCGTTCAGAACCCCTATTAGGAATCTTTTGTTATAAGGTAATGCCATTCGGCTTAAAGAATGCCGGAGCAACCTACCAACGGGCCATGACCCGTATCTTTGACGACTTAATTCATAATCAAGTTGAATGTTATATTGATGATTTAGTTGTCAAGAGCAAGGTTAAAGAGGCTCACCTGTATGACTTAAGAGTTGTTTTCGAACGGTTGCGCCGCTACGATTTGAAAATGAACCCCTTGAAGTGCGCCTTCGGCGTCGCCTCGGGAAAATTCTTAGGATTCGTAGTGAGGCACCGCGGAATCGAGATCGATCCTGCTAAAATTGAAGCCATCTTAGATATGCCATCCTCTAAGAGCCTTACCCAGTTAAGGTCTCTACAAGGTAGATTGCATATATAAGGAGGTTTATTTCTAATCTTTCTGGAGAGATGTCAACCCTTTTCTGTCCTTGTGAAAAAAGACACTAAGTTCGTATGGGATGAGAAGTGTCAAAATGCTTTCGACGACATCAAACAATACCTTTCTAATCTGCCAGTCTTGGCAGCTCCGATTCCGGGAAAGCCGTTAATCCTCTACACTGCAGACTTAGATGAGTCTTTAGGTGCCCTGTTGGCTCAAGTTAACGACGAAGGGAAAGAGAATGCTCTCTACTACCTTAGTCTGAGCTTTCTTTCCAACTGAAATTCAATACCCGTCAATCGAGAAGCATTGTCTTGCTCTTGTTTTTGCAGCTCAGAAACTGAGGCATTACATGCTCTCCCACTCATCAGTTTGATTTCGAGAGTTAATTCCTTTACAATATCTTATGACCCGCCTACGTTGTCAGGACGTTTAGCTTGTTGGTCTGAGTGATACTACTGCAATTTGAGATTACTT